>JBBBDQ010029932.1:0-350842 GCA_037127315.1 Ascarosepion bandense
GAGAGAGAGAGAGAGAAAAGAGAGAACGAGAGAGACCAACCCTTGTGCAAATTAATTGAAACAACTGCTTTAGTTTCCTTTTTTTTCACTATACAGTCAGTTTTAGATCTACTAGAGTCCCAGGGTGTAATCGATTTTTTTTTCTTTTTCCCTCGGATTAGGTCATTTGCAGTGGTGTGCAGTAATGATTCTATTTTCGGGGCGGGGGGTATGATGAAATTTTTTTAGCCTTGAAAAATATTGTATCATCCGTGATTCCATCAGATTTTTTATCATGCACGGACAGTATTGTTTCGACTGTCGATTAGTTGTCCTATGGCCATTGTCTGCGATGGGCGTTACTCCAAGGAAGCGTAAGAAAGTTGTAACGCTGCACGAACACACTGGCAAGCCTTAAAGAGAGATCGCGGATAATGTCAGTGTTAGCCTCTCAGCTGTCAGTCGTGTCATCAAGGCGAAGAAACAAATTGGATTCATCAGGCCAAAACACAAAGGAAAACGCGGTCAGAAGAGAAAAACAACGCCAAGAGACGACGTATCTGTGATCAGAGAAAGTGTGAAAGATCCTAGGAAGACATTATTCGTTTTGTTTCAATTAATTTGCACAAGGGTGTAGATAGATAAACGATGGACTCTTTCATTTTTTCGACATATGAGGGTTCACTTCGCCATTGATGCTCTGTGTTCGTGCCTTCAATGACTTTTATGGCTGGATTAAAACCTACAGAACATGCTGTGTGTGTGTGTGTGTGTGTGTGTGTGTGTGTGTGTGTGTGTGTGTGTGTGTGGCATTTGATATTTGCTATATGTATGGCATTTTTGTGCTCACCTTTATGACAGTGTGAACAGAAGACAACATTGCATAGTGTTTATCATAGTCACGCCTTAAGTGATTAGATTATCAGACAATGTTTTTTTCTTCTTTGTGTAGGTTCTAGGCTTCTGGTTGTTTATGAGAAGCGGGAAAACCGTTTTATAACCGATTGTTTGGCATTGTATTTATAATATTTTAAATCCCTTTTTGTTTAATTTCATATTTATTAGTTTATTTAATTTCTACTTTCTTCATAATTAGGTTTTCGCATTTGATTTTAAATAAATTTTATGTTTTGGGTTATTTATTCAATCTTTGAAATCTTTAAACAGTTACACTAACACAACAACAAATTTTGGCCCATACGAACAACCGACTCGTTTAAAATGCATTTTAATAAAATCCTTTAATTTTAAAAATCATTCGTTGAAGTCTGTCTTTACATTTTACCTTTTGCGCATAAGTTAGCGGGTGCAGATATAGATAGATAGATAGATAGATAGATAGATAGATAGATAGATAGATAGATAGATAGATATGAACTGATATAGATAGATAGATAGATAGATATGAACAGATTGGGATAGATAGATAGATAGATAGATAGATAGATAGATAGATAGATAGATAGATGATGAACAGACTGAGATAGATAGATAGATAGATAGATAGATAGATAGATAGATAGATAGATAGATAGATATGAACAGACTGAGATAGATAGATAGATAGATATGAACAGACTGAGATAGATAGATAGATAGATAGATAGATAGATAGATAGATAGATATGAACAGACTGAGATAGATAGATAGATAGATAATGAACTGAGATAGATAGATAGATAGATAGATAGATAGATAGATAGATAGATAGATAGATAGATAGATAGATAGATAGATGAAATACTCGTAACGAAAAAGAGAAGTTTTAAAAAATGTTGTTTATAAACATTGTCATCATAATCCTCAGTCGCTCGGACACACAAACACAAAGCGTGCACACACACTACATTGCTTTACTACGACAACTGACGATTCCTATTTAAAAACATACCTCCACTCTTACCTCCACCCTTACGCACTTGCAGGAGAAAGAAAGCGAGAAAGAAAATATTAACGAAAAACTGAAAGCAAGCGCTTACAGAGAAACTGACAAACTCGCTCACCCCCTTGTTATAAATTGACTCGTCCTCCACATGACGTATTGACGCACTGCCCCAACACCCTTCAGTTGCAGACTTGAAGCTGTACAGAACGCTCCACGCTGGAGTTGTCCTCCACCTTTGGTCAACGAAATCTACCCAATGCCGCTAATAACTTCCAGGGAGACTTCACATGACACCACATTATCATTAACAACATCATTAAAAATTACTCCAGATTGTAGACGACGGCATTGTCAATTCGCCATACGACGAAACTGCCTTTTTTCTTCTCATTTGTCTTTTTTGTTGACAAAAAAATTCACTTTGGCATTTACAACATAAAAAATCCTAAATCTTATCAAATTGTACATTAAACACATCTTATTTTTTCTTCGTTCTTTTTCTCTTCATTTGAAGAAGGCAACTGTTTTGAATTTCACACCTGAATCTGATTAATTTATTAACATTTAACAGTAACACACCTTCCAACAAAAACAGGTGTCACCGTTTCTTGCACATTTTTCCAAGAAATTCTGCTCACACCAAATCAAGTGGATATAAACAAACACCTGTCTCAGGATAATTAAGTTATAAACCCTTTTAATAAAATTGTAATAGATTTTTAATTTGAAAAGAAAAAAAAAGAAAGAAAAAAGGCCGGGACATTCTACGCCTCAAGGGAAACTTACCTTCACAAAAACGAGGGAAGCAATAAGAATTACTACCAAAAAGTCATACTTTGCTCTTTCAAGATGAAGGAAGAGGCCAAACTTAACTGTATCCCTTCACTTTCTTCCTCTCCTAGTAGTCCCAGCGGACGGTTGACGGGTCTTCGCAGTTTTTGCCGACCTGCCGACCTACAAGTCGAACTCGGAGATCTTATTGAGATCGATCGTACTATCTACACGCACTGGGGGCTCTACGTTGGGGATGGCGAGATCGTACACGTGTCGGGTCCGAAATCGGACATTTCTGCAAGCGAGTCTTTCGTGAGGAGGTCTTTTCTTAAAGAAGTAGCTGGGGACTGTTTGGTGAGGGTCAACAATAAAGAGGTGCCGGCCAAAGAACGAGGACTCGAGTGCCTACCCCTCGAAGAGATCCTTTCACGGAGTCTCAACTCCGTAGGACAATCAGTTCCTTATAATTTCTTGACCAAAAATGTTGAACATTACGTCACAGAATGGAGATATGCTGTCGGATGGAGCGATCAGGTAGGTAAACACAAAAACAAAACAAACAAAAAAGAGTTTGTTTTCATTGAGGTCGCGACCTTAACCGCTTTATTGTTTTTATTTTTTGATTATTCATTAATTCTTTCTAACGATTTACAATCCAACAGTGGATATTTGTTCAAAATTTGACAAATATGCGTATATGTTTATTTGTATAAATATTATTAAATGTAGGTGCATACGTACTATGCATGCAATATTGTATATGCATATGCATACACATGTATGCATGCATTCTTGTATGTTTGTAACTATGTTTTTATGGGCATAATTTGAAAATAGGGATGTCCTACGTCAATGTATTTAACTTCTTTTTTTTTTTCATGTATTTTTTTTTTTTTTAATTTATAAATATGCAAATTTGAATTCATATGTGCATATTTATTTAATATATTTGTAAATATTTTTATGATATATTGTTTGGTTATGTATAAATTTAAAATTTTTAGTTTTAATTGTGCATATTTAGATTTATTCTTATATGCAAATTTATATATTTTTGAAATGTAAAACATATGTATGTTGAAATTTGGGCCAAATTAAAAAGCACTTTTGACTGAAATTTACTTTAACATTTATTTGGTGTTTGACATTTTTTGGTCAGAATTAACCTCGGTAATCTTATCTTTAACTTCTTTGGTATAGGAGAGACTCAAAGATGTAAGTAGAGACCAACATTCCGTATCCAAGTTTCGTCGTATGTGTATCCGCACCCCACTGAAACAAAAATGAATTAACATTGCGTTATATAATCTTATTTCCACTAAGAATGTGAAATAACTCTTCTCGTCTTTAACAGATTCGCCTCGAAAATCGTGTGACCTTATTTATCAATTTTTTTTTTTTTTTTTTTTGTGGAATTTCTAATTTATTTTTATGAAGCAAAAATTATTATTTTAACATTCCAAGAATAATAAGATTTGTTTACTCGAATTGGAAGTTAATTGAAATAAACTTTTTAGTGACTAAAAAAATTCAGTTTGAAAATATTTGTTGAAGATAATGAAGAATTAATGATATTTAATTTATTTCTTTATATTTAAAAATCGGTTTTTAATCATTTCTTCCTTCTATTTCTCCGTGCATTTTTATCCCAATAAAAAAAATTACAAAAAAGTGCGGGTATTATAATAATAATAATAATAATAATGGCCTTTTCAGTCAGATTTTACAAGTATACCGCCATAACTGAAATGTTAAAAAGACATATTTTTACTCTAAATTTCAATGTCTAGTTTTATACACGATTCACCTGGTTAAAATGAGCCACAGCCTTATTTTTTATTACTTCAATCAATTCTTCCTTGCAATTTCAATTTTGTTTCTTTCATTTTAATTTTGAGAGGGTTTGTTTTACTTTTTTCTGAACCTTCCTAGATACCTGCTCATAGTTCGTTAAGGTAATCATTTCCACTTCTTGTCGTTAACACAATTCAATAATTTGTTAATTTTTTTTTTCTTAAATAATACATTTGTAAGTGTAATTTAAAGAGAGAAAAGCTTATTTTCCTTATCTTCACTTTTTTTAATTACTTAATTAATAATAAATGATTTAACTATATTTGGGAAGGTTTTCTTTGGAAAGAGAGAGAAGGAGCGAGACGACACCTTTTTTCGTTGTGTATGATGGTGAGTGGAAAAGTCAAGGTGCGTGGAAAATTACCCAAGAGAAGGAAGATAAGGTTGTGGGTTGGGAAATGGAGATCACGTCAAATCGAAATCTCGTGAATGACTATGAATGAATGAATGAAGAGTAAAATAACAGGCCTTTCTACATTTTACTTCTTAAATGATACTCATGTTTTTAACAATTTTAATTCAACGCGAAACGCAAAAAAGGCAATTTTTGCGAAACCGTTTGCGAACACACTTAAAAAAATGTTGTTTTTTTTAGTTTATCGCTTTAAATCAAAAGAGACGGCTGAGTCGTGAGAAAAATATTTTATTTTTAAAAATTAATTTTAAATAGATTTAAATTAAATTTTTTTTATCCATTTTAATAATTGACATAAAAATCAAATATCAAAGAATCGTATTTTATCTTATTTTTCTTAGGTCTGATTATACATAATTTTATTTTTAAACATATTACCTCTGGCCCATAGTTGTTTAAGTGTATGCAAATATATGTAAATGGTACAACTGTTATGGAACAAAGGTAGAATTTTTAATTGAAAAAATATTCCAGTACTAATTTTCTAATTATCATGATTTTGGTACATAACTAAGTTTAGCTTATCATAAAAACGCTAATTGTAGGAAGGGGAGGATGAGAAATGGAAGATTGTGTTGCGCCAATTTTCCAAAAATGTTTAAGGTTAGCATTTTTGTCACATCTCTAAAAGTTACTAGACATAAATAATCACCTTGAGGCTTTTTGTCGTTATTCCAGCAGTAAATGCAAATAACGGAAAAATACAAGCAAATGCTGACTTTGTGTTGGATGCTTCTCCGTTTCTTCTTACTACTACGCGCAAACTACTACTACACCTACTACTACTGACTCTCTCAATACGATTCTCACTAATTGGCCCACATTTGCGGCCTTGTACCAAACAAAGCTTAGTAAGTGAATACATCAGTATACACACACACACACACACACACACACACACACACACACACACACACACACACATATATATATATAATATATAAATATAAATTTAGGTTCGCATTTTCGGAGAACAATTTCACATAGGTGTTCCTATTGAATTGATCCACTGGAAATTTCTCTGACTATAAAAATATAAAATGACCTTAGTGTTCTAGACATCAAGAGAAAAGAAAATCGTATAATATTTTTTTTTTTTTGGAAATTAAAAAAAAAACAACAATAAACCTGATCAGTGTTTTCCTGTATTGTATTTAAATCGAAGCACATGCACAAAAATGGCGGTTTATTTAAGATTAAAAAAAATAGGATTTTAGAACAGGATATAGTATAAATTAAAATTTCTTCAAGATGCAGTGAATCTGTCACACTCGGGTTTAGTAAGAAATGTAACTAATTTTTAAAAGTAGGTTATTAATTGCAACATGGCTAACGTAGAATTTCATCATCATCGTTATTATTATTAGGCTTTCAGCTGGCATGAAGGCAGCCAGTCAAGGTCTTTTTAATTTATGCTAACACGCGATCGAGCGTGTTTTCACATCACTTCTCTTGCTGATGGCCTCTCTTTCTTCTTCTTAATCAAATAATCATCTCGATGCTGGTATCGTACGGTAATAATAGAAAAATATGCAGAATCACTGGACTGCTGGGTTAGACAACGGAACGCTATACGATATTTTAAAAAATTGGAAATTTCACAATTGGCTGTTTCGGAAATAAAAATGAGAAAGCAAAAAAAAAAAAGACTATTTTCTCCGTGGAATCCGTAATTGAAGGTGAACATTATTATGATGTACTCCTTGAACGGGTTCGTGCGTCCTGTACTGAGAAATCAACTACAACCTGCTTTCAATCCATTGTTTTTTTTTGTTTGTTTGTTTTTTTGTTTTTTTTTTGTTGTTGTTGTTTTTTCTTTTCTTCATATTCTTCATTTTCACTTCAATTTAATTTTTATTCTTTATTTTACCTTGGCTTTTTTGTTATTTCTATCTGCCTCCCTCGCTACTTCTCACAGACTAGATTTCTTATTTTTTCCTCTCTCTGTTGTCATTTTTTTCTCAGTTTCTTTTACTTCTCTCTTCTCCCTTTATCCCTCTATTTCCATCTTTCTCTCTTTCTTTCTCAATCGTCTTCTTTCGTTCTCTATCCTTTTTTACCTTCTCCCTATTTAATCTTTTCTTTACCTATCACTCTTCAATTCATTATCCTAACCCTTTTCCTTTCTCTCACCTCCCTCCCTCTATCTCCCTCTCTCTTCAATCTCCTTCTCATCCTCATCTCACCTCAGCTATACGCGTGCGTTGTCTCTCCATGAAAAAGAGGTGCCGATAGATTCCACTCCAACATAATTTCACTTGGGGGAGAAAAGAGTTTTACTCTTACTTTCTGTCAAAATTAGTAGAAAACAAGTAGTAAATTTCCTCTTCTATATAAACCTCCTAATATTCTGCTGAAATCTTACCAAAAGATTTTATTATAATGATCAGCCGTTTATAGGTCAAGTGTGTGTGTGTGTGTGTGTGTGTGTGTGTGTGTGCGTACGCGCGCGCTTGCAAATGAAAAAAGAAATTCTCTTCTTGTATCTATTCTGAAAATAGCTGTCAAAAAATATTTGCGATGCTGACTTTTTTATGCTGCAATAAAATTGTTTCATTATTCGCCTGCCTGTCGATCACACACACCTGCCTTTTTTCTTTTTTTTTTTTTTTTTTTTTTTTTTTCAGAAACAATGATCATTTACAAATTCTCTTTGATTTATGAGAAGTAAATGAAACAGAGAAATCAGCTCTTCAATTTCAAACCGTTCTTTATCCCAGCCATTTTCTCTTTCTGAAAGAAAATGAAGAAATAGCATCAGAAAAAATCATTTTCAATTCATTATAAAAGCGCTTTTTAAGACAATTTCTTTATTTTTGGTTGCGGCTTTTTCCTTCTTTTTTTTTTTTTTTTTCAATAATTTTTAATCCCTGGAATTGAAATTATAGGAATATTTATTTTATCTTACCTGTGGAAAATGAAAGGGAAAAAGTGTATAATTTATTAATTACCAATAATTTGTTGTGTATGTTTAAATCGTAAACAGGTTAGCCATTCTCCATTGCTTTTCATGACGTCCGTCTCTGACGACGACAAAGCTTTCTGTTTTTCGTTTCCAAGAAATGCGTCAGATCTTTTAATTCTTTTAATTTCAGAAAATTACAAACGAAGTGATTTTTTTTCTCACGTAGGTACTATTACTTTCTTAGCTACTTCATCAAATATTAAGAGTTTGAAAAAATTCTTTTTTTTTTTTTTATTTAAATTGAATGTTCATTTAAAATAGAAAATTTGAACATTATAAATAAATTTAATTAATAACAATATTATTAACAGTAATAATATTTGATATTTATTTAATATTTGAATTTTATATTTGAATATTTTTGGGTTCTATGATTCTTTCCACACACAAACCTGTAACTTGCCCTAGTGTCATCATCATCATTATTACAACAATAATAATTTTGCGGGTCTACATAGCTGTTAGTATTTGGAATTTTCTAATCAAATCAATGTGCTTAATCAAAACAATTTATTTAAGCATAGCAACAACGAACATTCTGCATAAATTTTTATTCGTTTTTCCTCCTTTAAAATCAAATTACTCATGGCCATATTTTATCAGAATTTTAATTCTTAGGCGTTTGATATTTCGGGTTTCATTAAATAGTCGCGAAAATTTCTAAATTTCTAAAAAAGACAAGTTAATACTTGGGGATTTTTTCTTCTTCATTTTCCAGTATAGTTGTTGCGTCAGGTTGAACATTTCTGCTGCTTGGAAACGGTTGTTAGTCTCCTATGCATTATCTAACTGTTGATTAAATTTAAAAAAAAAAAAAAAAGCAAAGGTAAATTCGAGGAAAACAAATGAAGAGTTAAAGAAAATGCCTTCTGGCTCCAGCGCTCTCTCTCTCTCCTTCCCTCCCCTTGTAGTACATTTGCTAACACAGAAACGGGGCTTTATTGATTTTCATGAGCGACTTTGGGAATGTTCCATATACTTGCTTTCGTTGTCTTTCCATAATATTTTGGTTCTTTCTTCTTTCTCATTTCCCCATTTTTATTTCACTAACATCCTCGATTCTTTAAAAACAACCCCAATTAATCGATCTTTTCCTATCTATCATGGATACACGCTTACTCTTCTTACCCCAGTCGTTCAAAAATCAAAATACTCATCTTTTTGTCAGTATAAAAAGATACTAAAAACTAAATGTCTTAATTTTAAATGTAGTTTTTCTTAAAATAATGTAAACTGATTACTAATTTTACTATAGAATTAATTATGAGATACCGAATTACGAAGAATTAAGTCAAAATATTATAAACAATAAACAATTAAAAAATACGTTTCACATTTTAAAAGCAGTAAATACGTCAAAAAAAAAATAAAAGAATTTGACTTGGAATATGAAAGTACAGTTAATAATTCTTAATGCGAATTTTGGTAGATTCTTATTCTCTCTCTCTCTCTCTCTCTCTCTCTCTCTCTCTCTCTCTCTCTCTCTCTCTCAAAATTTCGTAAAATTAGAATATACTTCTGTCTAGGATTGGTGTTGTATACACTCTGAAAAATAATACAATAGATAGATAAGCTGCCAATAATAATAGTAGTTATAAAATTTCCAATAGAATGTTAATATTCTAGAAGACTTTCAGTTCCAAATTCTTAAGATAAACACAAAATAATATAAGGAATACTAACATTTTTGTAACACCTGTGTTCCAAATTATCACCTGTTTTTCGCAAATTTCCTTCATCGAAGCAGGTTTCCTATATACAGCATTTACTCCAGATAACTGCCAGAATTCTACAGATTCCAGCTTTTCACCCCTTCCTCTTATTTACTTTTACTCGCTCATGGTTCCGAACCAATTCCGTATCGATTAGAAGAAAGGAATCCAACAGTGTTCTTCCAATCCCTAGACCACAGAAATAAATTCCAATAGACTGAAGTTTCAATTCATTTAACTTCGGCAAAAATTCCTACCTTTTTTCTTTTGGATTTTCCGGTGTATTTTTCTGAGGTGTTGGGTGGAGAGTGCTTTGGAGTCCCAGAGTCTGCATTCTCTGGCTTAGCTAATCTCTCAAGAATCCAAGGCATCAATCAACTCGTAATTCTTGTTAAATGGGCTTGGGTAGGGTGGTCCTTTGAATCTGAGTTGGTCGTGCTATAAAATAGGCGACATTTTCTCATCGCAATCAGTGATTTTTAATAATATGCAATTTTTCATATAAATGCTTACTATGTAGTAGTGAATAATACCATCTTTATCCTTTGTTTAGTACGTATGTCATTACGGCTGTCTACAATATTCTAGCCTTTCTTGCTCTTAGCAATGTTAGTCTCCCTTACTATGCTTTCCAGTTTCCAGTCTCTGTTCTGTTACACATTTATTTACACAAGCTCATTCGGCAGTTTAATCGATGTTTCATATTTCTAAAATATTTTTACGTAGAAATCTGCAATTAAAACATTTTTCAGACAAATAAAATTGTTGGTCAATATTTATTTATGATTTACTTTGTTCTTTTACAACCCTTTCCATATGGACATGTCAGATCTTCTTACACTATTTCCTTAGAAACGAATAAAAAACCAGTAGACAGTGTTTTTACATGGATCTGCTTGAATATCGGTCGACCAGTATATAATATCATAAATAGGCAGTAGTGCTATTCAATTTTTTTAAAAACAACTTCTTTTTTTTTACATCCCAAATTTTTTTTGTGTTTCTGAAATTAGGAACTTTTTTTTTTAATTTTTTGCTTCTCTATTTTTGCTTTTTGGGGACTTTTTTGCCAATAATATAAACAAGTGAATGAAAATATTCTGCGAACTTGTACAATTTAATTTTAATAAACGGTTCACGTGACCTCCTTGAATCCTATAAGTTATGGAAATGTTAACTATCTCGATAACTTGTAATTAAATTGAAATTATCTTTAAACTGATTTCTTTTTTAAATGACAACTAAATTAAGTTTGGAAAAGGATTAAATTTCTACTGTGAATATAACCTGCCTTTCAGAACCGAATGTGCTTATCTTGCAAGCAGTTGGTAATGAGTTCATTCTTTTTTAGATGCTCTGATAATGTGAACTGAGACGACAACTCCAGTCTTTGCCTAACCCAAGAGCAATTATGGCAATACACAATTTATAATTCAAGAAAAGGAAACTGTGGAGAACCATGAAAGGAGCTAGAAATTAGTAAGAAAATGAGTAAGAGTTAGAATACCTCGTATTTGTCGAGAGTGAGTGGGTGTGGGAAAAATAAAATGTGTAGAAAGTCTTGGAAAAGAATGCAGGTGTCTTTCTGTTTGGTGAATGCCTCAGCCAAGTGTGTTCGGCAGTTGGGACGCGGAAGTTGTAGATACGCGTGGACGCACCATGTGCTTTTCATGCTCCAAGAAGCACACCGCACTGGTCCGCGTAGATTCTTCCGTGCGTACCGTTGACACGGGCCAACACACATACGAAACGGTACACTTCTTCTCAATGCACACGTTAAAATCGCTTCTCCACTCCCACTCCCTCACATTTCACACCATTCGCTTGATTGGAATCTTATTTAACTTATTACCTACCTTACGGCTATATTACACTGAAACACCAGTTCACCTACGATCGACGAAGTTAAGGTAATATATTACTTTTACATCTGTTTCCTACACGTAAATTCATGAAATTTTAAGAAATTAAATTTTGTTGGGGAAAAATGGTTTTATTTATAAATCTGCTTCATATAGTAAAATTAAAAAAAATGCAATAAAACTGACATTATTTAATTTGGCAAGCTTTTAATTGCTTTAATAAATAATATATATGAAGGACATTATAGTCTGAAGAAAAAAATTCAATTAATAATGAAATTTCAAAAGAATTATTAATTATAATAATTTATAAAGTTTCAAAAATATTTTTAAAATACTTCAAAGATCTGTTGGGGTTAGGTTATGAAGTTATTAAGTGAAGATTATATTTACTAATCGAAAATTGAAAAGTTTAATACAAATTTAATTTTTTGTGCGTATTCGAAGAGGTTTTTTTTTTTTTTTTGGCAAGGAAATTTGTATGTGTACATTAAAAAGGTCATGTGTTTCACGGTTTCTTCCCCTTATAGAAAAAAGTTTGTACAATTATGTCACTTGTGATCGCCATACGCTTATCTTATCTTGCATCTGTCCATCTGTCAACACATTTCAAATGTGATGAAAAGGTTAGAAAGTTCAATTACGTCTTTAAGAAATAGTTTTATTCTAAATTTCATGCTATAAATAACACTTATGCAAATCAGATTAATTTAACATTAAATTTGCTAATTTTCCAAAAATAATGTGTTACAGATGTATATTTTATTTTTGCAAGATTTTTAAAACCGAGAATTAACTTTTGTTTACAAATGTGTCGATCGTTCAAAAATGGCCGAAAAATTGAAAACTTAAAAATAAAAAAATGATTTAAAAATTTTAGATTCCAATCAATATAATTTCTCTTTGAAATACACCAGATTATTTTACTTACTGGAAATAGTAAATTTAATCGTTTAGCTTTCAATTGAAAGTAAAATAAAAATTTCAAAAACGTTTTTATTTTTAAAAATTCAATTTAAAAGTTAGTTATCGAAAATGAGTTGATACCTATACTGTTACCTCACTTATATTTGCTCTTTTATTTTTAGTATTTCAGCTCTAATCAGTCATTTGTATACTTGTGTACATATGTTTACACAAACACACAGAGTGTATGTTTCTCACATTAGTGGGATTTTAAGACCATTTACTAATACTACTATTACTAACACCTACTAATATATACATATGTATTATGTATGTAATTATATTCTTTAAAACTTTCGAATTTTATATGAAAAGATTACTCAAAATCGAGGTTATAGTGACGTTAGTGTTTCTATCTTCCATATATATTTATCAATATCGCCGGTTTTATCGTTTTTATTCGTAACAAAAATATTAAATGTAATCTATTAGTTTGAAATCAAAACTAAAAGCTTTAAGAAAGATTTTCATTTTAAAAATGCATTTTAACTCTGGTATGTGTGCGCGCATATATATATATATATATATATATATATATATAATGCAAATAAGTAATGAGAAATGAAATTTCCAGAATAATGATATTGACGCCATTTTACATTGCAACAACAATACGCTATTATTTTCACGTTAGAATGTAAGATACATGACATTACTGCATCATGTTTCATGTGGAACGGAATATTCGGTTGGTGCCTGGTCGTCGAGAAGCAAATAAAACCCAATAATAATAATAATAATTTATTTGGAAAACTGATGGAAAAGATGTAGGAAATACTGTTGCAAATGAAGACGTGTTTTTTTTGTTTGTTTTTTTTTTTTTCCTATATTGGGGGTTGACCGTTTTTTTTTCTATGGCCCTTACGTTTTTCATCACTTGTTTTTACCTGTTCCTATCTTTTTGATTATTTTTTTTTTGTATATTGTCACAGACTTTCTAAAAATTTCGAAAACGAATTTTGTCTTCTTTGAAGTTAAATTTTGTTTTATTTGAAAGATAATAGCCGAATAGCCTAAAGTTAATCCGCATTTAAAGAAAAAGTAATTTACGTATGTATAACAGTTTTAAAACATTGGCGCGTTCACTTGTGATTCAGAAACTCATTGAATAGCCATTAGACAAAAATATAAAGAAATACTTTAAAAATCTCTTAGAAATTTTTAAAGTAATTTTTTTCTAGAGATTTGTTTCGAAGTCATTTAAATTTAAAGGTTAACTGGATTTTGTAAAGGTAACCCTTACTTTTTTATTAAAACATAATGAAAATAATTGTTTTTATGCACGGTAACTTGTGATTTTTTTTATTTTTTTTTTTTTTTTTAATCATATCACCCCGAGCAAGGCGGTAACGCCACTGATGTGCAGGGGGCTACATATGAGTGAAAAGACTGAAAAACCGGAAACCGCATCCTAAACAGGAAACAAGGGATGAGCCTCTTCACCTGTTCAATAGACGTGAGTGGAGTGTGAACCGGGCGATAGTTTAGTCTATCTACTCCAATTGAAAAAAAAAAAAAGTGAGAAGATTGGAATGCCATAGGTCATAACTCTAATTATTTAATTACATCCCTCTCTTAAAATGCGCGCGAAAAAATAAAGAAATAGGGACAACTAGCAGTAATGAAGAAATTGATAATTATCGTTACCCTTAATCTATATTTTTATATAATGTCCTATTCCATAAATAGTAGAATGGAAAAAGTCTATTTTTATACAACATTAGACGTAGTTTTTGTTTTAGTTGAATGATACTTTTGAGTTTAATACATTACTTTTATTTTTTGATTATTTTCTTATCTGTCTGATATTATAAAATATTACAATGTGCCTAACGTGCTCATTTTTTAAACATGTTGAATTTAAAAGTTATTGAAGTATCATCTATCGTGAGTGTTCAATCAAAGGCGTTAATTCACAATTATTTTCTTTTTGAACATTCATAAAAAAAAATAAAGTAAAACTTGCTAAAATGAAAAGAAAATTAAAATTAAAAAAATAAAAGATTCACACTGGAAAATGGCATTAAACTTTAGTCTTTTCGATTCTTCAAATTTTTTAATAAAACAAAAATCTCTTGTTACAAACAGCAATAGGATAAATTTCAAAATGGCACACAAAATTACAAGTTTCTTGAAATAAATATTAAGTTTAATTTTTTTCTGTCCAGTCTGCAAGAAAATAATGTTTTATTCAGTTATGCAAGCACGAACTTTCAAAAAATTTATTTTTTGTGCTTTATTGAATAGGGTGCGAGATGAATTTTCTATATTTTAAATGAAATCCATTTCCACAAAGATTTCTAATAGAACTTATTCAGTATACAATGAATTAATCAATAAATAAATACTGAAAATTTCAGATAATTCCCTGAATTTTTAAAGATTTTTTTTAAACAGGAGGTAATGTGTTTTTACTTTAATTTCGGAAAAACGCATCCATTTTGGTAGTACCTATTCCACCCCCACCATTTGTTCAAGAGTGTGTGTGTGGTTTTGCTCTTTTACAATGGTTCGTTTTATTTCTTTCTCTATGTCATCGTTACAGATTTACGAAAATACATTTCCAGATAAATAAGAACACGACAACGCGCGAAAAATAAGTTCTAGAAAACGTTATACATGGATAGATAGATAGATATTTGATTTTATATATTTAAATTTCAATGAATGGAAATAATTAAAAAAAATAACGAGTAAACAGTAGCGTGGAGCCGCTACCTAACCCAAATAATTTTTAATTGCCCCAAAAAGTGCTCGATGTAGTAAAATGGCTTTGTAATGTACTAATCAAATTTTTAGCAGCAATAAGTAACATTAGAAGAAAGTAAAACTAAAAACTATGACTTAATTCCTTTTGTGAATAAAAATAGATATATGAAACTTCAAAGTCATCGTGACCGAGGGTTTTAACGTACCGACCTTGTTCAACTACTGATTACGCCAGATATTGAGTACCATTTTCTCTATAAATGGGCACATTTGAAATAATATACATGTGCGTGCGTGTAAATCTAAAATGTATTGGTCTTTCCTTTCGATAATAACAAACTTCGGGACCTTTCTTCCTTCATCATAGTATGCTCTTTTTTAGCGAATTCCTGAAGGTACCTAAAACTTGGGTCAACGCGTGGTATGGTTTTCTGCACTTCCCGACCGTGTGACGCAACATAGGCGGTAGGCTAACGCTCTAAACACTCGACGACACACGCGTATTAGAGGCAATCTTTCATTTAAACAGGTTTCATTAAAAACGACCGACAAGGAAGATTTTATTAATTTTTGATTTAGAATCCTTGAAAATCACCATGAAGTGGCTGAAAAAAGCTTCCAGTGAAAACGCTTGGAAAGTTGAAAATGATGGAACATTTTTACATAACTTATCTCCAGCAAAAAGGAAACAAGAACACTGGAAAAATTCAATAACAAAATTTAAAATCTTCCTTGTCGGTTGCTTATAACGAAAAATGTTTTCAGGTAGTGAAAGAACACGTAGATTAAAACTTAAACCCCACTGTTCAAGCATTTAACTTTTATAAAGAGTGCTCGATACAAAGTTGAGCTGAAGGCTTATTGTTTTGATAACCCATTGTAATAACAAAATTACTATATATATATTTATTCTCTCTCTCTCTCTCTCTCTCTCTCTGCTTATCGAATGTATGCACAGACGCTGAATGTTTGTTTTTTTTTTGTTTTTTGTTTGTTTGTTTTTTTAGACAAAGCACAAATATTTCCAGGATGAGAATAGTCTTCTGAACATTCAAGAGCAGCTTGTATAATGAAGTAATATTTGATTAAATCATCTCAAAATTAGTAGGGCCTCACTGTGTGTGTGCGCGCGCTCACGCGTGTGCATGAATATATTTATTTGAGAAAGTCGAATCTCATTGCATAAATAAATGTGAACGCGTTCTTTTCTCCCCATCTCTCTCTCTTTCTCACAGAGAGAGAGACTGACTATCATTAGGTAGATTGATGATATAGGCAGAGACGCTCTCTCATGCACAAGATGTATTTAACGAGGGAGACACCACTTTTAATCTTTCGAAAATAACTCCCAAAATATCTCCCGTGTCGAAATCCAAGTATCGGGGAGGTTTACTTAGGTACTGCTGTGTAGACTGCCAGTGCTTGCATTCTAATTATTATTATTTTTTTTTTTTTTTTAATCGTATCACCCCGAGCAAGGCGGTAACGCCACTGATGTGCAGGGGGGCTACGTAATAGTGAGAAGATTGGGAAAGAGAAAGCCGGAAACCACATCCTAAACAGGGAACAAGGGATGAGCCTCTTAACCTGTTCAATAGACATGGGTGGAGTGTGAACCGGGCGATAGATAGATCTATCTACTTCAATAGTTAATATTTATAAAAGAGTATATACCATTCAATGCCGTGTGGATATATATATATATATATATATATATATAGTATGTATGCGTGTATTTGTGTTATGATGAAAATATTAGAAAATGCAGGCACTCGTATATAAATAAGAGAGAGGGGCGAGAAGAGAAATAACAGTGAAGTGATAGTCAGAGGGCAAGAGAGGGTGAGTGAAAGGGTGGTAGAAAGAGAGTAAAATAGAATAAGTGAGTAAGCGAAAGAGATAGCAGAGGGAAGAGAGAGAGAACTATGAAGTGAAGAGAAACTAGACAGAGGTTGAGATAGATTATTTACTCTGTTAATTCTTATATCGTCCGTTTTATTGGGACGATAATTCATAACATTAGCAATGGCCTGCGAGATTGGCAATAAAGAGAAATAAGCTAAAAGATAAATAAATCAATTGATGTAAATAAGCACATCCTGAATCAGATAAGGACAGACAACAAAGACATACACACTTACAAAGACTTTTATTATTACATCACTGCAGATTTTACATCATTATGCTTTCCTTGTTCCCCACCCAAGGGCTCAGTTGAAAACTGTGGCGTGCTGTGTCATGTCTGCCCGTCCCTAGTTGACTTTAGTGAAAAGATGGTATCCTGACCCAGATTCTTAACAATAGTTTGTCCCCCGCTGCTCACTCTCGAGCAGTGAGACGAAAGTATTCCTTTTTTTTTTTTTTTTTTCATCCGCCCGTCTCCCATTTTCATTCTAATCGTAAAACCGCCTCATCTTCGCGTAACAGAATTTGAACTTCTGTTCATCCTCTGAATATTGATCTCGCCTTGGGCAGACGATTAACTCGAATTTCAATCTCATCCAGCCTGAAGATCAGTGTACGATTTGCTCAATGTGAAACGAAGCTGCATTGAGTATGAACAAAAACAGAAAAAAAAATAGCAGTGGTGCGCAATGCCTATCTCTGAAGCCATTGGTAATCACTTTGAATCTTTAGGCCCATCTATTACTTACCTTATGTCAGACAAAGCTAAGATTAGTAAATATGTTGAACCCTTGGTATAAAGTGAATTCAGTCCACATGAAAAGCGCATTATATATATATGTTAAAATTAATGTTCAAACAAATCATTTCATATATATATATATTGTAACTAAGTTGTTGAACTCGTAGGTTTTATTAACCTTTTGTTCATGCATTTACTTTTATAAAGAGTGCTCGATACAAATGTAGAGCGTTATACTGTAATGGTTGTTACAATGTTTTTTATAAATTCTTAGTATCACTACACAAAAATATTTATGTTTCGAAGCCAGCCCATTATGTTGTTGAATTCATCCTAAATTCACATTTCTAAAAAATCACCTATCTAGTTGAAAAGCCAGTTTATTTGTGTTGGATTGGGGGGGGGGGGTAGAGGGGTTGTTCTGTATTTTGAGTTCTGTTGACCTTTTTAAGGTCTTAGGGTTAAGTGTTTGTTTCTGGCTAAGTTCAGGATAGGTTAATCTATTAATCTTATGGGGGCTGAGGCTCTTGGTGCCTTGTGTGTTGTTATTTGGTTTAGGGGTTGGTAGGTGTTGTTTTGTTTTGGGGTTGGTTTCTTCTTAATTTAATTTATGTTATTTTGTATTGGGGTGTGTGCTTTTTTTGTTTTTTATTTTTTTATTTTTTATAAAATATATCTTTCATAACAAAATAATTTTATAATATTCTATAATATTTAAACTATTTTATAATATCATAAAATATAATATTTTATAATATTTAAAAAATATATTTCTTTTATAAAATCTATCCTTTATAAAACATATTTTATAAATATAAAATATATTTATTTATTTATGTACTATTCTGCTGCAACTGCATTATTTTTTGTTGGTATTGTATAGGCTTTGTTTTCTTTTTCTGTTTATTTATAGGGTTGGTTGTGTGTATTTTTTTGTGTTTTTTATTTTTTTTATTTTATTTATTTATTTATTTATTTTTTTAACCAAACATCCCTTTCCACATACTTTTGGAAGCTAAAGGATTCAAAACAGAAACCCAAAGTAAAATGAAAAATCCTAGAAAAAACTAGAACTTGCAACTCACTTAATGACATCTGTCTAAGTGAAAAACTACACATTCTTCAGTACCCTAACAGCAACGATTTATTAAACCGCAGAGACGAATTAGCAATAATATGCAAACATCGCAAATATTTCTCGCTAAAATTTAAGTAAACAAAAAAACACCCCAACCAGAAAACCCCCTCAAAAAAACACAAAAAAATACACACAACCAACCCTATAAATAAACAGAAAAAGAAAACAAAGCCTATACAATACCAACAAAAAATAATGCAGTTGCAGCAGAATAGTACATAAATAAATAAATATATTTTATATTTATAAAATATGTTTTATAAAGGATAGATTTTATAAAAGAAATATATTTTTTAAATATTATAAAATATTATATTTTATGATATTATAAAATAGTTTAAATATTATAGAATATTATAAAATTATTTTGTTATGAAAGATATATTTTATAAAAAATATATTTTATAAAAAATAAAAAAAACAAAAAAGCACACACCCCAATACAAAATAACATAAATTAAATTAAGAAGAAACCAACCCCAAAACAAAACAACACCTACCAACCCCTAAACCAAATAACAACACACAAGGCACCAGGAGCCTCAGCCCCTATAAGATTAATAGATTAACCTATCCTGTACTCAGCCAGAAACAAACACTTAACCCTAAGACCTTAAAAAGGTCAACAGAACTCAAAATACAGACCAACCCCTCTATCAACCCCCCCCCCCAAAAAAAAACAAATCCAACACAAATAAACTGGCTTTTCAACTAGATAATTCTCATTTCTAAAAAATCACCTGAGGATGAAGCCAACAACATAATGGGCTGGCTTCGAAACATGAAAATTTTTGTGTAGTGATACTAAGAATTTATAAAAACATTGTAACAACCATTACAGTATATATATATATATATATATATATAATACGCTTTTCATGTGGAGACTGAATTATATGAATTATATATATGATTCAGTATTGCTTCATTTTTTCAGTCTATCTATGGCTTAAATAAAATCTACTGATTTCTGAAAGACTATCTGTAACACTCTTTCTATAACGAAGCAGTGGCTTTTAGGGAACAGAGAATCTGACAAAATAGAAGTGGGTAAGAATTTTTAAAGTGCGGGATAATGCTTAAAAAAATGTTAAAAATACTGATAAAAATGGTTTGATATTTCTACATGCCACTTTTAAGCATTTGTAAGTGAATTTGTCATCTTCGAAGACACCTCAACCTGAAGGACGCACCAATTTTGACTAGCAAAAGACAAAAAAGTCAAAAAACAAAATGAATTAGGATAGGTCTTTGGAAAAAGTCAAAATTTTTCTCGAGGACGGTCAGTAAATATCCTGAATAAAAAAAAAGAGGATCTTCGTTAGCAATAAATACGATATTTTTATTTATTTATTTTTATTGCAAAACTTTGGTTTCGTTCATTTGATGCTTTAATTATTTTCTGAAATTTAATATTTAAAGATTTTATTTATTTATTTATTTATTTATTGGTTGTATTTAAAACGCGGGTGGCTAGATTTGCAGTTAACCTATTTCTCTTTCTGCGTTTAAGTAAATAAAAAGGAAAGCTTTAAAAAAGGTAGTCGGTCGAACACAAACCAAACGTTGTGTAACAAAAAAAAAACACACACACACACAAATCAGGGAGGGTGGGAATGAAACCGAAAACATAATCTCTTGAATTACAAGATGTGCTGAAACGTTTTCGGTTTCCATCAAGAAGCCCTTCAAAATCAAAATGTGCTTGGTCATTTTAGCAGATATTTGAATGTGGGTTGGGCCGAGAACTTTTTAACACCAGTAAGTTAACAAGTTTGTCTTGTAAGCCAATTCTTGTGGGAAGATCGAACGTCACTGAGTATCTCATTACACTGACCTTGGTAAATGTTGGAGAAGCCTTGTGTGGTAACGTTGAAAGAACTAGTAGAGTAAACCATTGACACTGAGTAATGAATAAAACCCAAAAATTGTAGCCTTATGCCAGACTAAACTAAATTTAGACGGTCAAATCACACCAAAGTTATGTGACGTTCAGCAAGATCAGAATATAGATAGATGACTCCTTAAAATTTTGCTTGGTTAATTAGTCGACTTTTCGAGTTGGATTCTAGCAGAAAATGTTAAAATCTTCAAATCACACGATAGCAAACATCTCTGAAAAGGAAATATTTAGATGAAACACAAGATTAAATATTGGCAAACTTCAGAAACCTCAATATTCGAATGGATATCTTCTAAGTGGATGTCGAGTGGTGTAATAGGTGTTGACTCGGCAGACTGAGTTCAAATTCCGGGCTTTGTCTGTAACGTTCACATGTGAACAATCCCCTATTTTCTCTTCCTCACTCGCTATGTGTTAGACAGCAAGGTAAAGTGAATTCTATAACTTCAGGTGGCAACCAATCTAAGAGGAAGTAAATCGCAACAAGAAACCACTCCACTGTCCTGTCCAAGAATGCATGGCAATTTGCATATAATAAAGAAAAGTAATCTGTGTAAATTGTGCGTTGTGGTACAGTGGATATCGGCTCGGAACAAGAAACCGGGGAGCCGAGTTCGAATTCCAGCTGAATCCATTGTATTCACTTACGCGCAAATACCCTTGGGAAAGGTATTAATCCGTCTCTTCCTTCCAGTTATGGGTTAAATAGCAGGACAGATTGGTTCTATAGCCTTGGTCGGCAACCAGTCTGCCGCAGAAAGCAATGGCAACCTACTGCGGAATAATCTTCTGCCCAGTCAGTCTCTTTCTCTTTCGAGACATGATCGCCCAAGCGTGTATCACGTATGGCACTGAATCTGTGTAGAAAGATAATCGGCTTTCTCCCAAAGAAACATGACATTCTAAACAAATAGTGACCAATCTTTAATTTTCTAGCTACTTCCACAAATTTTTAAAATAAAAAAGATTTCCTGAAACTTTCATTTTAACTTTAATTGAAAGCTAAAGGATATAAAATTTGTTATTTCCAGTAAGCAAAATACTCTGTGGTATGTTTCAAACAAAAATTATATTGATCAGAATCGACTTTTTCCAGTAAGATCGATAAAATTAATCTGATTTTAAACAAATATTACTTATTTATAACATGTTGTAAACAAGTATTCCTTAACCACGGTTTCTTGTTTTTCTGACATATTAATCGATTTATTGACAGCCGAATGACCGCCGAATGTGTTCGTAGTTAAGAATGGGGGAGAAGACGAAGTTTATATGACGGTTGTTATTTTTCTTTTTTCTTTTTTTTGTTACCGTAAGGTGTGCGCACCCCTTAAAACGCGTAACCATTTAATGATAATGTTAGGTTTGAACAACCATACTTAGCAAATCCTACATGTATATACACATACAAAAACAAATGGAAATTCTTTCAAAAATATTCGGGGTGGTCAGATTGTAATAAGCTTTACAGTATATGATTAGTAACTATAATTTTACTTAACAATATTTCCAAAACATATTTTTAAACTGAATTGAAACTGGATTTTAAAACTATAAATTATTCAATTGAAGATTATAAAAAACTGAAAACAAATTTTGTAAAAATTCATTTTTCATCGCAATTTTTTCTTCATGCAATATTTAAATAAAAGTAGTTAAAAGCTTCCCTAATTAAATAATGTCTAAGTTTTATTGCGTTTTCTATTCTTCGATTCAGAAGTGATTTTCGGTAAGACGTGGTCCAAATTTGCAAAAAACAATTCGTTAATTTAAATTTCTCAAATTTTCGTAAAATAAAAAAACATGAATAACAAGATTTTCTAATAACAAAATTTCAAAATAATTTCATCCCTTTGTGAATGAGTCCTAAAAGATTAATTAAAATCTGACAATTATTTGATATTTTACATTTTTTTTTAATTAATGTGTCTATTACAAAAAAAGAGACTAAAATTTACTACCCTAAAATTTAGTACATGTTAATAAAAAAATTCCAATGTTTTAAAAGGAGTGAAAAAAATTAATTACAAATTTGAAAAATAACTTGGTATTTCCTCTTAATAATAACATAAAGAGTTTGATAATAAAACTGTTTTCATTACGGTATGTTGATTATATATATATATATATATATATATATATATATATATATATATATATTATTCTACGTCTATGGCACGACTCAGTTTTCAACTGAGTTTGAAATATGCACCTGATGATTGCATAACTCATGAATCCCCGAGTCGTGCCATAGATGTAGAATAACAATAATATATATATATATATATATATAGAAATCGATTTTGTGAATGTTCCTGAAAAGATGTGCGTTGTGGTGCAGTGTATATCAGCTCGGAACGAGAAAGCGGAGAATTCCAGTTGAATTTGTTGCACTCATTTACGCGCAAGGAAAGAGTTAATCGTCACTTCTCCCTCCAGTTATGGATTGAACAACTGAACAGATTTGGTGTTATAGCTTGGTTCAAAACCAGTCTATCTTCTGTCCGATTAGCCATGTCACCCAAGTGAGACATGATCACCCAAGCGTGTATCATGCATGGCACTTAACTGACTGGGCTAAAAATGACACGCCACACTTTTAGTTTGAGGTTATGTTAAATTTCAATGTACACTTCTACAACAAATTGTTTTAATGCAAAGTTATTTTTCTGTGGCCGTGTCTTTTCAGAGTAAACAGAACTGTTCATCTAAATGAACATGTGCTTGAGATACATCTTGGTGACTGTCATTACTGACAGGACAAAAGGAAATACAAGTATAATAACTTAAAGATGCTGTCATGTAATTATTTGATCGTTGAGACTTTTGATCTAGACACTTTGCTTATCTCTTTAAATGCGGAGGTTTCTGTAAACGTGCTGGCATTTTTTAAATTGACTAACTTCGACTTGTTGCAAAGTTTCGTATTTATCTGTTTACAGGGGGAGAAAAACTTGAAGGGTTTTAAATTTACTCAAGCTAGCAGCGATTGGCTGAATTTTTTTTTTTTTTTTCATACCTCGGATCTGTTTTCTCATACGCCTGACAAATTTCTAATTTAATGTTAGATTTCATTTTTAGCGAATTTTTTCTCGAGTCAACCGTTGTGTTTGTTCACTTGAAATTTTTTTAACATTTCACTGAAATCCTTATTTCAATAATTAAATTCTGAACATTACTAAAATTGAACTCCTAAAATAATCGACTTTAAAACAAATTTACATTGCCTGGGATCAAATTTATTTTTCCTAAGACTTTAAAACATTTTTTCGTTTATTAATTTTTTATTAATTTCAATTATTTGTTTTCTTTTCATATCACAAGTTTTCTTCTCCCATTTGGTCGAAATTTTACCAAAATTGTTTCCACATATTACAACTACAAAAACGCGCCCAAATCTTTCGTAATCTTTCTTAAACCAAATATATTGTTTTCTGGTTCAAGACATTTATTTTTGTGACAGACAGAGGCGGAAAAAACTTGTTTTAGTGAGTGATGATGGTGGAAGGTGGGTATTGATGTAGATAAAAAAAAAAGTGGTTTGTGAAATTAAATCTAAATAAAAGAACATCTGTGCAACAAAGGTATTTAAAAAGAAGAAAGAATGCAATCGGTTTTAGTTTCCTTTTCATCCTAAGAAATGTATTTTGCTTTGTGCAAAAAGAAAAAGAAAATAAAAGATAAAAGCTTTTGTTTGCTTTTTAGATTGAATCTTTTTGAAGTAATTTATATTTGTGCAATTGTTCTAATTTGATTGCAGGTAGAAAGAGTAGTAAATCTTTCTTTACTTACGAAAAGAGCAAACCTGTTTCTTACAACTTTGGGGTTTTATTTTTAAGTGGCTATTATTTCGTGTCAAAACAATTTAAACCAACATGACATGTACTTTCAATTTTTCACCTTTTGATATACGACCTTATAAAATGAAATCACCTGGTAATCCATTTCTTCGTAAATACTTTCCTGTACCTCGGCATGGTTAGCGAGCCACTCTAGTTCACTATTAGTCATATATGGCCTTGTCTCAAAATTAGTAATTATTTAATCGATTCTCAGCGTTTTTACCCTAAGACAGAAATTATTTACTAACCGCTATAAAATGAAAATAAAAACTAATATTCGACCAAATCTATATTTATTTTACTCTTGGGAGGCTTCAGTACTCTAAAATTTGTAGACGTTACGTTTGGGCCGATAAAAAAAAACGACCCAAATTGTATTAATCATTCTACTTTTCAACTATCGTTCTCCAAATGTTCCATAATCTTCAGGTCAATAAAGAAAATTTTTCGTCAACGGTGGAAGGATTTAAGTACCGAGCTTTTTCTGTTTCAACTGGTCCCTTCGCCAACTATTTCTTGTGTGTGGCTTCTAAGGAATTTATTTATTCTTTTGACAATATTGATATTCTTTTTTTACACTATTTATACTTGGACTATGGTCCTCATCTTTGTTATCACAACGTTTCGGCTCTTGTGCTTTCCGGCCTTCCTCGTTGATCTGGGGAATTCTGAACTTAATTCTTTGTTTAATATACGAGTTTAGACCGTTCTCGTTCCACTACCTTTGTCTAGAGATATAGCAAGTTCTTATATCGTACTGCTCAGTTATTGCTCGTCCGTTTCCAATGAGTACACACTGCTAAACTCAGGGATTGAACTCACAACCACTACGTTACCAAATTCACAAACAATAGCTCTAGTGAATTAAACCATTGATATTTCAACCGAAGAAAGCTGTATGGAACAAGGGCTGAAACGTTATGATAATAACAACAAACGGTGTAAATAATGATAACTTCTCATCCCAGAAATTCAGACGGAAAATATCAATATTTTTGTCGTGTCATACATGAAGTTAAAAAAAAAACTGTTCCCTTGATGCTTTGGAAGGCTAAAAAAAAAGGATCAGCCTAAATGTGAAGCAAAAACAACCCTAGCCCGTATAGTCAAGAAATTTCCCGAGGGTCCGAATTGTAAGAAGTAAAAATGTATAAAAGAAAGTCGGCTTGGAAAAATTACAAGAAAAATAACCCCAAACGAGGGAAATATTGATTGTTTTTCAATCATGTGACATGTTCTTCTGCCATCATGTGGCCTGACGACGCCACATCACGTGATACACATGATACAAACAAAATATAATAAACTTAGTTATCTTTCCAAGTGAAAAAGCTTCCTGTTGAAAATCATCATTTTTTTACCTCGACTCAACCATTCGCCAATGGGAAATACGTAACCAGAAAGACTATATATATTTACTAAGCTTCATTAGCTTAACCGAGCACAACAATAAATAAGAAGAGCGCCTAGTTGGGACCGAGAATTAAATTATGAAATTAAGTTGTGGAAAAACGAATGATTTTCAATGAAAACAAAAAATTTGGGGAAAGCTTTTCAGTTCACCTTCTCTACGATCTTTTCTGTATCCCACGTGTATGTAGCCTTTTTGTTTTTAAAAAAAAATGAAGTGACTCTCGCCTCGATTTGAATGTCCGAGCCAAATGTAACAAGCCAAGCAACATATCCACCATGGTAACGTTCGTCTTCTTAAGCAGCGTAATAAAATTAACTTGACCGAGAAGTTAGGCAGGGCGCACAGACACTACAACGCTAAACCAAGACAGAAGACCTGCTACCGACACTTCTAGGCATAATAACAAACAGATACTCTTACGCACCAATCCTAGACAGAATTGTCAGTCCACACATAATCTGCCTGCTAGTGTGGCTTGATAATCCCTGTTGAAGACGCTTGCTCAAGCGTATTTGTACTTGTTTACCAACAGAGACAACCTCTGGTTTATACGGCAAATATATAGTTTCTGCGAGAGAGTGCATAACCTGGCGTGATCAACAGTTTAACCGTCAGTCACGATGACTTCTGACTTCGTGCTAGCAAATTCATGAATATTTTTATATATCAAAAAGCTCGCACAAATAAAAATGATATAAATATAATTTTCATAGGTTACTCTTCTTCTTAATGAATAAAATTTAAAAATGAAAAAACGCTTCGAGCGTAACAACAGACGTCCTTGAGTTAAAAGATGTTAATTGCGTTTTACACTTTAGTAGGCAAACTAAATCGATAGCTTCAGATTTGCTTACTTAGATGATATCGATTACAATGAATTTGTATGTGTGTGTGTTCATTTTTGGAGTCAGTCTTTCTTTTCTGACCAGAGCGGTGTCTTTACTGCCTAGGCTGCAGTTCTTCTCTCCTTTGCTTTTCCTTTTCCTCCTCCTCCTCCTCTCCTTCTCCCCAAGACCTTCCCCACAAACCAAACAGCAGTAACCTGATTTTTGGTGCGGCCTGGGAATTTTCCATGTACTTTGTATCACTTGAGCACTTTTTTCTATATATTTTCTTTTTGTCATACTTTATTTGTGCTGCACAAGATAATAAAAAAAGCACACACACAGGTCACGTGCTGGTAAACAAGGTCAGTGATGGTGAGGTCAATACTCATGTTCAGTTTACGCTCCACCCATCTAGCCTTATGCCAAACTTCATTTTTAGATTAATTCAAAACAGTTTAGTTTATAACGTAGTAATTTTTGTGTGTGTGTGTGTGTGTGTGTTGCAATATTTATTTTAAACTTGCCATTACGTTCAAATCAAAAATATTCTTGTCAATGCTTAAAAAAATGGAAATAAGGAATGAAAAGAGGACTTTTGCAGGTTTTATAAAGTCGCAGGATTTTTTGCCCGTATTTTTTCTATGACTTACCTTTCATCTTTTATTATTTGGGGGACAAGAATTGTTTTTCTTTTGTTTTCTTTCTTTTTAAGAAGAGCTTACGATTAAAGATGATTAGATAGATAGTGTGGTTACCCGTCCTTGTATGAGACAAAGACTCATAGAGAAAGTAACCAATTCCCATCAACTTTGCGATGAAGGGTTTTAAAAAAGACGAGGGATGCTATGATAGCATCCCTCGTGTTTTTTAAACTCTTACTCTTCTTCAATGTCTGTCTCTATTTTTACTTCCTGACCAAATCTGCATTGTTTCGTATTTCCGTGCCCAATTATGACGAAGCAAAAACATGGGAGAAAGAACTTAACGTTAATTAATTGCAATAAACAGATGTCATTATTTTTAAGCTGATTTCATAATCACATGTCTTCTCAAAAAAAGTGTCATCTGTTTCAGATTTAACATTATAATAATAATAATAATAATAATAATAATAATAATAAGAAAAGAAGGCAGTAAATACAAACAAGAATTACAGTTAGTAGATTCTGTAGAAAAGCAAAACAGTAGCCAAGAACCAACTATTGCGGCAAAAAATATGAAAATGAAAGCCAAAGATAAAGCTCTTGAAAAGATGAAACAGCGCTGGCAAGACAAACCTCTGCATGGCCAATATCCAGTACGTGCCAATAAATCCAATGTTGACAAAGTTAATACTCATCGATGGTTACGTGCATCTGGATTAAAGTCTGAAACTGAAGGATTTATACTTGCAGCACAAGACCAAAGTCTTTTCACGAGAAACTTTCAGGCAAATATTATACATAATAATATGGATCCAAAATGCAGGTTTTGTGATAAACACCAAGAAACAATAGACCACCTAATCTCAGGCTGTTCTGTGCTTGCCCCAAACGAATATAAAAATCGCCACGATAGAGTTGGGCAATATTTACATTGGGCAATGTGCAAACATTATGGAAAAGCTGTAAACAAACACTGGTATGAACATCATCCAGCACCGGTTACAGAAATAGAAGATGTAACCATTCTATGGGATTACACCATCTACACAGACAGAAAAATTGAAGCAAACAGGCCAGACATTATTGTTAAAAACCAGAAGGAGAAAACTTGTCTATTAATTGATATGGCTTGTCCAGCGGATTGTAACATAGCAATCAAGGAATTTGAAAAACTGTCAAAATATAAAGACCTGGAAATTGAAATAGAAAAAATGTGGAAATTGAAAACAAGAGTTGTGCCAGTGATAGTAGGTGCACTTGGAATGATAAAAAATGGAACAAAACAACACATTGAAAGAATCCCTGGAAACCCCAGCTTAAGAGATATACAAAAAATTGTATTATTAAGTACAGCCCACACACTAAGGAAAACGTTATCTATGTAATGCTGGGGATGATAGGGAGGATAGAAAAACATGAAATGGAGTCATAACAACACGCCACTACCTGCCTTAGGTCTCCCCGCAGACTTGGTTGGTAGTGAGACCAATGCAGAAATCTAAATATGATGAAAAATGACACAATAATAATAATAGCAGCATTCTCTTGAAATAACAAAAATATTGGCTCATTCATTCTTTTTACTGTTTTACAAATTATGGCCTCTTTCATTCTCTCTACGCTTTAAAGGCTTACAATTACAAGTTTAAGTCTTGCACGATGGGGTCAACCCCTTCAAAAAAAAAAAACGAAAAACATCAACAGTATTTACGATAAAAGAAGATGGGAGTAAGTTTTTACATTAAGAATGAGTCTAGAATACAACTTTAACTAAAAGCGATATACATTTTTTTTTTTTTTGTATAACACTTTTACAGCACCCAGATACTAACTCTCCGAACCTCTGTTTACCGATCCAGATGACAAGATGTGATATAAGCGTACATGTGTGTGGGCCAATGACAAAAACTGCCCATTAATGGCATTAGGTACCGCTTACGAATTCGCTGAAAAAACAGCATTGCATGAAGAAAATGGCCTCAAACCAAAGTTTTATCGGCAAAATGTTTGTTAAGAGGAAGGATTGAAATATTTTTAATTATTTTTTAATCCTTTCTAACACGTTCGAAATTTTGGTAAAAAATCTTTTTTGGTTTTTAGTTCCTTTTTTGTTTTTTGTTTTTTTTTTGTTACCACAGTTTAATGTAATTACGAAACTTTTTTTTTTTTTTTTCAGTGAAAACCACATTAATTTGGAAATTCTCCCAAAAATCAAATAATTGTCTGATTTTAATGAAACTATTTTTGAAATCATTATTTTTAGAAAATTCCGTTTTGAAAATTTATTTTGTTAGTAAAAAGCAGGACTGCTTGGGAATGTAAATTACCTTTTTTTTCTTTCTTTTTCAAACTGCCTTTTATATCGAAAATCTGCTCTGAATAGTAAAATTAAAAATGCAATAAAACTATGACATTATTTAATTAAATGAACTTTTAATCGCTTTTGAAAAAAAAAAATATATATATATATAATAGCCTGAAGAAAAATAATTTTGACAAATAATGAATTTTTACAGGAATTGTTTTAATTTTTTTCTTGTTTAATTATATTTATAAAGTTTCAGGAATATTTTTTAATTCTTCAAGCCTTGTTGCAGTTAGGATAAGCAAGTAATACTTGTTTCAAATCGGATTAATTTAACTTTAGAATTGCTAATTTTTCTTAAATAACATTTCACAGATTATATATTTTTATTATTTTTTGTAAGGTTTTTGAAATGCACTTTTGTGTGGAAACAATTCAATCTGTCAAAAAAAAACATGTATTTCAGTTTTATCCCATCATCAAAAGATGTTGACACATTTCATGCTGTGATTGTTCCTTTTAGGCTAATCTTCATCTTTATATTCATTGATGTACTAGTAAAACCCTAGATACACCCAAGTAATTAAAAGCCATGAAAACATTTGATTACACTGGTTGGCCAGTCAGTGGTATTTTTGTATTGATGATATATAAACAATTTACGGTTACTAAGTAACGACTTTTGCTTGGGTGACGTCACAAGTGCACATCTTGCATGCTGGGAATAGTGGGTGGAAAGAGAGGATAAAAAACTGCAGCCATCAACTCTTTCAGGATATATTTTGTAGGGTAAATTGATTTAGGTTGTTAAACTCAAACACCCTAAGAGACGCAGGCCCAATGGGGAACAGTGGGCAGCTTTTTGATAGGGTAGTGGCTACTGGTGCTATAATATGAATCAGTACTGTTTATTTAAGGAAGACTGTTTTATACCTAAAAGTGTTTTTATAATAATACTTAAGTTGATTTGATTAGATTTGCTAGAGTGAGTATGCCAATGCTAGCCAACTTAGAAGATAATCAGCTCCTCACTTGTTTGTAACAACACAATCTTTCTATTTATATTTTCCCTACCTGGCTTAGTTCTTAGATAGATAGATAGATAAACGTTAGATAAATAGATGGATAGATAGAGAGGGTTGGGTTCATCCTTGTAGTTGAAGAAATGTAATAAGGCTTTAAGGCCTTGTTTATCAATCTACTCGTCGCTGCTTTGCCTTATTTTCAGCCTAACATGTCTTTCTTTGCACCCATTTCTCCACGAACACCTGCACATCATCGTACGATTTTTGCCGGGTGGGTGATGTATCAGAGAAAAAAAATGGGTGGGTGCCAATTTCTCTACTTTCCAGATAACAATCCTTGTATTAAAAACAAGCACCTGCTTCCGTTTAGGATCAGATTAGATATTCTCTCAGATAACCATTCTGATGTACACTAATTTTAAATTTAAGAGATGAAGACCATTTTATAACAGTTCTGTTCTTATGCCATCTAACATTATCAAGACAAACATATTGACTTGATGTTTTGTTTTTGTTTTGGTTTTTGTCCTTTTTTTTTTTAATTTTTGTACCTTAGCTTACTTAATCTATCTCATCTACTAAGAAATTGGGTTATAAAAATTTTTTATTACTTTCATTCCTTGATAGACTTTTAACATTTAGCAATATGACTACTAGTGACTAGAACTGCATAGTAAAATCTACTTACAGAATGTACAACTTGCTTAGTGGATTGTTTCAACTTTTATGAAAAGTGAGGAGCTGAAGAAATATTAGATATTTTTAATGACAGCCTTTAAAAGCAGTGGCTAAAAACAGAAGTATGTTTGATGCCTTGGAAAATTGCCCATTTTCCACTCACCTATTTCCACGCTACATTAAATGTGCTCGTGTATTTTTACCTTATCATCAAGTTATTTCTATTAGATGAATGCAAATGTTTCCAGCGCTTTTTTTCTTATTTTTCTTTTTAAAAGCTAGAGACTGAATGCACTGTTGAAAACTGGTTTTTCACTAGAAATTTTGCATCTATCTGATGCGGGTCTCGGGTGCCAATGGTTAAAAGATTGAATCTTGAATAATGATTTTTTAATCCAAACAGGTTTTCCATACTTTGAAGAATGATGCAACACAATCTTTTTACTCACAATTTGGTCATAGGTTGATGTAAGTTAAACTGAATAAATATCAAGTGAATACAATTATTATTTATTTGGATTATTTATTTTAATCTTTAATCTTTAACAAACTTAGTATGCTAAATAGGTTTTGTTACGCCTTTCTTCCAAATATGGAGAGAATTCTTGCCTAAAAAATCAGTATTCGAATTTGTTTATTATTTATTGAACCTATTTATTTATTTTTAATTTTACTTGGGATCAAATATCAAACACAAGTACAAAAGAAAGGAATGCAACAAAACTAGACAAACCAAAAACTTAATTTTCCTCTATAATTAAAAACACTCATCACACCTCCATCTCTCATGTTTTTAAAGGAGGTAAACATTTTCATTTTGGTTGTTGCAACTCTTTGAATCAAATATCAAGAAAAATTTGACCCCACATGTGTGTGTTAGTTTTTCTGTTTTTTTTATATTATTATTATTATTATTGCATCAAAAGACGTTTGATTAGGAAATATTTGGTAGATGAGAGAGTTGCATATTTCTTACTGGCCGTCTTCGAGCTTATTTAGTTGCTTCTCTTAGAACACGATTGTTGCCTTTCAAATTGAGTGAGCACACCCACTCAATTGTAAAAAGAAATGGCGCTATATGATCTTTTTTCAAAACTTATTTCTGGCCATTTAATCTTTTGTCATAGTAAGCTAAGGTTAAACATAAGAATATTATTTAGTCTAAGCTCTGGTTAGTTCAGTCCTAAAAAAATGTAGAAAGGGAGAATAAAGAACGAATAGGAAGATTGTGTTACATTAATCTTTTACTTGCCTAGAGAGATCATATATATATATATTTTTTTTTTAATCATGTCACCCCAAGCAAGGCATTCCACTGCCACTATAGCGCAGGGGTTTACACAGGGCGATAGACGAGTTAGGATGTACATAGGGGGAGAGTTGGAGAGAATGGGAGGGTTAGTGTGTTAGGAGGTGTCTATTGACCTTACATTTAAACTCCTGGAGGTTATAGCCGTCGGGGAAGCAAGCATGCAGAAGGGAATTCCACGGGCGGGAAGTGCGAAAAAAGAAGCTGTTGAAGTAGAAAATGCTGTTACATTTCATCAGTTTCACTGTAAAAGGGTGGGACCTAGTTGCCAATCTAGTATCTCGTGCAAACTCCCACCTAGAGGGCACCAGTGATTTAAGTTCATCAGAGCAGAAGCCATGAAAGTATTTATAGAAGAGGCACAGGGTAGCCACATCACGCCGGTGAGAGAGTGACTGCAGGCGGTCAGCTAAGTCGGTATCAATCACGTTACAGATTCTTTGCTGTATTTTGTCAAGAAGCCCGAGGAGAATAGCAGGGGCACCCGACCAAATGTGGCAACAGTATACAAAACACGGGCGGATGGTAGATCTGTATAAGTGCAGGATAGATTCAGGCAGAAAGCCAACTTTCATAGCAGTGGATTTAGCAATGGATTCGATGTAGTCATTCCACTTGAGGTCTACTGAGAGTGTCAGGCCAAGCAGGCATAGTGTTTTACTCTCTGGGAGGCATGCCTGTTCCATGCTAATGGGAGGGATGTGCAGTTGTCTGTGGTGGTTAATTGACAGCAGCTTCATTTTGGAAGAATTGAATTTTACGAGCCATTTCCTACCCCAATCCACCATGAATTGGAGGTCCTTTTCAAGCTCAGCCGTGAGGTTCACCTTATCATCAACACCAGATTTTTGATCGAGAAGAGCGTATACTGTGGTATCATCGGCGTACATGCCTACTTGTGATCTTATGGCATCGGGGAGATCATTGATGTAGATTAGAAAGAGCGTAGGACCTAGGATAGAGCCTTGGGGGACAACCGCGTTTGTAGGGTAGTTCTGGGAGGCATGTCCATTTCAAAACCACCTTCAGTGTGTGGTTGGAGAGGAATGACTGGATTAAGTCCAACAAAAGTCCAGTAATGCCGTAGCTTTGCAGTTTCCGTAGAAGGCCGGCATGCCATACTCTGTCGAATGCTTTAGAGATATCCAGGGTGACAGTTCAGGCTTCATCATTCTTGTCAAGAACTTGGTATATATACTCGGTGATGGTTGTTAGCATATCAGCAGTAGACCTGGTGAAGTGGAAGCCATACTGTTTGTCCGCTAGGAGCCCATGGGCCGTGTGATGCTGAACTACCTCGGCATTGATAATGGCTTCAAACACTTTGCCGAAGATTGGAAGAAGGCTGATAGGGCAGTAGTTTGCAGGGTCCAAGGGTTCACCAGTGTTCTTGAATATTGGAACCACAGAAGAAGACTTCCAACAAGCAGGAAAGCAGGAGGAAGATAGGCAGAGGTTGTAGAGCTTAGAAAGGACAGAGGAGAGTTCAGGGGCACATTTCTTCAGAACTATGATTGGGATTCCGTCCCCACCACTTGCTTTTGGTAATCAGATTCACCTATTCTTCTACACTCACACACACATACACACAAAGAGTAGTAGTTTATGTATAGTCCATCCACCAGCTAACCTTGGGTAGTCTTTAGATATGTGACTTATGCTTTAAACATCACAAATACCTGCTTCCATACCATTCTCACCAATTCCATGAAATGACTTCAAGACATTTGCATAAATCATAAATACTCTACTCACTTGGTCTAATGAGAAACAGAGACAAACACATATAAAAATATGTGCATGATTAGTTTCTGGATGCACAATGGATAGAGTGAGACAGAAATACAATATTGCATGTATGGTTGATGAATAGATAGATACCCTGTAAATATGTATGCAATCTTATTCTTTCTCTCTCTCTCTCTCTTCTTATATATATATTAATTATATTATAAATTAATACTTAAATACCAACACCTATACATACATATGCTTTCTAAGTGTCACATTATTTTTGCTTCATTTTCTTTTCTTATCTGTAAACTGTGCATCGCCATGCTTATTCTAGGGAAAAAGACTGGACTGTTTTCTCATTGCTTTCTCAACAGTTTTGACTTTAATCTTTCGCCTAAACTGGTTGTTGGTTGTAGAGAAACTTGTATACTCTATTACGTAACCCATAAACATGAATAGGTATATACAAATATGTAGTTGGTTAAATAAGACCTCTGAAATAGTTACATCCTGTATAAAATCTTAATGTGTTTTATTGTAACCAAAGATGGTTGTTGTAAATTCAAATTTATATCCACCCACTATGGCAAAAGTTTCAGTCTGGTTTATAGCAAAACCAAAAATAGATTTGGCCACAACAGCAAAAAAGTTGTAGAAATGTTTATTCCCTCACACATTTTAAACAACTCAGTTTCTCTTTCATTTACTGTTCTGTAGACATGCACTAACCATTATTCCACAGTGAAGTAGTAAAGATATACATCAACTTTGCATGTCTCTTCAGCATGTAACATCCATATATGTGATAGTATTTAAGTAAAGCTTTACTTTGTGATCTCTAAAATCACCCATGAATGTGTCAATGAATTTCTTTTGAAAGTTAGAATAAAATTCAACTGCACAGCTAAAATTTCATGTTTAAGTCAGTCTTTTGTACTAGCAATCAATATACCTGCTCATTTACCTTCTCTGACAAATACTATTGCTTACTAAGCGCCGTTTATAAATGCTCAAAGGTCACCCGGTGCTCACAGCAGACAAACCAACCAACTGGATTGAAGTCATCATTCATTAAACCGTTTTAGCTGTGTAATTCAACAAGATACTTACTTACAATGCCCCTGATTTTTCAGCCTGCCCAAAGCCACCCGTAATATACCTGGACGGATTTGCAATAATATGGTTGTTACTACTAATAGAAGTAAATGAAATGGGGAGAAAGAAAGCAGACTATTTTCAGTGATGCTTGTAATAGAAACCATTTCTTTTTTGTTATTCAAAAGAAACAGTTTATTATCTCATTTGATTGAACAGATAGATAGATAGATGAACAGACTGAGATATTTGTAAAAGATATTGTTCAAACAAAATCAAATATACCAGATATTTTTGGCCGTAAATAAAGAGTTATGAAAAAGGAACAAAAAGTCCAGGAATAAAAAAAATGGTGGACATGAGGTTACCTCTTACCTTATTGTTTAGTATTTATTACAACCAATTTTACTGCTTTTTTACACATACACACACACACACACACACACACCATCTTGCCCAATTTGTAATTTATGTCTGGTGTAACATTCAGACAGTTAAACAGCAGACACGAATCAATGAACGATAAATGAATGCACTCTCTCTCTCTCAACAAACTAAAAGGAGTAGATCACTTAGTCACAACTGTCTGTGGTGGGAGAAGGAATGACATCTTGCTTTGTGTGAAAAAAACCTAAAATTTCACTTACCAATTTACCTACGCATCTCCAAATGATCATAGTGATTCAACTCAAGATGAATCCAAAATAAGACAGTATGCATCAATTTTTCTTATTTCTTCTTTATTCTCATTTTTTGTGTTAAAAAAAAATAAAAATAAAAATAACAGACTAAAATCACATTGAAACAAGAAATTGATAGTTGCTATGCAACTTGATTCCTATGTCCACACTGTCTATGCTCATGACGGAGAAAGAGATTTTACTATATAATACAGCCTTTTCTGTTTGTAATATCTGTAACATTTTTCTATATTAAATTTGTCTTCCTTACATTAACACTAACAATTAGTAGTATCTTCTTTTTAGATGTTTACAAAACCAAGAGATGGACAGACTAACTCTGTAAGTGATAACCGAAAAAAAAAATTTTTAAATACCATTATTTTACAGCATAGATAGATAGAAAGGACCTTTATAGACTATACAAAGGTATTTGACAAAGTACACCACAAAGACTAGATAGAGATGTTCAACAACCTTGACATTTTCAGAAAAGACGTTTGGATAATCAAGAATCTTTATTGGTAGCAAATCGCTTGCATATGGATAGGAAGTGAATTCAGCAAGCATACAAAAATAGAAAGGAGCATAAGATAAGGATGTGTTTTTTCACCAAATCTTTTCAACTTATACAGCGAAACAATTCTGAGATAAATAAAATCCTTCCCAGGATTTGTCATTAGTGGCCACAGTCTCAACAATCTTAGATATGTAGATGACACAGTGCTGATAGCAGACATGGAAAAGAAAATGCAGGACCTCCTACAGAAGGTAGCAAATGAAAGTGAGAGGAAAGGACTGGGCATAAACTTCAAGAAAACTGAATGTATGACCCTCAGCAAAAAGATAAAAAATGCCAACAACAGGTTGGAGAAACTAAAATAAAACAAAGGAATTTAAATAACGTTAATTTGGAAAACGTTCTGAAGAGGATGGAAAGTGCAACATAAAAATCCAGACTCATTGGCATGGCCAAGGTTGCATTTCAAAAGCTAACCAGAGTACTGAGAGACAGTAAAATTTCATTGAAAACAAAGAAAAGTGTGCTGGACTGCTATGTGCTATCTGTCCTTCAGTATAGAAGTGAATGTTGCATGATCTCATCAAGGATAAAGGAGAGACTTGAGGCAGCAAAAATGTGGTTTTACAGAACAATGCTGAGAATACCATGGACTGGGCATGTGAACAATGATGAGGTGTTGGAGAGGATGCAAATTAAAAGAAAACACATACTTAACATCAGGAACAGACAAATGAGGTTCCTGGGACACATAATGAGGAAGGAGGGTCTGGAGAATTTAATACTCATGGGACAGATAGGAGAGAGACAGGGGAAAGCAGCACAAGACATACTTGATAGGTCTGAGCAAATGAATGGCTGAGTGAGTTTTGGGAGAGATACCAAGAAAAAAAATATTGAGCGCAACAAGAGACAGGGCCACGTGGAAGTCCATGATTGCCTATGTCCTGAAGAAGAATATTTCAAAAATATTTGTACACTTGTTTAACATAGATAAACAGAAAAAGGCTATTAATTAAAACCACACTTAGCCTTAACAGCAGCTTTGCTGCAGTTTTAGAAGTGAATCATTTATGTTGTCCACCATGTCCATGATGGCATGCATCAACAAGTCTTTAGCATTATTATGGTACTTCTAGTTTCTCTCTTTCTTTTTCTCTCTCTCGTCTCAGTGGAGAAGTGCATGGCAACCACATGTTGATGGTGGGGCAAAATGATCATGAAAATTTTTGATTGGAAAATGTGGTGTGACATGACATAGCCCCCATTACTCACAAGCACCCCTCCCCAGTACCATCATAGTCAACATGAAAGTGGGGTGTGTCCTCTGTTGGTCATTCCACTTGTATACCTGACAGCTTTTAAAAAACTTTCTCCAGATTGCATTGCTGGGGATAGTAGTTAGTACCTCAATCTTGGTGTGCCTTTCATTTCTTGTGTCCAATTGGAAGCTGTTAATGCCCTTAATATGTCTGTAAACAAATAAGATTTGGTGCATATTGCATAACATATTAAGCTGTCTTCCAGTTATGGCTATCAGAAGATATGTTTTTAAATATCTGTTGACATATATATATATATATATTATATATATAAACACTAGTGTAAAAAAAAATACCCCCTACCACTCAATATTATTAGACTTTTCTACTCAGCTATTCTTTATTCAAGGTTATGGTATGATTTACTTTGATTGTTTATGGCTCCCCACCCCATTTCACCCCTCACCTGCTAGTTTGAATGGATCCGTTTTTCCTTCATTCACTGGTCTGTAATTAATGGCTTTGTTCGTCTTCTAATTGTAAGAATTATTGTCCATTCATAACACAAACTCAGCTTCTTCCAGAATGTGTTGTTTTGGTTTTTTATTTATTTATTATTTTTTTTTTTTTTAGAATTCTCCTTTATTGCAATTATTGTCTTGTTCTTCTTTAATCCAAATATTGTTCAGTTATTTACAAATAAAACAGTTATTTTTCCATTCCTTATCTACAGACTTTCACAAGAATTCATAAATATAGACACACACACACACACACATATTCCTTTTTTCCTCTCTCTCACTTTTTGTCTTCTTTTCTTTCATTACTCTTTCTTTGTGTCTCTTTTTTCTCTCTTTCTTCTTGTCATCTTCTTCAATGCAGCTTACTTCAGATTCATGCCCATTTTCTACCATCTTCATTGGGAATTGCCAATTATTGTCATTAATTACACATAATTCATTTGTCATTTTTAATTTGATTGACCTACCTCAAAATTGAAAGTATAGGGTAGCAAGTGGGTAGTTGATTTAGATTGTGGGTAAGGAGAAGAGGATAAAGAAATGTTAGATAGAAAAACAAAGGAAGTAACTAATTGCCATCCTAACCCTTCCTTCTCTAACCTTCAAAGCATAACAGTGAAACAACTTATTAAACTGTGTCATGCTCTTGATAAACTGCATAAGAGATTTTCACCTGGAACTTTTAGTACATAGTTCAATATTTACCCCTTAAAAACACTTGGTTCATGCTCCTCCCATTTATACTCTTGTAGGATTTGGTGCTGCAGTCACTTTGCCAATGTACACAACCAAAGTTTTTTATTTTATTAAACATATCAGTGTGTGTGTGTGTGTGTGTGTGTGTGTGTGTGTGTGTGTGTGGAGTTGTGTATTTTGATAACAATCCCTCTCAAATACATGCTTCATTAAAAATGACTGACAAAGTAAATCTGTTCAGTTTTAATTCTGTTTTTCTTGTGTTTGAAAAAGAGATTTCTTCTTTGTAATTCATGTATTAAATTGTATAAATATTTGTTTGTTCCAAGTACTTTCAGCTAATTTATTAGCAATTTTTAAGTATTTGGAGTCTGCTATAGCAAATGATGTGCAAGTTGTTGACTGGTAGATATATTTTTAACTTGTAAATACAGCCAATATTTTATGGCTATGTTCTTAGTTGATGTTGTTAAGGGTTGTTTTATTTTTGTTTTTTATGATAAAGGCTTCTATTATTTGTAGATGTTTCTTATAATTACACAGATTTGTGTATTTATGCTTTTAATGAGAATGCTGGGCATCAAAGTTGGAAAGTTATCGCTGTTGATTTAAATGGCTCTTCTATGAAACAGTAGCCTATGAAATATAAGGCCAGCCTCCTTGATATAAGTTACATATACTCTAAAGAAATTAGAAGCCAAAAAGTAATATAACGATTCATACATTATTACATTATCACATTTTGCCCCCCTTTCTCTCTCTCATTGTGCATTGGGGATTCATCAAATATTCTTCTCTCAATTTTTTCTGAGTCTCTCACATAAGTAAAAAGCTGTCAACAGCTATAGTTTTCATACCAGTGCTACCTTAAATCAAGCATCACCAACCAACATGTGGCTAGTGACCAGTGTTGGTGGCTAACCTATACTTAATAGGTAATTTTGCATAATTTCCTCTTGTTTAAATTGTTTATTCCTTTTACTTGGCAGTTGGCCACTCACCACCCCATTCGTTTTGAGATACCCCACCTCCAATCTAAATGCTGTCATTAAATGGTTTATGCAACCGCTACCAAAGTGCTACCTAGTACCATTCACACACACACACACACACACACACACACACAAAAGAAGAGGTAGACATGTACTTATTCACATTTTGTTCAACTTGTGTAAGACTTTAAAACTTCCTCTCACACAAACAAACACATACACATTCATTTGCAAATAATAAAGTTATATCTTGAAACAAATGCACAATTTAATATACTTTATTTCAATACATAGAAATTTCAATTATTTTGATGGATGCTGTTTAGAAGTTTTTGTTACCATCATTACGTTAGTTATGAGGAAGATATTTTTCTAACTGCTTAATCAGCCAGTGAAAAGATATTTCAAGATACTTGGCTATTGAACAGAGTGAAGAGTAAAGTGGATTCATGCCTTTGCTTATGTGCAAAATGAATATAAACAGATTCAGCTGAAATTTAGTCCACCAATTTCATTTCCTTGTGCTATACCTGTTAGTCACCTGAGAGAGATTCCATTGTAATATATTTAAACATAAAACATTTCATATATTTTTAATTGCAGACAAAGAATTAACAAATATTGATGACAGTTTTAAGACAAATTTTTAAGAAATTTTTTAAACATTCATTTAAAATTAGGAATTTTCATGAAAAACAAAACGTCATTATCCTTAACTTATCAGCATTTTAAAAATTATGAAAAATCTTACATTTTTTTTACACTACTTAACATAAGGTCTGTGCTCCTTTGAAGTTATACACTGTATCTGAAGAATATGTCTGTATGTACATGTGTGTGTGTATATACACGCAGCAACATATGTAAAAAAAAAAAACAGTGTGTATGAAAATATCTATATATATATATATATATATATTGAATTCAACTTGTGAGGTTTTAACAGATTAGTTCTTAGAACTGAACCACTTACAAATATGATTTGATTATAGTGGTGAGCTTGTGTAGAACCAGTCACATTCTTTAAAGAACTGATTACAGATGAATGAAATTGCAGAATTACAGAAAAAGTGCAATAACATTATATACATATATATAAGAAAATTTTAACAGTTTTCAGGTCTGCAATATATGCATTACTCTTCGGAAATGAATCGAGTTCTTTCAGCGACTGGCATGTGTATACACTGCTTATATACAACACGTTAAAATTTCCCTTCTCTGATTCCATGCACCTATGGCTTAGGGGGTAGCGACTCTGACTGACGCCAAATCAGTCAAGTTTCAATCCCGGCTAGAAGCAAGTGGATGTGTCTAGTCATGCTGATGAGCTGTGATACAGCATAACAGGCTTGTATGTGGATGACTAATATATATATATATATATATATATATATATATATATATAAAATTACATCTAACTTCCACTGTTCACTTTAAAGTATTACTTTTTTTATTTGAGTTTTATGTACAATTCCCTGTATTTAAGAAAAATATTTTCTTTATTCAGTAGTGATTACTTTTTAGTTAATTTATAATGTGGAGGATTATTTGAATCTCTTCTTCCTTTGTTAAAAATCAAATAATAGGATAGACTGGACTCTTGGTAGCCTAAGTAAGACAACCAGTCTAGAAGAAGGGCAATTCTGAATTCAAACAATTTGTCAGTGCCATCAACCAATGTAAATAAAACATGGTGTGAAATGCAAGAAAGACATTCCTAGCATCCAAGTTTGGACTACCCATTCATGACAACTGATCCTTAACTAGATGTCCTGAACAATATCCATTTGATCCAAGGTGGAGTGATAAGAGTATGCCAACACTTGTAACAAACCCCTTACTCACCTAAAATCACACACATATACTATCACTTCTGGAAAATCATCATCATCCCCTAATCTCTGGTGTGAATAGCAAGTGTATTTAAAGTAGACATTAACTTTATGATTTATTGGTTTCTCAGAATTTGAATGTTTTATATATGTTATAAATGTTTACAAATGTTGCAGTTTATGTTTCTGTTATCTTCATTTTTGTTGTTTTATTTGCTTCCCTAACATTAGTTATTAACTTGCAAGTCTGATTTGATTTTCTTTTTTCTTTATTACAGGCGAACATTGCTCTTCAAACAATGTCAATGTTTGGAAACACACTAAAAGACCCACATGCTGCACACCATGTCCTTGTAATGCAAATAAACTCTATTTTAAATGCAGGACATATCTTGTCACAGAGAACGGAAAGTACACATGGAACACATCACTAAGGAATTCAACACAGGTTATCTTTACCTACACAGAACACAAAATATGAAAAATGGAAAAGAAGAAAGAAAAGTACATTTAAAGGATTGTTTTACAAGATACACAAGACATGAAACAGGTATCATGGATTTAAAGAAAAAATCTATTTGCTTTAGAAAAGAAACAATAACAAAGGAAACCTCAATCAAAGTTTATAAAAGAAAGTTTGATGCTGTAAAATGCATTCAAAAAGTGAGTTAAAAAGATGAAATGCTGACAATATTTGAGACTATGTTGTCACTGTCAAAACTTTTGAGGTGAGAAAAAAGAATATATTTAAAAAAAATCAAACAAAACAACAGGACAATAAAAAAGGAGGGGGAAAGACAGAAAATATGTTGATGGCTTCCCAATTTAATGTTGTGGATTTTTTAAGCCCAGTGAATTTTTATTTTCATTATTGCCCTTATTAACAGCAATAGTTGCAGTAGTAGTATTATAATTATTCCCCCTCCACCTTTGTGTGTACATATAACAATTATATATATATATATATATATATATATATATATAATTTACATATACATATATAATCATGAAAAAGAAAAAAATAAGGAAAATGTTAATTTTTAAGTTTATTTTTTGTTTTTATTTTTAATTTAATCTTTACCTTTTTCTCACCTAAAAATGAAAAAGGTGTTAAATTTTTAAAAATTTAAAAAATTAATTATTCAAGAAAAAATATTAACTAAAAACAAGCAACATTTTTCTGTTTTTTTCTTTTATTTTTGTTTTTTTTTATTGTTTTTATTTTTGTTGTTGTTTTTTTTTTCTGTTATCTTTTTTAAGTTAAAAAAAACATTATCCAAATAATGTTTTTCAATAACCGAAGGGGATAAAAAAAATTATTCAAACCTACGGTTAGACAAATCAAAAAAAAGAATAAAAAAATTATAATATATTTAGAGAGTAATAAATAAAATTTACATAAGTAAAACCAAGACATTGCAATTCAGAGTAATGGAAAGAAACATCGAATTTCATAGAAAAGTGTTTAAAAAAAAAACCACAGTAGAAAACAATGGAAAAGTGAAGAAAATTGAAGAACGGAAAAAAAAAAGAAGATACATATATGCATGTGTATGTATATAAGAGGGTGTGTTGATTATTAATAACATATAATGCTTGTCAAAGATGTTTCAACTCTGCCTTTCTCAAAAAAAATTGTTCTTTTTTTAAAGAAGATTTTTTTATTGTTGGAGCTGAAGAATGAAATTTGTTTTTTGGTAAGGATTTTTTTCTTAATTTTTCATTACCTTCTTTAATTTTATATATATATATATATATATATATATACACAACTGGCATTTTTTCAGTGTTTTTTTTTTAATTCTTAATACCAGTGACAACAGTTCAATAAACATTTGTTACATATTGATACTGTGTGTGTGTGTGTGTGTGTGTGTGTACATGTGTGAAACTATTAAATATTTAATAATTATTAGAATTATCTTTATACGTTATTAATATGTAACAAAAACAAAAAAATATTTTTAGTAATTTTTAACACTGTTTTTTTCCTACTTCATTCCATAGACAAATTGTTGATGGGGCAAGCTTTTTGTCAACAAGAACTATAAAATAAAATACAATAATATATATTAAAAAATTTTAAATTCACAATAAAAAGGAAATAAATGATTAGAGTGTGTGTATATATATATACACACACACACACACACACACAAGATGACTCTTAAAGTCACTTCTCCTTTTTACTGCTAATTTCAGAAAATGAATATCGACTACTTTTTCTCTTCTGGGTATTAGTGCAAATACTCATTAGTTTTTCATGATATTCAGAAAACTATATATATATATATATATATATATATATATAAAAATTGTATAATATCTATGTATATACCTACATACATTTGATATATGTTTTGTATGCCTTTTCTCAACAGACCGTCTGTTTTATTGTTTATTTGTATAAGCATTTGTGAGAGTTGAATTTAATATAATAATAATAATCCTCATAGCTCCACATAAGAATTGTGATATTTGGAGGGAATGCTCCCCCCTGCACCAAACACCCCACACCCTCAAGAAACATCATCATAAGTGTTTCCACAAACTGTCCAAATTCTTTTTTTCTTTTTAAATCTTTTTCATTCTTTCATATTTTGTCAACAAGCAGAAGAAAGTGTAGATATTGTACAATGGGAATGAGCACAGAAAAGTTGTAAGAGAAAAAGAAAAGAGAAAGACAGAGGAAGAGAGAAATTAGAAAGAAAGTGAAAAGAAAGAAAAAGTAAAGAAAATTAACTTAGATTTAACAAGATATATTTTGCCAGCCACAATCTTTCTTTATCCTTTCACAAAGACGCAAAGAAATAAAAATATCTGTTAATTCATACATATACATCAGATAAACTAAACATGTAATTAAATTTTCTTATCTAGTGCATATATAATCAGCTCTATAGTTGTATAAATAAAATTATTTATATTAGGTATATTTATAAATCCTGCCACTAAGACAGTTTTAAATGTTAACATAATTCTGAAAAATATATTTAGGGGTAATCAACAATGAATTAACAAATAAAATAGTAGTGTTTCTTCATATTTCAGTGTCTATTTACACCATCTTCTGAATAATGTGACTAGGTCTGACTTGCATTCCAAAATACAATTTTTTATCTCTTATCAATACAAAAAAATCATGATTTAAAATGAAACAAGAAAGAGTTATGTGATATAAACCTTATGTCAGCAAACAAAAAAACATTAATTTTAAATCCTAACTTCCAGTTAAACATTATTTAATTGTATGTACATTTATGTTATCCTTTGCACACATGCCTTCATAATATTTTTGCTTTGATTTTCATACAATAAATGCCAAAAATATATACATGTGCAATATATGCATTGTAGGCAGAAAGATCTCACATCAATTATTCTATAAATATAATATACATGCCTTTATATACACACCATATATATATATATATATATATATATATATATATATATATATATATATATAATTTTTAAATTGAAAACATAAAAAAACTTTCAATTTTAGAGCATATTTTGCTGAAAATGTAATTCCGGTGAATTGATATAAAGACTAAGTTAAAAACATTTTTTCATAAAATATATTAAAAAACAATCTTATTTTACTATTATTTAAAGGTTACATGTGTGAATACATGCAAATATATATATATATAATATATCCCTATATATTTAAGCAATCATTAGCTCATTATGCTGTATATGTAATATATAAATACTCACTATTGTTAACAGAGCTGAATCCTATACATACATAAAAAAACAAACACACACATATTCCATAGGTGTGCATTTGGGGTATACAAGTCATATGGCTGTTTAAAACTATTTCTTTTGTAAAAGAAATATGTAAGTCTTTTAATCAATTATTAACAATAGAATTTAGAAAATCTTTGGTAGAATTGGAATAGTGACTTCAAACTTAAATAGCACATCAAAATAAATTTACAAGTAAATTTTTATACACACACACACACACACACACATATATATATACACACACACACTCATATTTCTATATAAGAATCTTCTTTGCATTTTCTTTCTTTTATACCTTTGCATTCGTGTATATGTATTTGTGTATATATGACTGTCTATATACAAACCTCAGTAAATTAAATGTTGTTATGGAAAAAGATATGAACCTAGAAATTCCTAGTACTCTTCTGTTAATGAAGGCAAGAAAACATTGCACAAGAGAGTTTTGTCTGCCATTTTTTCTGTTATTCTATTCCTTTAAAAGACAGAAATGTGAAATAATGCTAAGATTTTGAAAAGATTTTCTTTCATATCTTTCACAATTCCCTCCACACATCTTTCAGTATTTGTTTGATTTTTGGGGTTTTCTTCCTTAGTCTTTTCTTGTTTTGTATCATCTTTTTCAATTTCTTCTCTTGTACAGTCTTCTATTTTACATTGTTTTCTACAAAATCTCACAAAATATCTCCCTTTTTGAAGATATTAGCACTGTGTTGACTTAAATTCCCCTAAAAACTGTTTCTTATAAATATTTTTGATTAATATGTTTTCAATTTATAACTGAAGAAAAACACCATTGGATACATTGTTTTTTGTTTTTTTTTCCTTTTGTTCATTTTTTTTTGCTTTTTTTTTTTTTTACAAATCCCAGTTTAATGCATGAAAATTACATTAAAGAAACTTTCAAACAGGGTTCTAATATTTTTAAATACTTTTCTCCTCATATTGAAAATAATTTCAGTAAAACAATTTATGACAAGATGAGAATTTTAATAATTTAGGGAAGCTAAGAGAATATCAAAATATGATTCCATACCTTAATTGTAAATAAATAGATAGATATTTCATTTGTAGCCTTGTGCCAGATGAAGTAAAACTAAATTTATTCATAATTTTTTTCTTTTATTTTTGGGATAATAGAAATATTTTTAATCTTTTTCCCTTTTCTTTTTTTTCTTTCTTAAGGACTGAGTGAGGGTTAAAAAACAATTGACTGATTTCAAATGTCATTTTTTGTTTACCATCATTTACTTATTCAATCAAAGAAAATATATTTTCATTTCTCCATATTGTGTATTTGTGTGCATGACATGCCACCACCTTGAAACAAAAAGTTGAAACCAAATTTGTTTCTTTGACAACTGTTTCTATTTCTTCCACTCTACTAAAAAATGAAACAAGGTACATTTTAAAATTGGGATGGAAATCAGTGTCATTTTCTTGTATATGGTCAAGACAAATAAAACCCTCTTAAAATCATAGAATTCTGTCTACCTTATAATTTTCCAGGCCTTTTTATAAAAGAAATAACTTCCATATTTGTCATGATGAAAAATCTGGATAAGTCTACTTTCCAATATAGACATGATTTTTTACATGTGCAGATATTGAAATAAATTTTTTTTAAATTACAATGAAGTAAAGAGATATAAAGGAACCCCTGAATCAGGATTGCAAATTGACTTTTGAAGTTACTAAATGAATGTTTCAAATATAATTATTTCTGTCCAGCGTATAAAAAAGGTCTGGAACAATAAAACATAGGTTTAAGTCTATAATTTTCATTTTAAATGGGTTATATTTATCATATCCATAAACTTGACAATGACCAAATGAAGAATTTCAAAAAAAAAAAAAATGGTGATGTCAAAATCTAAAGAAATGATGGTGAAGAAGAGTTGACAAAAAACCACTATGAGATTAGATCCAGGTCTTCTTTTCGCAATTATATGGCATGTCTTTCCAAGAAGCCATTGTAATATTCCCACCCCAACACACTTTTCTTGAAAATGTTGTATTCCAAATTTTGTTTTAAATCCTTTTTTGCTATTTTACTATATTTCTCAGCCATATTCCAAATTTATTTGTGTATCCGCAATGTATAAGTGTATCAGATCAAATGACTTTATACAACCAGCATTAATAACTTTGTTTTTTGTTTTTTTGTTTTTTTTATAACTATTGTCCAAATAATATTACCATGGCTATTTTTCGTGAAATACAACTCATTTGAGATCTGGTCTTTTTTAGTCTCTAGATAAAAATGAACCTTAAAGAACCTATTTTCTCCCCACCCCTACCCAACATAATCATTCCAACACATTTCTCATCATGCTTACCTGATATCATTGTGTTTATATATATATATATATATATATATATATATATATATATATATATAGTTACATATGTAAATATAAGTGCATTTTTCACCAATTTGTTTGTTCCGTTTTTGCCTTTGTGTTATCTCATTACAGTAATTTTGACTGAGGTAATCACTTTTGGCTCTTGTATTACTCTTTCTAACTCTCACTGAAATTTTGTATATAGCTGGTTACTTTATAAACACATTTTTTTTTTCATACATTTTTCTAGCAACTATCAGTATTTAAAGGAATTATTCCATCTGCTTTCATTTTATCAATACTAAGGTTTCAGAAGTTATTTTTTAAACTGTTAGCAATACACTTCTTTTAAGTACCTGTTTCTTCAAATTAAAACAATAAAAGCAATTTATATTATGAATTATGTGGGTTAGAGTTTAAAAAGCATCTTTTTTTTAATTAATAATATTTTTAAGAAAATCTTCAAATGATCTTTATAAAAAAATAACTAAAACATTATGCATTATGACAAAAATGAATACCAGTCAAAAATTAATAAACTTTTTTTTCTTGTCTTTTAAATAGTGAATTTGACTCTTTTCTTAGTTTTTGTAGCTAATGATGGTTATCAAATACAGAGTTTTATCATTAGTAGAAAGATTTATTGTCTGCCTGTAAATTTTCTATAATTCAAGCTGATTATTTTCTCTTTATATTACTTCTCTTTCACTTCTGATTAAGTTATTTCTTTAGTTGATTCTTTGATTTCAGTTTATATTTTAGCAATTTGATTAAAATTGTAAACTCTTTATATTTGAGACATCCATCAGATTTTTATGACTGTGAATCTGCATCTGGAATATTTTTACACTCCAGTTTCTTTGTATAAACATAGCTTTGATTTATTTAAAGTCTGTCAGAAGAAAAAGAAGTGTTGCATTTCAAAGCTAAAAGAAAGTATACAGTTATCATTGAGTTAATAATTATTCTTACCTGCCTATTTCTCTCTTTAACTGATAGCTTTGAGAAGATAAATTGAAATTAAATTTATCTTATATAGCAGGACTTCAAGTAATTCTGTTATTTGTAACACTTAAGTAAGCTTATCTCTAGAACATTTAAGTATGTCTATTTCATTCTTTTTATACTTACATAGATTTGATGAAAGGCTGGTTTGTTATTGAGTAATGGTTAACAATCTAATCTAGAAGTTATAGAACTGAAGAGTTGAATCGAAGTCAATACCCCACAATGGTGGCCTTGTGCCTGATTATCTAAAGCCTAGTAAATCATACAAATTTTGAAAACACAGTCTAGAGTGCATACTGTATAGAATGGCATATAAGAAACATACGTAGTTTGATATTAATTGCTCATTGTCCCTCTGTTACAGGTGTTCTTCAGAAGTAGATAGTTTCATACATTAATTAATTTGTATGGTACTTATACAAGATTTTTAATTGAAATATTCTTTAAGTCAGTTTAGATTTCTAATTTTATTTTCTTTGTGTTAATTCTTATTTGTTGCAACATGAAATAAGAGTTCATCAAAGATGCACTTAACCAGGGGAAGAGATAACATTAACATTCTTCAGGCCAATTCTACAAACAGACTGGCTTGTTTCTTGTTTGGTTTTTAAAATTTTTTTTTTCATGCCTTGACAATCTTTGTACTTTCCCCTGTATTTGCTATCTTTGTCACTGCCATTTATTTTGGCTTTAATGAAAGAGAGAGAGAAAAAAAAGAATTTTGTAAATTGTTAACTCATCCGAGTTGATGATTTCATCACTGATATTAATTTTCTTTGCCCACTCAACCACCAAAAGTTTAAAAAGATTTTTTGTAGCTTTTTAAAGTTGTAGATATATGTTCCTGAAAGAACATACATGTACATTACAAAAACACACACACAATCAGTTTTTTTATATATTAACTTTATTTTGTGTGTGTTTCCATTGAGTCTTGGCTTCAGTACAGCAAAATTTATATTTATTTTCCTGATTGAGATTCTTAGACAATGTTTTCCTTCAATTCTTTTTTTAAATACTTTTTTTTGCTCAAATTCAGATATAAGCCAAACATACAAACTGTGGCTGTTACTGAAAAAGATTTAGCATCTTTAAAATAAAGATATCTTGAGCCAAAGTTGGTAATATATGTATATATATATTCTAAAGCAAAGTCTTAAATATTTTGAAAGAGAAATCAAAATGTTTGATTTTCAAGTCCAATATAATATCATTCCTTAGTAGATTTATCAGTCATTGCTGCTATCTTTTCATAAGAGAAACTCAGTAATAATGCCAAAATATATATGAAAACAATCATTGCATAGACTGAGATTTCCATTTTTATTATGTTTCTTTCCCAAAAAAATAAAAATAAAAAAAATCTGCCAATCTACACAGGAATAAAGATTTTTGCATCAACAACAAATGCTCAGATATAAGTCAGTTTTTTTAATGGTTGCTTTAAAATTGGTTGGAACCATTTGTCTGAATAACTCATGTAGTGAAAATAAAGTAATCACAAGTTTTATGGCTAAAGGAACAGTGATATCCCTTCAATTAAAAAAGAACCCCTCCCTCCACTTAAAAAAAAAAACATTCAAACAAAAATCAATCAGTGATTATTTCTATTCATAATAAAAAAAACTAAAACAAAACTCTACTGGATGCCACATCAACTAACATGTCTGATGATTCATAAGTTTTTCTCAGGCGTGTGTATACATGTCTACAACTGAAGACAAAAAGTCGACAGCTAACACAACCAATACAGATAAAAAGCAGTCACCATTTGAATGTGATCAGTTGTAAGCATGTGTGTGAGATGTCTTAACAATTACAATCTTTTTTTTTCAATTTTGAAAGTTTTTTTTATGGTTCTGCTATGAAAATCTAGTAGAAACAAATACTCTATTTAACCTTTAGCACTTTGTAGGTAACTTCAGTTGCTAATCAAAAAGTTTGTCCATTCACTGCAGACAACCTCAATCACTGAATGATTGTGTGCTTTAATTTTGTGGTTGTGTTGTCAAATCCTGCCATGGCAACCTCAAATATGAACCTACTGCAGTTGAGGAACCTTGAAAAAAATGCAGATGAAAGGGACGTAATACTCATGAATAAGGTAGAGTGCTAAAGGTTAAAAAATATTTGTTATTTATTTTTTTTTCATCTATTGTTTAATTTCAACTATAATTTTTAAAGAAATTTCAATAAATGAAGAAATTACAGCAAAAATAAACAACTTACTAATATAGTCTTCTTTTAATATTTTCCATGAACATTGCTATTAAATACAATATCCTTTTATGTTTCAAAAGTAATTCATTTCAATGCTTCTTAAAAATATGGTCACAAGTTACTGTGATTTTTTTTTTTTTAATTTTTTTTTTTTTAAGATAATTGAAAATTTTTCTTCTCTTAGATAAAAGCTTTAACCCGCCCCTTTCCCCAACCTTAACCAGGTGCAGAGTGCATGAAAACTACCTTTTGAAAGCAAAAGTTAAAATAAATGATATATGCAAATCTTTTTCATTTTCTTTGAAATATCTAATAATTCTAACTTAAAATTAGCAATATCAAATCCTTATTTCCTTAATTTTTTTTACTATTTTGAGATTTCAGAATTTCTTCATAAAAATATCTTATTATTGATAAAAATGGAAGCAGTTTCAAATTTTTATATTATTGTTTACTTCATTATAAAAAGTAAACAAGATTATTTTCTGCATTTTATATATATATATAGTGTCTAAAACGCTGATACAAATTATCATTTTTCCAAGAATGTTTCAAACAGATATTCTTATTTAATCACAACATTTTGGCCGATGGGTTCTCCAACCTTCCTCAGGTATATAATTCCTCCATTAGGAGAGCAATCCTATATATAGGGCAATAGAGTTTCCTGCAGGCAGCATCAATTTTATCGTATTTTCCTTATCTATAAAATAATAAGAATGAGAATATCTGTTCAAACAATTCCAGCAATAAATATATTTGAGTTGTCATTTCTATTTCTATTTGTCCAATGCTTAATTTTGAAAGCTCAAAAATGTTTACCAGTGTCAGGTGCAAACTATTTTGGATAGAGAGTCAGAAAGAGTAAACTTATTTGGAGTTATTTTGTTCGTTTATAGTGGTAATTTTTTATATCTTTTTCAGTTTTTTTTTTAGTTTGTCTTTTCTCTTTCCTTGAAAAGCTGAATGTTTATATCCCAAAATTAAAAGAAGAAAATACATGTGAAGAATTGAATAAAATTTCTTTTCTTCCTTCTTTTTTTTTTTTTCATAAAAAACAATATTTTAGGCATTTCAAATTTATCATTTTTAAAGTATTTATCTTGCTAGTTTTAATTAACAGGTTTTTTAATTTTACAAATCTTATTTTTGCTTCTTTTGAAATGTATCCAAGGGGTTTTTAATGTATGAACTTTTTAACTTTTTTTTTTTTTTTGAAAAATCATTTTCCCCTTAAAACTAGACTTTATTTTGTGGTCAATACAGTTGCAAATTTTTTATTATATTCCATTTTTCCATAAAACACAAGCAAACATGATCATCACACACACACACACACACACACACACACACCTGTTGCAGGACTGCTGATGAGGCCAATATAGAATAAGCAATTTCAGCCACAATGTCTGCAAGAGAATGTTTGTCTACTGGAGGTAACTCCAGTTAAATGACACTGCCTCTTTTCCTCAGTTATTCTTCCATAGTTTTCTTCCAGAAAAAGAAGTTGCCTGGAAAAGCTTCTGTCATCACATTTCCTTGTTAACAGTTTCTGTTGCATATTGCTGGTAATCAATGCCACATAAGATGAGGATCTTCTTTTAAGAAGCCTTGTATCTTTTCTTTGACATTCCTCTGCTTCACTGACCAGTGGATACTTCGCTATATACACACACACACACACATACACACACACATATGTGTGCACATGCAGACTCATATATTCCCAGATATGCAAAAATGCATACATTTATACCTGTGATTTTGTTTTACTTTTTTTGTATTTTTTCATTTTTGGAAGAAATATAAAAGTACAACAGCCAATGTATGTTTATTATTTGCACAACAGTTTATACTACTTTTCATCATATATCCATGACATATGCTTGAATATCTGATTATATATATATATATATATATATATAATCAGATATTGTAGTTTTGGCTTCAGACCATCATATTAATGTGAAACTAACAAAATGTTCAATTTCCCAGTGTATAGAAATGTTTCCAATATTCTTTAGTCTAAGTGTCCAATAGCAGTATATCAATAAATAAAAGAAGGAACATAGCTTAATTATAAATATATTATTGTTACAAAAAGGGATAAAATGTGATTGGTAGAATAACATCAATCAATTTACATGATAAGCTTGCCTTCACAAACCTTCAATTCATGAAAAAGTGCAATATCTACAAAGCACAATAAAGCAAGGTGTGCCTGTACACACATGCACATGGTACAAGATTTTTTACTCCTTTTTTATTCTGAAGTTCAAATCAACTTTCTGGTTTCCAGGGAGAATTCGAACATAAATTGTCTAATGTCTTCTGAAGGATTTCAGCTTTGATAGCTTCCATTATCTAATAATTTTTGTGGGTTAATACAGTCATGTCTATAGGTGTCCATTGTGTTATTTCTTTGGTGGTGTTTAAGTGTTGTGTTGCTAGATAATGTCTTGAGTTTTTTATTGTAAAATATAATTAGTATGTTTTCACCTACATTGAATGAAAGTTGATCGAAGCTGGATTGTTTGTTTTTATAGTTAAAGCTTCTAGAGAAGACATGACACTCAGGCATGACCAAAGAATATTCACACACAATAATTAGTAATGATTTATGAAAGCCAAAACGACTCGGAGACGTTGGCTACTTTAGGTTCAAATGGCAACAAGAAATCTGTCAGAACCGAAGAAATAGATAAGTAAAAAATCTTAGAGCACTTTCATTAAACTTATATATTGCAATAAAAACATTTGTAAGAGTAAGAATATATCTTTGCAAGCTGAACAATGGATCAATCAATCAAAACATAGTGGTAGCAGTAAAATAATTAGATCAAATCAAAATAACTCTTTGACCAGTTTTTAAATTAAAAAATTTTATCCTGCACAAAATAAGTATTTTCTGTTTTAAGGGAAATATAATTCAAGGTAGGCTACTCGAAATTAGTTATTCCTTTAATAAACTCATGCAATTTTACTCTTTAAATAAATATTATTGTACAGAACACAGGCGCTTGGTATATAACAATGGTTAACGCAGTAAACCATAACAACTCAAAATAATGAGCTCAATCCATACAAGAGGTGTTCCATACTTGTGGCCTTTTGCAAGATTAACTTTACAAAAATTGATTCTTTATATAAAATGAGTCAAAATATACCTTTGCTTGGCATTGAACAATGCTTAACAAGATAGTCTTGCAGACAATTACTACTATAGTAAATGAACACTTTTGGCCTTGTGCCATACTAGCTTAGAGTGACTCACCGTAAAATAGCAGTTAGTAATATGTATATATAATGTGTATGTATTTGTGCATCACCAGTGTAAATAAATAAAATTGCCTTTTTGTTAAATCAGTCCCCTATACACAAGTGTTAAACATGTCCAGACCAAGATGTCCACACACTGAGAAAATCTGATAAAATGAAATTAGTTTGAGAAATTATTTTTCCCAAATATTTTTATCTTTTTCCAGATGTTTCTGTTAAAGTAATTTTTTTGAAACCCAAATCAAATTCTGCCATTAAAATCCACTTGTTTCACCAAGATTATATTCAAATGTACATTTTCTTTTTACTTTCATTTCTATGGTTACACTTTCTTATTTTTGTACTTTTCTGAAGGCACAAGTGTTTTAAGTACTTTTTCAGGCTGTTATTAAACTCCCACCACCACTATTGCCAACCTTATTATCAAGTGGAAGAGTTAGGGTTAATACACTTTCTTAAGAAAACCTCTCATTTTGAACAGTGTTCTGAATGTTTTTTAAAATCTGGGAAAAGAAAAGAATTCTAATGCACACATTTTTTGTTAATTCCTTTAGTAAAAATAATTTTTATCATATTTCCTAAGCTTAGCTTAATCTGGCACAAGGCCATGAAACAAGAGATTCAAAATCAGACTCCCTATATAAACAATATGAGCTTGCTATCCATTGCTCTACTCTATCCTGCATAGAGTACAAAGTAGAAATGCTATAAGACACATAATGGAATCGAATAGTGAATTACTTTTTAAAAAAATGACCAAATCATACCATCTCTTTTGTCATGGTGATAAAAGTTAATCTGGAAACATAGGTTAAAGATATTTTGTTATAAAATGGCTGTGAATTCTGTTCATTGTTAATTGAAAGAGACCAAACCAATTTCTCTTTCTCACCTGCCAACATCCCCAGCCCCAATTTTAACTATTTAAAACTTCAATATTACAAAAAGTAACAAAAAAACAGAAAGTTGTGAAGAGCCATTATTGCCCATGTTTTAAAAAGACACATTACATAGAAGATAATTACAAAAAGAGAAAAGAAATCTTCCCCTTTAAAAAAGAAGTAACAAGAAGAAATCAAAATCTTTGCTTTTAAAACCAAAGTGAAATGACAAATTTTGGAGAGACATTGGTTCATTAGACTGAGATGTCATCCCTTTTAATTGCAGACCTCATTTCAAATCTCTAAGAAGTATAGATATTTGAAGACCTTTTGCCAAAAACTGTTATAACCTGTAATAATCATTCATTTACAAGTACTTCCTCTAAAGAACCATTGAAAAATATTTTTCTAGTCTTATTGTTTCTTCAATGTGTATTTGTAACAAGATTCATGAATTGATGTGTGTATGTTATTGTTGGTATTAGGAATAAGATGTGAAATTTTATGGTACAGAGGAATAAATATATATTATTTACATAAAAGTACAACCAAATACACATGTAACCCACTAATCATTACAGTAATAGATTTTCCCAGACCCAGCCAACCATTATAACATTTGATATACACACAGACACACACATACAAGTATCTTATGGGAAAATGTTTTATCTAAAATAAATGCCCTGGTTGAACATTTTTCAAATCTATTTTTTCTATACATATAAGTGTTTCTTTATATATATATAAAATCCAAATGAATAAAAACGAAGAAAATAATTACAATGTTCAAAATTTTAATTTAAAACAGTGCTCAATATAAAAATAGAGCAATGAATATTTATTATTTATTATTACTTTAGAACATGTGCAAACTAGTTTGCACATGTTTTAGCATAATAATTAATAATAAAAAATATATATATATAATTTTATGTTTGTGTATAATGGTCAATATTTAAACTGTGTTGTAATCATTTTTTATTTTTCAATACCCAAGAAACTTTCTTTGTTGATAAAAGATACAACTATAGGAAAACCAAACTGTTTCCCTCCACGTGTATGTATATATATATATATATATATATATATATAATGAATTTGTATTCATTGTGCTTGCATGCTTGTATGATATATAATATAAAATAGTCTCATTGGCATAAATCTTGTAAATAATTTAACAGATTTAAATGAAAGTAACAAAAACTGATAAAACTTAATTTCGCATATATTGTCCTCTTAAAAAGTTGATTCACCAACAGTCAGACTCTAATAATTTATTTTACACAGAAATATTTACACAGATTCAAAAAGTAAATTAAAAAAGGAGACACCGGGAAAATTAAAACAAATTTGTTTTTTAAACAATTTTTAATAGTATACATAGTGATACAATTTTATACATACCTATGTGGAAACCTGTATAAATGTACAGTACAAGGCATGGTGCAATGTCTGTTGTTGTCATATAGTATGTCCCACCTGACTCAGATATTGGTGTTCAAGCCCCAGAGAGGATTGTGAATGCTGATTTTCAAGGCAGACAGACCCCCTCTACTTGGCAGACTGGTGGAACTGTCCTTACACTTCTTATTTTGCTTTTTGTCTAAGCTGAGTAAATATATATATATATATATATATATATATATATATTGAAAGTCACATATGAAAATATCAAAGCCAGAAGGCCGAAAATATTTTTCATCATTATTAAAATTTATGTAAAATGTTGAGTTTGCTCCTATATCAACATTAAGATGCTTATAATTGAGCCAACAGCACATGACATAAATCAATTTTAGAACAAAACTTAACAAAGAATGCTTTTTTTTTAATTATTGAAAACAAATTCAAATTTAATAAAAAAAAATGTAAAAAAAAAACTTTTCTATGAGATGTTTCTAGCCACTATCCTGTTGTCACACATGATATGAGTCTAAAGAAAAAAAATTACCCCTTCCTTCAAAAAAAAAAATAATTGAAAAAATAAAAACTTTTAATACCAGAAGGAATAATTATGTAAAGTGAAATAATGTCTGTTGATCAATTTCTTCTGGTTTCCATGTTTTTAGTAATTATTTCAATAAATTATCTTCATTCCTTTTTTTTTGCTTAAAATCTGTGTTGTGTTTTTTTTATTCTTTCCTTGTTTTTTCCTGTGTGCTGACTTGAGTAAATATTTTAAGAAAATATTTCCAAATATTTACTGAACTATTATCTAGTGTGCTGACTTGAGCAAACCTTCAGATTTTGTTTAAAATTTATTTAACATTTGTTGTTTGCAAACAATAAATAATAAATAATATATTTCCCTCTATATAACGGCACCCATTTCCCCTACCAATCACCTTGCATCTTATACCATGATAGCTGGATTACTTGTACTAGATTACTTTTTTAACACACTAGTTCCCTAATGATCTTAAAATTAAATATATATGATTATAAATGGTTAAGATAAATTCTTACTTTTACTATGGATATTTGTGCAAGAATGTAAGTAATCCAGGACTTAAACTTGTCTCACCAATTTCTATTTCTGACCCACACATCCCCCTTTCTAATATAGACTTGACCAAATTAAAGGTGCCTCTTATATGGTGGAAATATAAATGAAAAAATACTGTTATCAGCTCTGATTCACACTTCTACATAAATTTTAGAATGGAAATCAATATATTTCTTGCAATTGTGTCATAATTGATTCATTGATAATATTTTGATGCTGTTTATCAGCTTTGTAAGATTTTCTTTTTTTTTTAATGAATGGCTCTAAAAAAAAATCTTCAAATAAATAAAGTATCAGTTACATGTAAACAACAAAAGCTTCTCTTTCTGAGTTTTATTGCAATGTTTGTTTTCTTTGACATCAGGAAAATACAGGTTTATAAGCCTATAATTATATAAATATATATAAAAATGTGCAGGTGTTATCAGAATGAGAATTCTGCAAGAGGAGTTCAAATTCTAGTTGAATTTGTTGCATTCATTTATGCACAAATACCTTTAAGGGAAAAGTTTGATTCCATCTCTCATTCTCCCTCATCTATAGGTTAAATAACAAGGCAGACTGGGCTCTTTTTATCTGTGGTCGGCAACCAGACTTGGAGAAAGACAACTCTGAATTCAAAAGTCAAAGATACCTTAAGCAAGATCTCTATGAGGTTTCAACCAAAGTGCTTCATTAAAAAAACAGCTCATTGTGTAAGAGTTGTGCAAAGATGCATGTAATGGATTATGCAAAAAATGATGAATGACTCTGATATAATAAATACCTTCAAAAAATTAACAATGCCAGTCTTGCCTTTCGAACTTGTTGTGGTCCTGTTTAAGGGATCACAATTATAAAGTGAAAGAGTCCTGTGTTCACTGTGAGCGGTTAAACTACAAGTGTACTCCTCTGTTTGAAGGTAGAAATGTCTGGCATTATATAAACCAGATGAATCCATATTGTCCATGGATATAGGGGTGTTAACTACCCCATAACAGAACTGTAGATCATATTCACAGCCACTTCTGTCATATTCTGTTTACTTTTTCAGTTTATTCAAATCTAACATCACTAAATTAATGTTTCATTTCTGAAATCATAATTACATAGCTCATCAATATTATTGGTAAACTGTGAATACAAAAAATATGTGGAGACTTCATTTACATCTCGTGTGTGATCGTAATATAAGGTTCTAATAAGGCACTTTGTGTTACTGGTAATGATGCTTTTGGCTAGAATCTCAGGTTCATCATCATATGAAGGCTTTGTTAGTGTGTGTGTGTGTGTGTGTGTGTTATATAATTTTTTTTTTTTTTAATCATATCACCCCGAGCAAGGTGGTAACGCCACTGATGTGCAGGGGGCTACGTAATAGTGAAAAGACTGGAAAAGAGAAAGCCGGAAACCACATCCTAAACAGGGAACAAGGGCTGAGCCTCTTAACCTGTTCAGTAGACGTGGGTGGAGTGTGAACCGGGCAATAGATAGATCTATCTAGTCCAATTGAATCCAGGTGAAGAGGATCCAAGTTTCTATGATTTTGAGTCCCCTGGCATATATTTTTTATATAAACAGTGTTCAATACATAAATATTGTCAAGCTTAATATAATCATATAATTATATATATATATATATATAGATAGATTTGACTTCGTTTGTATATATATAAAGCAATTTCTAAAGACGTCATGAATTTTATTTATCAATTTGACAGATTTTATTACTTAAGCATTATTTTTAGTGGATACCAATATGTGATAATAAACACATTTTGTAGCCAAGAAGCCTATTAAATCTAACAACTGTTTCTCCTGCTCATGAATCCTGCAGGAGAGTGCATTTTTTTCTTTAATAAGATTTCTAGAATATTCAGGCTGGTAGACAAAAATAAATGAATATACTGTTTAATAAATAAATGGAGCATTACTTAAATATTGGTATCCACTGAAAAATAGTATGTGTGTGTGTGTGTATATATATATATATATATATATTCAGACATTATAGTTGATACTTAAATTTGAAATCAGCTCCCCATTTTTAGTTCTGTTATTAACAGTTTATTGGCCTACACATTTAAAAAATTAAAGAAGATGTGCTTTTAAGAACGCTTTTGTAACGGTGTTTTATTTAAACGTTCATGTGGCAGGGAATTTATGAACGCGCAATTTTTAAATTAAAATGGATTATGGTGTTTTCATCCATGGTTGTATGAACCTAAGAGGTATTTCTTAGTGTGGATACATTTAGTCATAATTTTCATTCTTTCATTTAACAGTCCGTTTTTATTTGGGAATATCATAATTTCTAATTTTTCTTCTTGGCACAGTCTACATATTTTTCAACTGTTGTAAGGCTTGGCTGTTTTTACAGTGCTTTTAATTTCCACACGTGTATTGTTTTTAATTTTTCTATTTTAAATGTAGACCTGTGATTAAACCACCTGGTCTTTAAGGTGTCTTTCACCTGAAGACACCACTCGTGGTAGAAACCTGGATAGGGAAATAACTCATTTAAGAATGGAAAATATCTATATACTAGCAGTATAGCCTGGCATTGCTCGGATGGAATGAAAGCTTTAAAATTAATCCATGGTCCAGGAGCTCAGACTCTTTGGACGTTGGAACGAAAGACTAAAAAGCAATAGTTGTTTCCAGTTAAAGTGAAACCGTAGACTGAAAGAAAAATGAATGGATGTAAGTCAAATTTTGATTTCCTGGTATCGATGTCAAATAAGTCTTTTTTGTCGTAAACCGAATTTTGAAGGCTAAATAAGTCCTCTGAGTAAATGGCTGAGACTAAGAACTACAATTATACCTACTTAGAGCAAAACCCGAAGCAAAAACTAAAATAAAAGGGCTGAAAAAATACAGACATACAGGCAAATAAACAGACACACACACAAGCATCTTGCCTTTTATTGATTTTCTGCACTATTGTAAGAACTGCAACTTTGAAACTTCTGAATATCGTTTCTTATGTCTTTGTCTATGAGTATATCAAATTTGATTACAATCGGACCACTCCTTCTATAACCCAATTTTTTTTGATTATCAGTTTTCGATATCTATTGGGGTACTGACACAAAACCTCGCTAAGAACACTCGCAGACGCTTATAGTACAACTGTGTAAATTTTCAAGAAAATCGGTTCCTCCGTTTCAGAATCTATAGGTAATGGACACACACACACACACACACACAGACAAAGTTCCATTTATAAATAAGTTTAGATATATAAGTAATGGTTACTAATGGAAGTACTGTTGTGGCGAAATCTTTGTCGACAAGTTGTTGTGGCCTGTTGGGACCTGGAAGTAAGACATGGAAACAAGAAGGAAGGTTCAAAGTGTATTAAATAACAGAACAATATATACAATAATAAGTGTTAGTAATTAGCAAAATAGAAGTATAAGTCCTAATGGAATAGTTATTCTGAGTCTTGACTGTCTCTAGACAGTCACACAACTGTCTCACAGCTGAAGTCACTCAGGTTATTATTTATAGCAGGAGGAAGAATCCATTCCACGTAGAAGAGCACCATAACAAGTACATTCCACAGTTGTTAGATATTTACTTTAAAAAGTGCTCAGTACAAAAGTAGAGCATAATTATATGGTAATTATTATTATTATTATTATTATTATTATTATTATTATTATTATAGCATACTGCAACTCAAGCATACTATAAAGTTTTGGTGTTAAAACACCATCATCAGACAGTAAAATGTGGTTAATTTATTTTGTAATATGTATAGATAAGAAAAAATATAGAATAAAAAATAAATAACAATAAAAAAATAAAAAAACATCAGAATAAAGAGGTCAGCCAATGAGATAAATGGGGTGGAAGGATATAACATTTTAAAGAATGGTGTGTGTACGACTCATAGACAGTACTGTTTCAATGTTTTGCCACCGAAAGCCAGACATGTCAAAAAAATTTTAACCATAAAAAAATAAAGTAGAAAAAAAAATACAAAGGAACAAGTCGTCTTTTGTTGTTTTGCTTTCATTTTGAGGAAAAAAAAACAAAAAACGCATCCATTATTTGATGATACCTAGTTAACAATTTGTTAGATGGATTTTTTCTGATTGACACATTGTTGTATTTATTTGGAAGAATATTTCAAATTCCTGTCGCCAACAGAAAAAAAAGGAAAAAAGCTGGGGACGACTGTTGAACAAGACATACATCTCTCTTCAAAATTTCTTTTGCTTGCCTCAGTCACTCAAAGTCAAGGTGCTTTTTTTTTTTAATAAATTAACTAAATTCTTTCAATACTGTATAAATGTTTTGTATTTTGTTTTTTCGGTACTACTTAGACTAGTCTACATAGGAGAAGCCACCAATTGATCTGGCGCGTCTTAGACCTCTCGACCACAAATGACGATCAGTCTAAACAAAGTCAAATTAAGCCTATAACACAATTTTCGATTCATCATAATAACCATCTTTGCTCAGAAATGAATCATTATGTCAACAAATGTAAACATGTTACGGAAATTGTTTATGAACCGAATACAGGAAAATGAGAAAGACAACAGTGGCAGCCTATGAAGTCCCTTCCCATGTAAAAGGCAAAGCACTGGTTGATTATTTCAAGCAGTTCGGTGAGATCCTCAGCATCTCATCGGATCGGAAGCTTGGGGCATGGATCTTCAACGTTATGTTATCCAGACAAGCCTTCAGCTCCATATCCAGCGTCTTGGATATCAGCGGTCAATCAATGCCAGTCATTGTTTCTGGGAGAAAACCGCCATGCTGGAAGTGTGACAGGACTGGACACTTGGCCCCATCATGCCCAGAGAAAAAAGCGGCAGCCCCACAACCCACAGTCGATCTCAACCTGACCCAGACCTTGGAGACAAAGAAGACCAGCAATGAGACACTGCCAGCCTCTGATGCACCAGAAGAAAGGGGAAGACGATTGGCAGGTGGTGGGCAAGGGACGACGGAAATTCTTGGAACCTTTGCTTGTGTTTCCGGAAAAAGAAGCATCACAGAAGGAAGACAGTCCAGCCCCGTGCTCCCGTAAGAATGATGCTCTAAACGCAGGCCCCTGAACGGAGAATAACCTGTATTTCCTCAAGTTTTGGGGCATCCAGAAGCTGAAGATAGTCTTGGGGTAAAAAACCAAACCAACAGGATCAGCATCTTCCTAGACTGATCGCCTCACTTCTTCCGTCCCATCTTCCCCTTCAAAGAGCTTTAAAAATAAAATTTCCTGTGGACTTCGCTAGCATATCTCAAGATGGCGCCATCAAGACTGAGATGGACTGCAACAACATGGGAGAAGCTGTCAGCATCCTATCCCCGACCATGTTTCAGGACAAGGCCCAACTCTAAGGTAAGTGTCTCTCAATGGCTCTTTGTTTAGCTACTTTGAATGGCCAAGAACTCAGGTCGGAGTCATGCAGGAGAAGGCTCGTATGCGCCCTTCAGCATCTCGTGGTGAATGACTGTTGTTTACAGGAATCCCATCTGATTGCCAGCGAGTGTGAAGATATAGTTGAGAGTGTTTCGCCACTTCTCAGCCTATTTTGACAGCCACTCCAGAGGTGTTTCTTGGCTGATCAGCAGGTCCTTGACAGAGACATATGCCCTTGTGTTCGCGGATCCGGAAGGCAGGATTTGTGTTCTGGACATCACCATAAAAGGTAAGTCTCTTCGCTTCATTGGGGTTTATGCGCTCAACAACAAGGTGCAGCGCGAATCCTTTTTTCGGCGGGTCGAGCCGTTTTTAAATATGTCGCGGCAGGTAGTTCTAGTGGGTGATTGGAACGCCGTCCTTGATCCCGTCTTAGATCGTAGTGGGGCTAGACTGGGTAATTATAACCTTGACATGAAACCATTTCGCGACTATCAACGATCTGGTCTATAAGTTTAGAAATTAACACCCAGGGCAGGTAACATGGACTAATAGAGGCGGCCCGGACACGGTAGTTCGTACAAACTACATCAACCAGATTAGAAGAGAGTCGACGTAGGGCTCTCATGGTGACCAAGTTTCCATTCAGTAGTTTATATGGACCATAGGCTCGTCCGGGTACGGCTAAACTAAGAGAAGTCTAAACCTAGAATAACTGGTGATTGGAAATTTAACACATTTTTGTTGGATTTGAAGGATTTCCTTGGGCAGTTGTTACTAACCATTCCGAGGGAACTGACAGAAGATGTGGTGGGGAATAAGTGGTGGAGCCACCTTAAGTCAGTCATCAGGTCGTTTGCAGCTAATTTTAGTCAGCGACTCAACCGAGATAGATTAGCAGCGCAAACGGCGGCCGAATCTAGTTTAGAGGTGACTATCAAATCAGGAGATAGTGGGGCTGTATTTGTAGCTAGGGCCAGACTGGTTTCCTGACATCAAGAAGGACCAAGCTCTGGTAGTTAGGGCTAGGTTAAGGAAAATGTCTTCCGCGGCGACAAACATGGCTGCTGCATGTCGGCAAGCGGAGTTGCGCAGCGCAGCTGACCGATATTTCCTGAGCGTCACAACACTGGGTGAACGACGAGTGACCACAAACGAAGACATCTGCGAGGCCTTTCGGCCTTACTTCCACGAGCTGTTTACCGAGTAACCTGGACTGGGCCACGTCAAATTCGACGCCTATTTAGCCAACTTCCCCCGCCTCGAGGCAGTTGAAGCAGCTGGATGCAAAAGAGCCATCACAGAGGAGGAGGTCTGGAATGTGTTGAAGCTGGCTGGTCGGGACAAAACACCGGGTCTGGATGGTCTTCCCTACGAGGTCTACTTGAGGCTATCACACGTTTTCATCCCTCTGCTGGCTCTGATGTTAAACCACTGGTTGAGGAATGGGAATATGCCCCAACGCTTCAACAGGGAAGTCATCAAGTTGCTACGAAAGGACAAAAATTTAGATCAGTCCAAGGTATTCGATAGGGTGGAATATCGCTTTCTCAGGACTGTCCTTGAGTTGGCTTCGGGCCGCATTTTCGCTCCTGGATCCACCTCCTCTACAAGACTCCAGGGGCCTTGGTTGAGGTAAACGGCATGAGGTCGGAGCCTTTCACTTTGTCTCACTCCGTTCATCAGGGTTGTCTGCTTTCGCCTATGCTGTACGTTCTTGCACTGGAGCCCTTCTTGCACAAACTGAAGGCGAATCCAGTGCCTCAGAGGATCACCTTGCCTTCAACCGCATATGCCGACGATGTGCCCGTGTTTGTAAAGAACGCCATCCGAGAGACATGAAGTCAGCAAGGAAATGTGAAGGTATGAGAAGGTGGCAGAGGCCAAGTTAAACTGCGACAAATCTGTCGATTTGCGATTGGGCGAGTGGGAGGGAATTTATCTCCCCGGGTCCTTCGCCTGGACGGACGGGCCGGTCACAATACTTGGTGTCTGGTTTGATCCCAGCCTCCAGCTGGATTTGAATTGGTCGGAAGTTCGAAAGCGGATGAAAGAAGCAATGCGACTATGGACTTGAAGAAATCTTTCCTTGAAGGGGAGAGTGAAGGTGTGTGGCTCGCACATCTACTCTCTCATCCTTTATCGGCTTTCTGTTCTTCCACTGCCGTCTACTGAACGAAGTGAATTCGCTGGGGACTTCTCCAGCTTCCTTTGGAGAGACAAGTCTCCTCTGGTAGATCGTTAGATTTGCTCCTTCCATCCTGCTGAAGGCGGTCTGGGATTTCCAAGCGTTGAGACCCACCAACACATCCGCCGCTTGAATTTCTTGGGTTGGATGTGAACGCAAACGGAAGGAGAAGAAGGTGAACTCTGAAAGGCGGGAAGTGTGCATACGGACGAGACAGAAGCCAAGAGATCTCCCCCAAATGAATGCACATTCTACAAGGAGTGTCGTAACGCGCTAAGCTGCCTCTTAAAGGTGAAGAGTCGTTTCTCTGACACCCAGTCATTGTCTCCTAAGGCATTGTATCATGCGGTAGTGAGAAAGGCTGCCAAAGAGAAACTCCCTAACAAGCTCAGTTTTACGAACGATGAGTTTTGCTCCACCTCACCTTAGGCTGTTTCAACAACGATGAGGCATCACTCACCTGGCTGGTGATGCGAGAAGATCTCTGGGTCGCCAAAAAGCTTTGCACGGCGAGGCTGGTAAATTCGGCCGAGTGTGTGCGCTGCGGTGATTGGGAGGAGTCCATAGGACATGCCTTCTTTCACTGCGTTGTCGTACGCCCATTGTGCAGGCTGGCTGAAGGCTGCATAGTTCGCGTCCCGGACAGAAGCCAATACGGTCTGTTCCAATGTGGTACCGTCAATGAAAAAGGATCGGCACTACGTGTCTGCTCGGAGTTATGCGTCTCGTGGTGTGGACGACGCGACAGAAGGAGTTTCATGGAGACGAGAAGTTCTTTTCTCAACTGATCGCTTGCTTTAAGTACCAGCTAAAAGTGAAGATCATAGCTGAAAGGGTGTGACTCTCTTCATCGGAATTCGGCAAAGGGTAGGCGAGTGTTTCACGCCTGGTGCGTGTGAGAGGTGCTGCCCTGGAGTGGCTGTTGGATGCTATTTAGGAAAGAGGATTTTGGTCCTCTAACGGAAACTTAGTCATCCCAGCCCTTGTTTTAAGTTAGATTAGGACCTTAATTGTGAAACTTTTTGACCTTCCTTGGAACTTAGCTAGTGTTTGAGAATGCTTAGGTCCCGTTTTTTTGGTCCCACTTTTTGTTTTCTCTTTCCCCTCCCTTTTTATAAGTGACAAATAGCTTTGTTATCTGGCACTACGAGATACCTGGAATTTCACCCAGGTAACTGAGAACTTCTGCCACACACTGATTATTTTGGGGAGTCTCATTACTAACATTTGATCATTTTCATTTATTCCATTGTATAAATCATCATTTGTAATATTATTACCCTCCTCCCACGTTTTTGTAAAAAAAAAAGGTTTTCATGCTAGGGTTTTAACGGTGTAAGCAGGAACAGCAGGCAGAAGCAGCTGACGTACCAGGCAAAAAAACAGTAGACGCCGCAAGCAGACGCACCAGGCAGAAGCAGCAGATGCACCAGAAGCAGATGCAGCCAATTCCAACAGCAGCAGCCGCATCCTACAACAGTCCTTTTTAGGACTCCCTGTTTACACTGATATAGCCCTTTTAAGGGCTTTCCGTATTGATATGCATAAGTCCTTTTAAGGGCTCTTCATCTACATATGCAATAGCCCTTTTCAGGGCTAACCTACCTGAGCAGCAGAAGCAGTAGACACAGCGGGCGCACCAGGCAGAAACCGGCAGATCCCGGCCACGCACACGACCGTACGTCTAAAGACAACCGGAGCGGAATTTACAACAACCAACATCGCATTTGTACTACCCTGCCAGCTACCGGCTTACCGTCTTGGAACCTAGCGATCCCATCAATTAGCACCGGCGACCCAACGAAGTTTCTGTAAAAACATTTTTGCCGGTTTAGGCAAATAAAAACTTGGTTGAAACGTAAAACCTTCGATTTCGTTGTCCTTGATTCGATCGTATTACTTTAACTCACAGCGGGGTTAACGGCACCTATTCTGCCGATAGCCCCGCTACATACCTCCAGTAAATCGCGAAAAAACAGCACAGTTACTTTTAAACTGAATTTTTAAAAATGAAAAAGTTTTCTTGAAATACGGGTCATCATACGCCAACAATTAAAATATTTCAATTATTTTAAAAATCGAATGTCTCGTTTATTAGTATTAAGCTTTTCAATTTTCAATTAGGAAATTTAATTTAGTCTTTTCAGTTTCACGCATTAACAACCTGGCGTTAACGATGAAGGAGGAAATTTTAAAAGATTTTTTAAACTTTATAAAAGTTATTATAATAAAAAAATTTTAAAACAATAAAAATATTTCTAAAAATTCATTATTCATTGAAAAATTTATTTATGATATCCTTCATATATATTGTTTATAAAACCAATTAAAAGTTTATCTAAAAAAAAATTAGCATACTTTTCTTTTATATTGCATTTTTGTTTTCACAATACGAAGCGTATTTTCTGAAAAGGGCTAATTTTAAAAAAATAAAGACAGTTGCGTAACATTTCCCCAATGACTACTGAATTTAATTAGGTATATGGATGAACTCTCACGAATTTCTAAACATTTCAGGAAAAATCAAATAATGGTCGGATTTTGATGAAAATTTCAGGACTTCACAAATGACTGACATTATTTTTGAAATAAATTATTTTTAGAAAGTCTTGGTAAAATTATTTTTTACATATGTTACTACTACCACCAATAAGATAATCCGACCATTATTTGATTTTTGCAAGAATTTCCAAATTAATGTGTTTTTCACTAAAAAAAAAAAAAAAAAGTGACTTGCGTAATATTTTTTTACGTTTGCCGTAATAAACCCTTGTAAAAATTGCGTTATTCACGGACGAAAGAAAAACAAGATTTTATACCAAAATTTCGAACATGTTAGAAAGAATTTAAAAAAAAATAAAAAATAATTTAAAAAAATACCTTGAACTATCCTCTTAATAACATGAACATTTTACCAATAAAACTTTGGTGGGGGGGGCCTTTTTTCTGCTGTTTTTTTTTTTTTTCCAGCGAATTCGTGAAGCTGAAAAACTAAAAGAATCAATATTTTTCGATTCTGACAATTTTTTTTTTTTTTTCGAGTGGGCTAATTAATTTGGTACTCTTTTAACTGTTTTCCTACAAAATAATAGAGACAAAAAAATTAAAATCAAATAAACATAAAAAACAAAGTTTTCCCTTTCTCTCTGAAATTGCTTAACTCGGAATAAACACGGACAACTCTCTTAGACTTAGACTTCGATTTGTCAAAAATATGTGGAAATTCAGTACTCACGAACTTTTTCGTCGTGTCAAAAAACAAGCAAACAGTTTTTGCCTTTTTCATTTCAAATCTTCAGAAAAAACAAAAATGAGTCGTAATCAATACATCTGCTTTCTTTAAAGAATCTCCTCCAACTGACAGTCTAAAAATTCTTTTTATTATCGTCTGCTTTCTCTCAATTTTTTACCGCTAAAACTTGTTTTGCAAAACAACCAATCAGCAACCGTAATTGTTTTACAAACTCACCAATATTTTTTAAAATAACTTTTTTTAAAATAACGCGTCTCTATATTTACTTTATATAAAGATTTTTTAAAATGACAAAAAATTTCAGCTTTTTATTTTTTTTTTGCAATAAAAAAATCAGTTTTAAAAATCCAAGGGAGACAATAATTTTGTTTACAAAAAGCAAAAGAAAACAGTTTTCTTTTTATTTTATTCTTTTTATAGAATATCACGTTAAAAATCATTCTTTCATTCGTTTTGTGAGCTGTTGTAATTTCGTGAAATTAAATATTTTTAACTCGTCGTATTTATTGAGATGAAATAAACTTGTAGCAGATAATAAATAAATTAATTAAATCAACTCTTCACTTTTACAAAAATTCACAACGACGTGTGAAATCCTGGTTTTCCCAAATTAGAGAAGAAAAAAGGATTGACCATGTGCTTAACGAAAAAGTCGAAACTAGATTTCGCAAGTAGGTGTTAAAATGATTTTTGACCAATATGAGCGACTTGTAAGACTTGGAAGGACTTGGCGATCCAGTGTGAAAATTCAAAAGGACTAAATGACCTCGGCGTCAGAGTCAGAGATGGAAGCGAGAGACAGACACCACTAAAATGTAACGAGAGAAGCTTCAGGTCAACTCGGACATTGTCCTCTTTTTCCTTATCTCTTTCAACAATTACTACTAGAACATTTTGACTTCTTGATAATGTTTCTAAATGAACATTAATTTCTACAACTTATGTTATTCCTCCTTTTAATAAATTTCTATTTTAAAATGCAAAATGTATATTTTATTCTTCTTACGCTATTCCACACAATTCCACATATTCCAGCCTGCCAACAACCAACCTTCTGATGATGATAACTCTGCATAAGTCCTGTAGGAGTTTGGTTAAGTCTGATACAAGGCCGAATCAAAGAAACAATAACCAGCTACAAACTGCACAGCATCCAGAAAAAAAAAACATTCTAAAGTTCATTCTTACTGTTAAATTGCTGTCCAAACCTTCATTTTCACAGAAAAAAGTAGTTTGTTTTTTTTTATATTACTTGTGTCTTATCAAGTAATGGTGCTGATTTAGAGTCTATGAGTTATTTCTGCAACCTGGGTTTCAACCTTTCGGTATCTTCAGGCGATTTACAATACCTGATTTTACTGTTATTCAAATGATCAAACAGATTTTTTTTTTTTTTTTTTTTACAAACGCATGACTAAAATTTTCAAACTTAGAGAAGCTTTATTTAAGGACTTTCATCCATGCTTATATGATCCTCGTAGATATATATAGGTAGGAGGAAAGTGTTCTAAGATCCTTGAATAACTCCTCCCTAATTTTGAACAAATTTTTCAATTGTTTGAAAATTCCAGTCACATGTTTGTAAAAAATACCTGTTCAAGTGTTTGAAAAATGGTAAAATCAGTTATTTTAAATCACCTGAAGTTACTGAAAAGTTGAAACATATGAATGACTCATTTTAAAATGAAAAATATTCAAAGTTCTACAATATAATTGTATTGAACACTTTTTAATACAATTGTGTATTGGTCTAATTTAATTATGACCAAAAACCAATTAATTAATATGTACATACGTATATATACATACATGTTTCATTAAAAATGACTGACAAGGAAGATCACTTTTAATTTAATTTTTTTCAGTATTCTTACTTGTTTCCTTTTTGCTGGAGATAAGAAAGGTAAAAATGTTCCATAATTTTCAACTTTCCAAGCTCTTTCGAATACTTCACAGGCCATTTTTAAGGATGTTATTTTTTTATGATGTTTTTTTGTCTTCATGTTTAACTGTAAGGTCATTTTTGTGTATTTTTGAAAAGGAAGAGTTCTTTAAAGCTATCATGTGACACACGTGGCTGAGCATTGTATGATCAACTGTTTTATTTTGAAAACTTTCAAAAATGTAATATTTGGTATCTTTGTGGGTATAATTGACAAAGAAGTGGATACAAATATTAGCATTGAGAGGAATATTTTATTTTCTTATTTTTACATACTTTCGTGTTACGTGTCTGCTAGCAACAGAACACATGTTGCCTGCTTAGAAGCTAGAGAGGGACTGGCCAATCCTTTAGGTCAAGCATGGGTCAGGGAGATAGAGAGAGTAGGGGAAAGAGAAATAGTAGCAGAGAAAGAAAAGGGAATAGTTCTTGGGAGTTATTTAGAGACAGAGAGGGTAAAAGAAACAATGTATTCTCTGCATGGTAGTAGTATCTGACTTGAGGTCATTTTGGTTCATTCCTACAAAAACTTCATTTCCACTATTAAATAATATCAGGTTGATGGTAGGATAAAATTTTTTGCTATATAATGTCTCTCATAGTGAGGTATCTTTGACATTGTGATTCAAATAGTATGTTTGTCTTTTGAATCAAAATTTTTTCTTGTAAATTATGGGTTAATGTTTTGTTTTTGTTTTTTATTGTACTATTATTATTAGATAGATGGCATGCAAGGCGTCTATAAGAGAATTGGTATTATATAAGCCATTGCTAGTTTAAATTTGATGGGGTTATTTTGATTAGAAACAAGGTTTGCAGTCTTCCATTTTTTATAATACATTATATGTTTTTGAGGAATTATGGCAGAAATATGGTGTTTAAAAATTTACAAAATAATTAGATCAAATCTAAACAATTCTTCCACAAGGCTTTTAAATTTAAAAATTTTAACTTAAAAATAGGAAGCGCTAATTTTTTGTAAGAAAAGGAAATATTTTATCAAGGGAGGCCACTTGTACTTAATTCTTCCCCTTGAATAAAAATAGTTTTATTGTTTTAAATAGCTACTGGACGCGCGGGCCTCGGGTTTTTTTCCTCAGAAAAATATGACAAACTGCAAGGAAAAAAGAAAAGTCATCTTTTACAGGAAGAAATCAGAAACGGCGAAGAAAAGAAACGAATAGCAATCCAAGTCGGGATGAGACAGCAAGGGGCATGGACCAAATGGAGCACTATGTTGAAACGCCAAATCAAATGGTCCGAAATATGGCACGGTGACACCAGATTAAAATTTCTGATTCGGGCAGTATGCGACACCCTGCCAAGCCCCACAAACTTACAATTATGGTATAAACCCAGTCGCCAAATTGTCATCTTTGTGGGCGCAAAGCTTAAGAGTAAGACATATCCTGAGTAGCTGTAAATCTGCACTAGCTGATGGATGTTACAGGTGGCGCCATGACGAAATTCTAAAAGAGATCGTGAAAATAGTTGAAAATGCTATCAAAGAGAATGTTTACAACCTAGACACAAGGCAGATAAAATTTATTAAAGCGGGCGCGAAAATCCCACGAAATAGGAAGGTAAATCCAAACCTGCTATCTCCTGCAACAGACTGGGAACTTAGGGCCGATATAGGCTCAAGATTGAAATTCCCAGAGCAAATTGCCATCACAAAACTTCGTCTAGATATAGTTTTCTTCTCACATAATTTGAAGAAGATAGTCTTGTGGGAACTGACGGTCCCCTGGGAAAAAAACGCAGAAGCTCATGAAAGGAAGAAGTTAAAATATGACGAACTGCTGGAGAGTTGCAGGGTTAAAGGCTGGAGGGCTAGCTGCACTCCTATAGAAGTGGGGACTAGAGGATTTGCAGCAAGGTCCTTATGCAAAGCCTTAACAGATATTGGGATAGTGGGAGTCAAAAAAAGGAAAACACTCAAGTCCATAACCGAAACAGTGGAAAGAACAGCTAATTGGTTATGGATCAAAAGAGAGAGTGCCTGGATTCCAAATTGTTAGCTAAAATTCCCCGAAATTCTGCGTTTAAATTAATGTTTCGGACGAGCTCATGTACGGTTCGCCTCTAAATGAAAAGTGGCTCTGACTGTCGCGAATCAGAAGCATTTGCAAGGTTTCGTACCGGGCCTAAACGTAATTTTCCAGTGTCTGAAAGCGCTTATCGAGGGTGGGCCAGAAACTGATCATCTCTGGTCGGGTCGGCGCGGTGAGGGGGGTATGATATTGACAGACCCGAAACCCCCTAGTGATCCTCGCGATGACATCACTGACGACACTCTCTAGCGCCCCCATTACGGTGCATATGTTTGAAATGAAATTTGAACATAGGATTTCATTTCACACAAGACCGAAATTTATGACCTATCTACATATCCTGAAAGGCGACATGTCAATGCGTTTTTCTATATGAGTCAGGATTGTGAATTTCAAATGCTTTTACATTAAAAGGTAAAAATGGAGGAAAGTGAGATGCATATTCATCATTTAATGTTCTTTTCTTTTCATAATGGGAAAAGCACTACACAAAAAGCAAAAGAGATATGTGTCATTTATGGAGCTGGTGCCATAACTATAAGGGTTTAGCTAATTTCAGAAGTAGAAATTTTGATCTGGAAAAACAAGAACATCTAGCAAGCCAGCAATTTTTGATGATGAGAAATTGAAATGCTGATAAAAAATAATCCAGGTCACATGACATGGAATATTGTAAAGATTATCCACATATTGCAAAAAAACCCTCTTAAGGCATTTGAAAACACTTGGATATGTAAATGACTACAACTGTTAGGTGCCTCATAATTTAATAGAAAAAAATTTAATGGACCACATTTCCATTTGCCATTCTCTGTCAAAAAAAAAAAAGTTTTTTTATAAAAACACTAATGAAAAATGAATTGTTTACAACAATGTGGATTAAAAAAAAGGTCTTGTGAAAAATTCAATGACCCACTATTAATTACTATAAAAGCTAGTCTGTATTCAAAGGTGATACAGTGTAGCCATTTGGATTGAAAGGGCATTGCACATTATGAGCTTAGATAATTACTATCAGAGTTGGACCAGCAATCAATATAAAATGTCCGGAATCTTCCATCAAGCCAGTGCCACACCTCACATTTCTTTGCAAGTGCAGCAGAAAAGAGTACAGCTTTGCTTGGAGACCCTGCTACACCTGCCTATACTCACCTGACCTTTGAACCTTCAGATTACCAATTATTTCAGTCCCTCATGGGTAGAATTTCAATTCTCTAGAGGCCTGTAAAAACCACTTAAAAGAGTTGATTACCCACAAAGATGCCAAGTTCTGTGAGGAAGGAATCATGAAGCTGCCTCAAAAATTGCAAAAATATCAGAACAAAATAGAGAGTGTAATTCAATAAATCAATGTACAACTATTTAAGTACTACTTTTGAAATCCACTTACAAACTTTTTTCCTTAAGCCAAAATCATTGACCATACGACTTCCATTTTTGTATTTGAACACAGATAGATAAACAGGATATAGAAAGAACATCAGAGAAGCTTGATCACAAGAAGAGGAAAATTATTTAAGTTTAGCTGTTTGGTTTGAAGCAATAATAATTAGGGCACCCAGTGAAAAATAAAATCACCAGTGTTTTTTTTAAGACAAGTTTGTTATCTATTCTACTTATATTAATAGGGAATATTCAACATTTTCTCTTGTCATATAATGGGAGTTAAGATGGTGACACGATGATTGCACTGCAGCTCCCCACACATTCATCAAATATAGAACTATGATGCCTTGAAAATTTTGAAGGTATGTCTAAAGTAGATATTTTACTTTGCTTAGTTCAACAAAAAACAAGCATTCAAAATCCTGCATTTTTTCCCTACATACATACAATATTCAGAGACATATTTTGAAGTGACTAAATTCTGGCAAGATAATACCAAACAACTTTTAACAAATATAGCAAACAAAGCAGAAGAGATTTAGAATCAGGCTGACCTCTCATGTTATTTTTAAGCCTATTTCTGTTTGATGTTTGTTTACCAATCTGACTTGCAGAAGGGTAAGGCAGTTTCCCTCCTGGGACATTAGATTCACTAGTGTTGAGAAAACATTCTCACAAGTGGCTAAAAAGGTAGCAAGAGCAAAATGCTTATTTAAAATAGATTTTTACAATACTCATGCAGAACAATCACAGTTCAAAATGTCTCGTGGCTGATTTTTCAGGAATTATTGTTTTTGAAACAGATTAACTTTTCTAATCAGGTGTGAAAATTAATGCAACAGGCTCTCAGCTTTCACATGCAAATTTGTTAAAATAATATTTTACTATCAGATACACCATCTATTCTGAAAAAATGCTGTTCAAAACTCACCTGTTTTAAATTCTTTGTACTTATTTTATTTTCCCCCAAAAGTGTCAGGAATATTTAGTAAACAACTTGATCTATATTATGCCTGGTTTGCCAAACTAGAGTTCTAGAATGTCAGTCTCTCTTGGATTTCAAAACCATCATTAAATTGAGAAAATTAAGTTTTCACAGAATGTCTTCTCCATATAACTTTACTAGTCATCATTGGAAAATGGCTTTTGATATTGGTAATCTTTGTTTCAAAAACAAAGTCACTAAACTTTTCTGACAAACAATTAAAATGTGACTTTCTCGAACTCTTAAATGATAGAAAGAGGTTGTAAAAATATGCATGCCAAATTGAGTGGGGGGGGGGGTCAATATTCTTAAAGGGTGGTTAATATGCATATTTTTACATTAATTACAAGAATTATAAAAATGATATTCATATAATCTAAAAGAGTTAGGATAAGAATAAAGAAAAAAAAACAAATTGAATACTTTTAACAAAATGATTCTCATTCTGCCAAGTTGTCACCATTTTCCACCTTTTCTATTTGAGAAGTGTGCATGTAGACATAGCATGTCTTTGGTTTATTCTTCCATCTTTGTCAGCAAAGATGCTCTGGGAAATGACAGCCTTATGAATCCCAGTAAATAGTGACTGCATGGATCTTAGAGTTGTCAATTAGTCATTTAGAATTGAATTCTAAATGAATGATGCCTGTATTGTTGAGAAAAGTATTAATCATCAAATGTTGATATCCAATGAAACGTCAATTGAAAAGGCCTGCTGATTATGGATTAATCAAACGAACATTCAGAAAATTTCTTAAACAGTCAAGAATTGAGCAATTCAGGTTTCACATAGTGACTAAAGCAAGGAATTCAAAGTACAGCATTTACTCTTGTCTTGGATTAACCAAGTTCAGTCTGAATATTGTCATGTGTAGCTAAAACTCAAGCAGAACAAGAAATAACCTTTCCATCTCACAAATCAAGATTTGTAGGTTAAATAGCAAAATTTTTAGCTGAATTCAGATTTTGAATTCTACATCAGTTTCACTAACTGGGATATTATCTGGATCTTGTTCTCTGACTTTCTCTCAAAAACTACTTATTGTATCTACATTACATGGAAGAAACTTTCCCCCATACATAAATAGCACTTTTTTTTTTCTTTATACCAAAAGCAACTTTAAGTGGAAAGGTTTGTGCAGGTTTTAAAGACACCAACAGTTGCCAACACGGTCAGCTGTAACATACATGAATAGCCAGAATTAAATCCCTGATACCGAAATGTAGCATAATTTTTTAATGTTTACGCAGCACAGGGCTCAAGAGCCATTCAAGATAGAGCATACTGTATAGTGTTGTATGAGTGTAAGACAAGACAAGAAGTACAGTTCATGATATCAAGTAAGAAAGATACCATTAACTCTAGACTTGAAGAGGTCAAGATTGTAGTGATCAGGAAAACATCCTCTTAGGAGTCTGTCTAAAGCAGAAGTCATGCAAAGAAGTTGTCCAAGTGAAACTTATTAAAAGAATAGGAAGGGAATGAGGGTGAAAGGAAGAATGAGTGGCAAGAGCAATATCCATTTTTGGTTTGATATGGCTTTTGTTACGAGAGTGAGAGTAAAAGTCCAGGTGGTGGTGGTGGGAGGGGGGTCAAATATTTACTTATATTGGCACCCGAGATGCCAGGACTGTCCAGATCAAAATTTGCATATATATCCTGCCAATTTTTATCTAAAATACTGGAGACAACATGCTGATTTGTTTTTGACAGGATATGTGTGTGCGATCAACATTACTACAACTTGAGATGTTGACAAATGAATTTTGTCATTAATCATGATTGATTTACTAAGAAATTTCACTGATAAATTAATTCAGTCTTTTCTGAAGATATCTTTGAAGCTATCTTCCATTTGAATGGTTTCAAACCTCTTTTTTGAAAGAACTTCACTAGACATTGTGGCTTGACTTTCTTTTTCATGTATAATAAAGACACCAAATATGTATCTGTATATTACCTTATCTATGATTTTTTTTTCTTGACAAGAGATAGAGTCCTTTCACATTTTCATATCTATTTGTTTATTTTTTTTATTTTCAGTTCCAAAGAGGCCTTAATTATTAAGTAACAACTCCTCTTTCTAATATGTAAACTATCCATTTTCTCTCAAGATTAGAAAAAACAAAATTAGCACAAACTGAAAATTCATCTGTACATTTCAAATGAAGATCTCTGTACAAAATGAATCATTCCTTACCTTCTCTTCATCAAATCTGTTAGTTTATTTTGATACTTAAAAGTAGTGATATTATTAATTGGTGTTAAACTATTACAAAAAGTAAAGATTAGTCATTAATTATTTCATATTCTTTGCGACAATATTTCACTCCCTTTTTATTGATTTATTAATTTATGAAACCGAATTGCTCCAGCTTGCATGACCTTGCAACTCTTTAATGTGTCATGACCTTCACCTTGAAGAACCCTACCAAAACTGAACAATGTAGTCTTAATGGTTCTTTTTACAGATATGGTCATTAGTTGTTTAGAGAACTGACAAACAGCAATTGAAAAAGAAACGTTGCTCTTGAAAGATAATACAGATGTTTCATAACAAAATGGGTGCCAAGAAATTATTTGTGTTTTGACATTGCAACATTTTATCGTCCACTCTTTACAGATTTGCACTTCCCTGCAGTATTGACAGGAAAAGAAGAAATTTAAACATTCTTTCAATTCAAAGAATTTCTTACAAAGTTTTAATAATTTACCTCAGAAATGAAAATTACACAATTGAAAAAGGAGGGAAAATATTAAATTTGGTATTTGTGAGGAAATCTGAATCAATTTAAAAAAAAAAAAGTCCCTTCCTATATGAAGACTCCTTGAATAAATCCAGCTATTTTAAATATTCTGAGAACTGGTTCAGTCAGTTAAGTGCCACACATGATACAGGCTTGGGTGATTATATCTCAAAAGAGACATGACCTACTGGGCAGAAGATTTTCCCACAGTAGGTTGCCATTACTTTCTATGGTAGACCAGTTGCCAACCAAGACTACAGAACCCAGTTTGTCCTGCTATTTAACACATACATGGAGAAGCAATGGATTCATACCTTTCCCAAAGATATTTACGCATAAGGCAATGCAACTAATTCAACAAGAATTTGAACTCAGCTATCCGATTTCTCGTTCGTAGCCAATATCCACTGCATCACCAACACACAAAACTAGTTACACAGCCTTAATGTAATTCAGTTACAAGATGAAAATTACTCTCTCATAAGGTTAATTTATTGGCAGGAAGAGGCTGTGGTATTGGATTAGTTAAATGCATGCAAAATTAAAGAGAACATGTTTTTGTTTTTTTTTTAAAAAAGACTAATAAATATGTGAACTCCCAAAGGGGAGTAAGACACCATTGCCAAAAGTAGGTGACTTAAAAACAACAACAACAAAAAGTTGGACATGTTCATGACAATTGTTTCATAATAGACAATACATGAATGTTCATTGTTAAATTTAACACTTGAGGTTGTAAGAGAGTAATTTTAGGTGTCAACATAAAATTCTATGCTAACAGTTTTGTTTCTCACTACAAGCAAGAATTGCAAGAAATTTAACTGTTAGCGAAAATTTTTACAGCTACATCTAGCCAGCTTAACTTTAAATTGAGGAGATCAATTCGTCATTGATTAGGGACTCTAGGAATTTCCCAAAATGAGGTGAAAAGTTAATAGGCCAATAACTGGAAGGGTCAAAAGGTTCACACAAGTTTTAAAAACTGAAACAACAAATGATGACAGCAGACAGGTAGGCAGGCAATAAGGCATTTATTATACAGTTTAGAGAAAACAGGAGCCATCAGGTCTGCACGCTTTGTGGGGATCTAGGTTAGAGAGGATAGTAGAAACCATAGAAGGGGTTATATGCATATCATGCAACAAAAATTCAGTTCTAAGTGGGAACTAGCAGGGATACATCAAATGAGTCAAGAGTAGAGTTTAAGTATTCAGTTTTATTAGCAGAGGATGTTAAAAATGGATTGAATAAGGGGAAGAATAGTGACCTTATACTTATTTAACACACTATTACAGATACACCTGTAACCATGAGAGCCAAAGCTTATACAATGTGGTGCCTCAATCTCTTGGTAAACAGCAACTTAGCTCCTTTGAGGGCTTGTTTATATCTATTATGAGAAGCAATGAATAGGTGCCTGATGTGATTGGAACTGGTATAGCCAAAAATAGTGGTTCATGTAGGGTATTGCATAAACTGAAATACTCCATTTTAGAACTTGAACTCAAATATAATTTAGTGTGATATTGACTGAACTGGAAATTAAAGTGTTTTTTTTTTTTAACTCAATTACACTAGAAGATTTTTTTTTTTTTTGAAAAAGTAGCTGAAGAAAGCAGAAAGAAAAGACTATATATAAACTACAAGAAAACTGAATGCATGGTAATTAGTAAAAAAAGGAGTTCAAAATGCCAACTAGAGGTTGGGGATACTAAAACCAAGCAATTACAGAAATTTAAATACCTGTAAAGTGTTCTAACAGGATGGAAAGTGTGACACTGAGATCTAAAGGTGAATTGGCATGACCAAGGATGTATTCCAGAAATTGATTAGTGTATTGAGTAACAGGAAAATTTCACTGGAAACAAAGAGAATACTAGATTGCTGTGCAATGTCTGTCCTTCAATATGGCAGTGAATGCTGTATAATCTCAAAGATGAAGGGAAAACTTGAAGCAACTGAAATGTGGTTTTACAGAAAGATACCATGAATTGAACATATGAGCAACAATGAAATTTTAGAGAAGATGGAAACAAAAAGGAAACTAATACTTAACATCAGGAAAAGATAGCTGAAGTTCCTGGGACATAATGAGGAAGGAGGGTTTGGAGAATGTGGCACTCACAAGTCAAATAGAAGAAAAGAGGACAGAGAAAAGCAATGCATAACATACTTGAAGGGCTTGAGCAAATGAATGGCAAAGTGAGATTTGAAAGGGGTAACAAGAGAAAGTGTGTTAAGCACTACTAGGGATAGGGAGTTGTGGAAGGCCATGATCACCTACATCCTAAAGGGACACAGCCCAGAGAAGAAATAGTGAGGGAAATGACTCATACCACCATTTTCTTTTTTTTTTTATTAATCTGAAATAAATCAATCATGAAAAAAAATTACAAAAAAAAACTATATAACTTGTTTTTCAAAGAGTTCATATTTTATTTTGGTTTTGAAAATTTCTACAAAAATTTCTTAATAAAAATGGGTTTGCATATTTAATCAAAATTTAATTTAAAAAGTTTCAATTTTACATCAATTTGAAAAAAAAAATGTTTTTGATCTGTTTTTTTATTTTTTTACAAAAAGAGAGAAGACTGTAATGAGGGCAGGGATACAAAACGTTTTTGATCAAATGGAAAACAATATTTGCCATAAACTATATTCAGATAATTGTTTTTTTTTAAATAAAAATAAATCATAAGGTACTAAATTAATTTTTTTTTAAATTTTTTGAGATAAAATAATTTTAACAAATGAAATTGAAAGTTTAAAATCAATAAAAAAATTTAAAACCATTTTTCTAATAAAAGAAATTAAAATTTTCCAAAATTAAAAATAGTTCAATTATTTTCTTATTTTAAAGGAAACACTTCAATTAAATAAAGAAAAATTTAACAAGTATGTGTGTTATATGTATGTGTGTATTTTTCATGTGAATTCAATGAAGTGAGAAAAGGATGATATCTCTCCCCTCTTTTTGTATTTAAATCATATGTGAATGTTTTTTTTATCCAGACCCCATAAAATAGTCCCAAAATTTTAATAGATTTGCATGCTTTTGCTAATAAGTTTATTTTTTCATAATTTAAAACTTTAACAATTTTATATATATATATATATATATATATATATATATATTTTGTGCTTCTTGTAAACATTTTTTAGAGGCAGACTTAACTGCCACTTGAATAAATCTCAACACTCATCAATTTCTCCCTGTCAACCAAAAGGGGTTACATGTCCCTATCCTTTTCAAAACCCCGATTCACTGACTCCCACCCCAAACTCTTAAAAAAAAAATTAATTTAAAAAAAAAAACAATTAAAATATAAAAAAATGTAGTGAAATAAAATGAATAAATAAAAAAATTTCCAAAATCTTGTTAGTTTTTTGCCTGTCTGGCATCAACCTGAGGAAGTTGTCCTTTGGAAGGTTCAGCATGGAAATGTCCACTAGTAAAACACAGGAACAACAGAACCTAACAAGAATTCAGTATCAATGCTCTTTTTCTTTTAGAGGAGTTCCTGGATTTGTCTTCTCGGTAGTTTCATCCTTTTCAACCTTTCGGGGTGCAGCAAACAAAGAATATCGAAGAATGACTATCAAGCAACACACATGCACCCAGCAATAGACAGATCTGTGGTGGGAAAAAAGAAAAAGAAAAAGAAACAAAATTACACCTTTTACCCATCCAGGACTTGAAAGACTAACTCAGCCTTACAATAGTCAATACATTTACTGTGGACAACTGGAACCAACATAAGTTTAGCAATAGCATCATTTTCAGAAGTATAAAAGTTTTAAAATAATTTTCAGATAAAAAAAAGGTCAATTTTAGCTTCCAGCTTAGAGTGTTTATGTTCATTAAAAGTTTGAAAAGACAATTCTACTTTATGCCCTTATCAAATATTTTGACAGGTTTCAAATAATTCTTCCCTGTTGCTGAGACAATTTATCAGTACTCAAAACAAGAGTTTAATTTTGGGCTGAATTTCTTATTTGAATCAATCTTTCCTATCAAATAGCAAAATGAAAGTTGTCTTGAGTGACTCCTCCTATCAATGTGAGTGTTTGCCAAAGTTTTATTCAAAGAAATGGCTTGTTAATTTTAATGCCTCCAAAACAAAACTGCTCTCTTAAGTGCCCTAGAGAGCATCAGCATGGCCAACGCTTACTCCAGGAGAGAAACTCATAGTGCCATCTCCTGATCTAATGTCTTCCTCTGACATGAAGTAGAATCATTATATTGAATCAATTATTAGATCTGCTGCTTGGAAAGGCAGTTCATTGTGTTGTGCTAGACAATTTTTCTTGACAGAATCCATATTACACATTTATTCATTCACTGAATATTGCTGCCATGTAATCTGTTGATTATGTATCTAAAGATTCTTGACAGAATCCAAAGAAGAATCTGCAATGTTATCAGTCCTGGCATCTTGGCTTCACTCACTTTCCCCAACACTAATTTCCCTGCACATTTTCTATGAATATTTTAATTGTTCTAATGAGATTTCTTCTTTAGTACTTCAACTTTAAATTTACAAGCAATACTAGATTAGCAAAATGTCTCATTTTACTAATCAATCCAAATAACAACAACAACATCACATGAAAACTTCCAACAGCAATAACAAAATGAGTAACAAAACTAAGAGGAAAAAAAAAACTTTAATGAAAACTCATCAATATTAGAACAAGTTATAACATTTACTGGACTAAAGAAATCTAATTTCCTGAAAAACTGTTTTAAGAAAAAGATTTTAGAAATTTCAAAACAGACAATAACACTGGTCAATGATTACCAAATGTGTCCTGAATGGGAAATAACTAATTTCAACATTACTCATTAAATAATGAAAATGAAGATGAGAGCTCACTTTCAAGATTTTAAAATTATGAGCTAAAGTACCATATTTTCACCTTGTTCACATTATGGCAGCCATCTCTAAACAGCTTAGAGCCAGATAGAGTATTGTCCAGAATCAAATCAGATGACAAATGCTAATTACAAAGATACATTTTAACTAGAAACAAACATATTAAAAGCTAGCTAGCATTCTATTATTTTATTTCTTGTTTAATCCCAAGTGGGAGGTCAAAGGTTAAAAATCAGTGAACAAATAAAAGAAAAACTTACAAATAAGCTTTAATTCCTGGCATAAATTCCAAATAGACAAATGGCAGTGCTCCATAGGAATTGGTAACTCTGGTGACAATTGTGGTGATGATATCATAGAGAAAATGGAGATTAGCCTTCAGAAAGATTGGTCGAATATTTCGCCTTACCTGAAAGAAAGATACAAGGCAAAAAATGTAAGCAGTGATATATTTATAGACAGAGCTACTTTCAAAGCAATAGAGCAACTGTCATGTGGAAAAATAAAGATAGGTGGGGTGGGTGGTATGGTTCTGCTATATGGGAGAAGACAAGGTGAGGGAGAGACTGCTATGGATGCAAAATGAACAATATCAGGGCTGACTGAATTATAGGTTAGTCTTATAAACCAGTCTAGGAAAAAAACTGAAAACCAGGAATTGAGCCCTAAGCTACAATGATGACAATACACATCAATTCCTGCAATGGATGCCTGGCAGGGGTATTTACACTTTGTGTTTAACAAGCAGTGAGATGTTAGAGTTTGAGTTTTGTTTCATGGCATATCAAAATCCCTATGGGTTGTTTAATGCCAAAAAAGTAGTTTTAAAGTATTTTTTTAATGTTTGGTTATAGTGAAATGGTTGATTTAGAGTTTGATGAATTTTTGTTATTTTAGAAAACTGAAAATGTCTAGTTTTGTATTCAAAAACATTGCTGGTAATTTTTTTTTATTTAAAGATTAATTTTATAGGCATTTCTTCAGTAAGATAATTTCAAATGAATTATATACTGTTTTTTTTTTGTTTGTTTTTACATGTTACTTTGTTGTCTAATCATTATGGAAAAGTTTAAAATATTTCTTTTATAAATATTGTGATATAAATCACTAGTGTTTTGAAAAAAAAAAAAATGAAAATAATCGACATAATTAAGAGAAATATAATTAAAAAAATTAAAATTAAAATAAAAAAAGACATTGAAAAAGCCCAATTCTTACCAGTCTTGCTGTAATTGTGTACAAAGCACCCGTTGCAAAAGTTACATAGTAACCAGGATAAAAACCATGCCAAAAGGCACTGATCGCAAATACAGACAACGTTCGCATTCGTTTTACTCTGTCATATATCACATGACGAAGCCAATAAGTTGTTGTCTTATTCCAATTATCAATAATTTCTTTTTGACTGGTTGCTTGCTGAAAGAATAAAAAAAAATGAACACCATTTCAGGTTTTATATTCAATATAGATGAGAGAGTCCACATATGCTTCTTACGGAATATAAATATAGTCAGTCAACAAAAAAAAATTAAAAAAAAATAGTATTATTTATGATATGTTATGAGTTCAGTTGAAAAAATAGAAGCAAGATAAGACAGTTTAAAATCAAAATGTTTTTTGATTTGTCTCTATGCTTTTTCAAAAAGCAAAACTGAGTGGGGGATATAAAAAAAGAAGTGTTTTTTTTATTTTTATTATGAATGTGCACATCTGTTCTAGAATTTGTACCGATCATTGGAGAGGTTTGTCTAAGATAACAGTCAGCACAGACTGTAAAACAAGTTCGGAGAAGGGGATTTGATGCTTGGAAAAGAATGAATAAATTCAATAGACATAGAATGTCTCATTTTTTAATTATATATGTGAGAGAGAAAGAGGCAGGCACAATTGAGTAATGCATTGCAGCTTGGATTTAGGAAACAGAAAGCAGAGCTCAAATTCCAGTAAAGTTCATTAGATTCACTTATGTGCTAATACCCTTGAGAAAAGCATGAATCCATCTCTTATCTCCCTCCACCAGCTATATGAGTAAATAGCAGGAAAGACTGGGTTCTATAGTCATGAGTGGTAACCAGTCTAGAAGAAAAACTGAATTCAAATTAGCCTCTAAAGGGTTGAGCTTCATCAGGCTGTTGCCTAAGAAACACCCACTTCAGCTGAGGCGCACTACATGTGGTGCCCCTACAACTTTAAAGAGTTACAAGACTTGTGATCATGAAATCACAGACTTTGAGGTTATCTTTCAATCAGAAAAATAAATGAGTTTGTAGCACAAGTGCCATATTTACAATCATTTGTGATTTTTCATGCAATTAAGTTAACTTAGTAGGTTAATCTGGTACAGAGCCACAGTACAAAGACATCCAGTGAAAATTGAACTCAATACCAAAGCTCGTTAACCCTTACTTCTTGAGAAAACATCTTGCCAGATTATACCATTGTTTCTATACCATTCTTATTTCTTCCTAACTAATAATTTTTTTTTTTTTAAATAATTATTTTCAAAGTTGCTGATGTTTGAGAAAGTAACTAAAATCATGCCAGGTTGCAGTGTCTGTGAAACAATCTTTACCTCCACACCAGCAATGTTGACGTTTTCTAACAGATCCCATTTGGCAATTCCTTTTTCATCAAAACCATTAAATCCAAGTCCAGCAGAATTATTCACAGCTTCAGCTAGAAACAAAAATAAAGAAAAAAATAAACAATTTGTATTTGCCTTTATTTCTGACATTGGGTGTTGTAATTATTTGTACTATTTACACTGTTCAAACTGCTGTCCTCATCTTTACTGTCACATTCACAATGTTTTTGGCCACCATATGCTCCAGCCTTCTTCAGTATCTGTCTATATTTTTGATATGTGGCATTGTAATTATTTAAACTATTTTTGGACTGTTTTCCTCATCTTTGTTACTATATTCATGACATTTTGGCCATTGTATCTTGCCTTCTTCAGGTGATTGGAATTAGAAAACTAAACAGATTAAAAGATCAGGTGACAGATGAAGTTCATCACTCCTCAGTGAAGGCAGTAATCAACATTAGTCCATATCAGCCGAGTGCCTCTGAAGAGTCTACTGAAAAAAGGTCTCAACTTTGCAACAACCATCAGATGGATACCATACTTGGACATCATTATCTGAATCAAGAAAATAGTCTTGAACATTCCTTGGGTTAGGGCAGATGATCTAAGATGGAAAGTGAGACAGATACTGGAAAAAGCTAAGCTGCCCAAATGAAACATCACAAAACTGGAGAGACTTGCAATCAAATCCCTAAAGAGGAATGACAACACCATCACCAGCTGTAGTAATGGACAAAACAGAATATACAGAAAAACTGGAAGATCTCATTAGAAACGATAGCTACAGCAAATTAAAGAAAGATCCAATGTTGAAAAGAGAACAACAATTGTTGCAAATCCTAATCAAGAACAAGGACTACTTCGCAGCTAATACATATAGGCAATTCTCTCAACATTACAGCAAGTTACCTCACATATATGGTCTCCAAACTTCAAAGACGGTATCCTGCACAGGCTAATTATTAGCTGCCAAAGCTGTGTACCACCCTTCAAGTTGCTTCCTTGCGAATATAATTGACCCATTAATAAGAAAGTCACAATCATATGTCCAAAACTCTGCTCACTTCATAGAATTAATCAAAGTTACTCCCATCCAATCCAACCAGATGGTGAGACTGGATGTGATGAGTTTGTTCACTAAGGTACCCACGGAGTAGGTACTATTGGTAGTCAGAGATAGACTGGCCTTGAACTCATCCCTAGGAGAATGTACCAGCATACAAATAGATAACCTGATGGAGATATTGACTTTCCGTAAACAAACAACACACTTTAGAATGAGATCAGACACATATCAGCAGGATCAAGGCTTAGAAATGGGCTCACCATTATCACCAGCAATGGCTATCATATATATGGAATACTTCGAAGAGATGGCATTAGAATTCACATCACCAAAGTCAACTCTATGGCTGAGATACATAGATGACACCTTCAATGCTCTGACCACACCGGGGAAGAGACCCAGCTACTAGGGGCCCATGTGAACTCAAAAACAACACCGATACAGTTCACAATGGAAAAAGAAAAGAACAACAAAGTAGCATTCTTGGATGTCCTAATATCTCAAACAGAACATGGCTTCAAGACATCCACATATTGCAAGTCAACAGTCACCAGACAATACCTCAACTACAATGCTCACCACCTATATAGTATAAAGAAAGGGATCGTCTGCTGCTTACAACATCAAGAAAAAGTCATAAGTGGCGACCCAGGGACATATGAACAAGAAATGGTCAGTATAAGCAGTACCTTACAACTGCCCTGGGTAGATGACAGCAGCTCAACAAACTGGCATAGAAAAGTGCAGGAGGATAACAACACTCAGAAGAAAACCTTCGTCTGCCTACCCTATATGACCGGATTATCAGAAAAAGAAAGAAAAAAGAAAGTGGTCTACATAACATGATGATCTTTCAAAGTAGATCAACACTTCAGACACCTCTTCCGAGTAAGACTGTTCATAGAGGTGAACATGATTAAGGACTGTGTGTACGCCATGGCAAGAAATACAAAAGAGAAATGGGCCAACCTCTTAAGATAAGACTGCAAGAACACCACAAAGTAGTAACACAAGAGGAAAAAGAAAAATCAGGCATAGCTGACAATCCTCCTTCATGTGCTGTGTCCCTTCAGGATGTAGGCAATCATGGATTTCCACTTGGCTCCGTTTCTCATTGCTATCAATATTTTTTCCTCTTGGTTTCTTCCAAACCCCGCTCTGCCATTCATTTGCTCAAGCCTATCAAATATGTCTCCTGCTGCTTTCTCCTATCTTTTTCTTTCTATCTGTCCTGTGAGAATTAAGTTCTCCAGGTCTTCCTTCCTAATTACGTGTCCCAGGAACCTTAGCTGTTTCTTTCTGACATTAAGTATGAGTTTTCTTCTCATTTGCATCCTCTCCAACACTTCATTGTTGCTCAGTCCATGGTACCTCAGCATCCTTCTGTAAAACCACATTTCTGCAGCCTCAGGCCTCTCCTTCATCCTTGAGGAGATCATCCAACATTCACTGTCATACAGAAGGACAGATATCACATAGCAATCCAGCACTTTTTTCTTTGTTTCCAAGTTTTCCTGCCTCTCAGTAGTACTCTGATTAGCTTTTGAAATGCATCCTTGGCCATACCAAAGTGTCTTCAGATTTCATCCTGTCAGAACATTTCCTAGGTATTTAAATCTCGTTTTATTTTAGTCTCTCTGACCTGTAGTTGGCATTTTGGGATCTTTTTGCTGATGGCCATACATTCAGTTTTCTTGAAGTTTATGCTCAGTCTTTGTTTTCTCTTGCTACCTTCTGTAGGAGGTCCTGCATTTTCTTTTCAAGGTCTGATATCAGCATTGTGTCATCTGCATATCTTACACATTGTTGAAACTGTGGTCACTAATGACAAGTCCTGGCAAGGATTTTATTTCTCTCACAATTGTTTCGCTGTATAAGTTGAATAGATCTGGTGAGAAAACATACACGTCTTATACCCCTTTCTATTTTTGTATACCTGCTTAATTTACTTCTTATCCATACGCAAACAGTTTGTTACCAATATAGATTCTTGATTATCCTAATATCTTTTCCAAAACAGGTTGTCGAGCATCTCTATCAAGTCTTTGTGGCATACTTTGTCAAACACCTTTACATAGGTCTATAAAGCCCTGATAAAGGCTTCTTTTATATCTGTATTGCTCTTTCAGATTGAATTCTGAGTATGAATATCGCATTCCTTGTGCCGGTATCTTTAATAAAGCCACACTGTTCTTGTCCTATCTCTGGGCTGATTCTGCTGCACACACTTCATCAGAATCTGGATGATGAGTTTTGTTATGTGGCTCATTGCACTTATTGTTTGGTGGAATTCACATTCCTTTGCACCTGGCTTCTTAGGTAGTGCTATGAAAATTGATCTGGTTAGTATATCTCTGGTATATTGCTGCTGTTGAGATTTTGTTTATTATTTCTCTGACCCTCATTACGCCAAAGTCATCTAAGGACGTCAGCATCTCTATTACAATACTATTGGGTCCTGCTGCTTTGTTTCTCTTCAATTTGGCCATTGCTGATACCACTTTGGTTTTTAATATTTATGGTCCATCTGTATTTTTGCGTATTGCTGGTTGCTCTCTCTTGTCGTGGAAGAGATCTCCAATATACTCGTCCCATCTTGGAAGTATTTCTTTCTTTTCTAGTATAAGTGTTCCGCCTTTTGCTTTTATACATCCTTTTGCTGAGCAGGCCTTTTGTCCTGTTCCTTTATTTTTTATGCATATCTCTTATTTGTCATGCCCAGTCTCTCTACTCTGGTACATTTGTCACTGAGCCAGCTTCCTTTAGCTTGTCTGCATTTGTTTATTTCCTTGTGTAGTTTCCTGTATTCCATTCTATATCTTGGCATTGTTTTCTGTCTCTTTTGCTTCATGTCAAGAATCTCTTCAGTGATCCACTTGTTTTTCTTCAGATGTGCTTTTTCCTTTGGGATAATGTCATTTGTTGAGGTCACTAGAGCTTTTCTTAGTGCCTCCCATTTGGAGCTTTCATTTCCAATTTGTCCTTCATATTTTATTTTCACACTGTCCATGTATTCTTTCTGCAGGCTTGCGTCATTCAGCAGTCTATTTTACTGCAGTCTTAGGGCTGCATTAGGTTTCTTTAATCTATGTAGTTTTTTTCCTTCATTTGCAATACAACTGCTAAGTGGTTGCTTCTGCAGTCAGCAGTTGGGTAGGCTTTGCAGTGAAGGACTTTGTTTTTCAATCTCTTGTTGATAGTAATATAACCAAATTGGTTCTTAACTTCTCCTGGACTTCTCAATGTCAATAGTCATCTAGGGTTTTCTTAGAATCAGGTCACTGTGCACCGGTTCACACTCCACCATCATCTACTGAACAGGTGAAGAGGCTCATCCCTTGTTTCCTGTTTAGGATGCGGTTTCCAGCTTTCTCTTTTCCAATCTTTTCACTCTTATGTAGCCCCCTGCACATCAGTGGCATTACCACCTTGCTCGGGGTGATATGATTAAAAAACATTTGACCCATTTCTCACCACAGCCATTGCGACGTCTGAAATTGCCCATCATTTCACCATCTCTCCCTTGGTCAATTTTGGCGTTCAGATCTCCCATGATAATTCTGATTTCTTGTGATTTGCACTGTGCCTTACTGGAAGGATTTGATTTTTTTCTGTACTTTGTGATGTCACTGCATATACCACTATTACCGACATATTGAGAAGCCTCCCTTTCAATTTAGTTACCAGAATTTTTTCAGATATCTGGCAGTATCCCATAGTGCATTGCCTTGTATATTTATCCAGTATAATGCTGACTCCTTTTTCCTTATTTTCACCTCCTGCATATATAATTTTGTGGTTGTCACTGATGAAATCACCATTGCTTGGCCATTTTATTTCACATATTCCTAAAATGTTTGTTTAATCTGGTCATCTACTGCTTCACATTTTCCAACTGTCCAGTTGTTCATCGTTCTGATGTTCTATATCCCAAATGTTATTTTTTGTTTGATGGCAGGAAAAGAGATGAATTTGAAATAAAAGACCACTGAAAAATTCAAAATCTTAATGAATCAGCGTACATGCTAGGCAAAAAAAAAATAAAATAAAGCTGTAATATTCATATGCTGATGTTCTCAAGGACATATGGACCAGTGGCTAAAAACGTTGGTTAGTTGAATTGAGTGATTTGACCCAAAGAGTTGGGAGTTCAATACCTGGTTACAACAGGTAAAGAAAAAGAATGGTAACTGAAACATCTGGATAAAATTGTGAAACTAGAACAATTTGCCATAGTGAATAAAATAAAGGTTTGAAATTCCAATCCAAAGAAGGCCGGAGCGTACAACATGATTAAGGGCTGTACGCCATCCCATGCAGCCGTTGTAAAAAATATTAAGGAGATATGGGCCACCCACTTAAGTTAAGACTGTAAGACCCTCACAAAACAGTAATACTAAATTAAATATTTAATTTCTTCAGTTTTTTTTCTTTTTTGTGGTTTTGTTTATCACATTTTAGAAAAATCAGTTTTATTTGTAATTAAACACAATTGAACAAAAAGAAAAAAAATTTAAATCAAGTATTTGGGAGCATGATAGCTAGACAGTCAACAATACAGCATGAAATAAAATTCAAAAGAATAGTGATAAAAAAAAAAATAAACTTGAGAGGAAGAACCTGTCAATTCATAAAAGCTTTGCTCAGAATTGGTGATGGTATTGTCGCCTCACAGATGAATTCCCAATACAAGTTCAAATTTCACGTGAAATGATTTTGACAGCATATGAAACCCCAATATATTTATCTTTATTATTACAGTATTAGAGCAGAATACAAATATTTGTAGCCTATGACATTTGGGTAAGCATTAGTTTCCCAAATAACTCAAGTTAACATACCAGAATCTATTTAGAAGGAAAAAAAAAAAAGTGTGTTGGGGGGAGGTATTATATCCCAATGAATATATCAGTACATTATCCCAATGAATATATCAGTACATTATCCCAGTTTTCTGTAATTGATCAACAAAAAAAAAAAAAAAAAAAAAATTAATAAAAATGCAACAATAATAAAGGATAACTAATCAAAATATTTTGATTGAATCTGAAAATTAAGAAAAATTTAAAGAGACAGACAAAACTTTTTATCAAAGATCAAATTCCAGTTTATGAGATAAATACTCACTGAGGACCCAGGCAAAGTAATATTTTTCTCGCACAAACGCGACTGCAATTGTCATGTAAAGCATCTTCCACAGAAGACTTGTGTGTTCAATAAAATCAGGCTCTGAAAATTGAAAAAGGAAGAAATGCTAATGCATGTATAGAACTTTTTGCCTTCAATTTCTTTAATAGCAAGCAAAAATTATCATGGCAGCAGTCTTAACAAGCTTACTTTTCAAACTAGATCATCATTCTAAAGTCTGTCCAGAAATGTATTCAGGCAATTTTGCATTTGCCAAGACCCAGTTACATGATTTTGATTTAAGTTGGGAACCTTACTGTACATGAATGAACAGATACTCTTTGATAGGGTTACTCACTCATCAGTGAGATACCATTGAATGAGTTTTTGTACTGAGGGACTGTGTAAACATTTCAAATACGGGATTTTCTCAGAACATCACACCACCCAAATATGTGAGTCCCATTAAAATCTAATTAAGCTTTCTGTAATTTCTGGTTAAAAAAAATAAACAAGATTAAGGAGAATGTGTTAAAGCAGCTGACAGTAATTTTCAAGAAGACAGATTAAAAGGAAAGAAGAGACACTAGAACAAGTATTTCTAAGAAGCTATTTATTTGGGGTTGCAACTTGAGTGCCAAATGTGTTCTGGTTGCTTCTCCAATCAATTAAAAAAAAAAAAAAGAAAAGTAAAATGGTGGTACAAGTAGCATAATGATTAGTGGTTCAGGAAGATATCAGCAAGAAGAGTGAATTCCAATCAAGTTTGTTACATTTATTCTCACACCAATACCCTTAAGAAATGAGCCTCATTTCCCTCCTGCAGCTATGGCTCAAATAGCACATCAGACTGAGCTCGCTAACAATGGCTGCCAACTAGCCTAAGAGAAGAGCAACACTGAATTCAAAATTGCATGTCAACCTGACAATGCACATAGAGTTTGCAATAAACTGCAGCATGAAGTTGTAGACTCTCAAATAACACTGACTTGGAAAAGATAATTGTTCTCAGTTTATGAAAGTGGTGACTTCCTCTTTTCAAAACCAAAACTATAACAGTTAATATAAGCTTTTTGAAATCCTAGCTAAACATGTCAAATGTAGAAGCCCTGCTAGCAGCAACCAGAAAATGACCTGGGTATGTTCATTGTATGGCCTCTCAATTGCTGAAAATCACACCGTATAGTGAATTAAAGTGTGGGAAGCAAATGGTGAGGCAGTCAAAGACTAGGTTATAAAGACTGTATCAAGAGGGATCTGAAAGCAATACAGACTGATATAAACAACTGGGACCAGAGAGCTATGGAGCACCCTGCATGGCACCAAATACTTCATACAAGAGTAGTATTGATCAAAGTATTGTGGCTGGTCAATTACCAGCAAGCATTGACCCGGAAACATGGCCATCACAAAATTCAAACTAGATAAATCTCCTTATGCAGTCTTCAAATATAATAGTCAATAATGATATCACCTAACTTCTAAAAGAATATAAAATTTATCTTAGAGGATTTTTTTTGTGTGTGGGTGTGCATATCCCACTCCAATAGGTTCAGAGGGTTTTTTTTTTTTTTTGAGAGAAACACAGTTTTCAAATTGGGATCCAACTTTATTGAAGCATGAATAAACAAATGTCATTTAATGACATATCATGGACCAAGCATGTGAGCAATGCTGAGGTGTTGGAAAGAATGGTAACGAAAAGAAAATTACAACTGAAGTTCCTGGAACATGCAATGAGGAAAAAGGGCTTGGAAAACCTGATAATGACAGGCTAGATAGAGGGAAAAAGAGACAGAGGAAGGCAGCGGATAACATATTTGAAGGGCCTGAGCAGGTGGATGACAAAACGGGGATTGCATGGTATAGCAGGAGAAAGTGTGCTAAGAGCCACCAGAGATAGGGAAATGTAGAAGGCTATGATCACCTATGCCCCGAAAGGACAAGGCACCTAGAAGAAGAAAACTAATATATAATGAATCAACCAATATATATATATATATATATACATACACACAGACACAGACACAGACATATACTCTGAAAAGAGAAAATATTGCTTAACTGGCAAAAATCATTTAGGTATTAATGTCTGTCAATTCTTTGGAACCTACAAACCGCTCAGAGAATGTTATTTTGATATCCTTCCATATCTGACATCTATATAATGGTCACATTAAGTTTAAGATATTCAATTACTTTTTTTTTGCAATTTTAAAACATATACACACATAATTTTTGTTAAAATATTGAAAATTTCACTAAATTTTCATCTGCCATTGTGTATATTATTATTATGCGTAGATTAACTTCATCTTCTGTGTCAGGTAACTTGAGTGCAATAATACAACATAAGAACAATGAGACATACCTAACAATTTTTGTGGTGGCATTACTGAAGGCATTGTTAAAAGGATAATGGCACAAACAAGGGAGACAATCAACTTTTTAGTCACTGTTTCCTGAAAATATAAAAGACAACAAATTGAACATTTGATAAAATGATTAAAAATAACATTTTGCAAAACAAAAAAAAAAAAGTCATGATTAGAATTGTAATAAAGCCTAAACATATGTGAATTATTACATTTTTTGTTCTTGAGAATTTACAACATTAGATTGTTTATTTATAAGAATAATTTTATATTTACAACATTCTAAAAACTAATACAAATAAAACTCGGGACCTCCAATAATTCACTGAAAAACAGCAGAACATGAAGAAAAAATGCCCCAAACTTTTGCCCTAGTGAAAAACACACCAATTTTAAGATTTAAATAAAGCTTTCAGGACTTATTCACAAATGAATTAAATTATTTTTTAAACTTATTTTTATAAAATCTTGATAATTTTTTTTTTCACATCTGTTACCCTCACTCCACAATTTCAAAAAATTAAATTCCATTTTAAAAATTTGTTTTATTAGTTAAATGAAGGACTCTTTGGGGAATGTACATCATTTTTTTTTTCTTCAAACAGCTTTTTTTTCTGAAAATCTGCTTCAAATAGTAAAATAAAAATGCAATAAAACTATGACATTTAATTATATATATATATATATATATATATATATATAGATGAAGAAAACTAACTGGATTAGAATTCTAAATTTACTGTAATTTACTTTTTTGTTTTTTTAAAAGTGATCAACATATTTCATAGAGCATAATATAATTATTTTTTTTAATTTAAAATTAATTTAATTTACATTGCAACACAAATTTCTGTTTCAAGATTTAAAATATTTTATCTTGTCATCAGGCAATGTTCAATAACTTTGATGAAAATGATTTACATGCAAATGTAAATCATATTCAAAATTAATGAACATTGTCTGATGACAAGATAAAAAAATTTTAAATAAAAAACAAATTATATATGAATAGAATAAGTAAAGAACAGGTAAAAAAAATGGTCTTTAATCTAACATGTTTCACTTTAACAAGCTTCTTCAGAGATTTTTTGTCTTTAAAAAAATCTCTGAAGTTGCTTCAGGTGAAACATGTTAGATTAAAGACTTTTTCCTACATGTTTTTTTACGTATTCTATTGATATTGTAAATTTTCAAAATCTGAAGAAAAAAATTTTTGATGAATAATGAACTTTTTCCAAGAATTGTTTTTATTTTTTAATTTTAACAATTTATAAAGTTTCAAAAATATTTTAAAACTCCTCAAAGCCTTGTTGTAGTTAAGTGAAGACTATTTACTAATTGAAAATTGAAAAGCTTAATATAACTCTTTGAGTAAAAAGATATTTAATTTTTTTAAAGCATATTTCATATGTGACATTAAAAATGACATGTTTCAGAGTTTCTTCCTCTTAGACAAAAAATTGGGACAATTGTATTAATTCTGGTTAGCTTATCACATCTAGCTGTCATCACTCACTTCACAGGTCAGAAGGATTAGAGCTCCATGATTAAGAAACACTTTTATTCTAAATTTCAAGCTATAAACAATACTTGTTTTAAGTCAGATTAATTTAACTTCAAATTTGCTAGTTTTTTTAAAAAAATAACATGTAACGAATGTATATTTTTATTTTTGCAAAATGTTTAAGCCTGAGAATCAACTTTTGTTTACAAACTTGTCTAAATGGATGAAAAAAAAAAAAAAAAAAAAAAATGATAACATGAAAACTACAAAAGTTGAGATTCCAATCAATGTAATTTCTATTTGAAATACACCAGAGAATTTTGCTTACTGGAAATAGTAAATTTAATCATTTAGCTTTCAATTCAAAGCTAAAATGAAAGATTCAAGAGAGCATTTTTTTTAAAAATTCACTTTAAAACTTAGGTATCGAAATTAAGTGGAGGTACCTAATTAAAACTAATGCAATATTTATCATGTACCAATTTATATAGAAATAAATATGAAAACCAGTTTTTTTCTATAAATCTAGAAATACTTACCACATTATCGAAATATGTGAACCAACTATAAGAAAATCCTTATTTACCATTTCCATTTTATCAAGTTTAAATCGATTTGCATTTAGCTGAGGTTTTGACAACCATCCTAATAAACAATCAAATAAATAAATTATACTATTCTATTTACATTGTTGTTGTTGACAAAGATGAGAACAATAGTTTGAATAATGTAATAGTATGAATACTACCTCATCTCAGAAGTAAAGACAAATACAGAATTGATTATTTTTGTGTCAATTCTCAAAAACAAAGAAAATAAATGATAAAATAAAACAAACATTTCCAAAGAGTGAAGGTAGTTACATAACAGCTGTGTCAAAGAAAAAGAAGAAAAAAAAAGTCCTTTTGACTTTTTTTTTTTTGTGAACACAAATATCCAGGTTGGCTGAAAGTTTTTTACAATGATTATTTTATTAGTTTTACACATTTTTTGGTTTTTTTTAAATGATGTATTTTCACTATTATTACTTTTTTGATTGCTTGTTATTTAATCTGGTAAATGGAACAACTAAAAACCAAATTTTACCTTGTGAGGAAAGACATTGACACTAAACATTTCTGACAAATAACATTTGTTTTTCAAAGTGGATACATATCAGCTGATACATATTATCATATACAACCTTTGCTATCGAGTCAGAGAATAATGTTACACAATTATATGCAATTCTTTTTAAGAAGTGCTTTATGTCAAAAATAAATTTAAAAAAAAAAGTTTTGTTTTTTTTAAATACTTAGAATCAGCAAGTCCATAGTCTAATCATGAAGGATTTATTTTATTCAACAAATATTTATTATCAACAATCTCCTTGTCAGTGTATTTGATTCAGTGATGATTATGAAAGCCATTTTGGAGATAACAGATAAGAAAAATAAATAAAATAAATAAAACTAGTAATATAATTATTATGACATTTGGTATCAATGTCATTAAAATATACCTAAATATATAGCACACCAGTATGATACATTTTGCAATAAGGATGATGTAAACATCATCAAAATACACAACAGTAAACAAAATTTTAGGGAATTACCTCAGAGCTTATTTTTAAGGAGCTATTTTTTTTTTTTGTTATTTTAAAAAAGTTGTTTCTTTATGTAGAGCTGTAGCTAAAACTCAGACTACCACAAGTGTAATGAGCATGATGTTTAGTGCTCAGCTACTATGACCTTGTACCAGACTGAGTTAATCATAGGAAACATCTTGTCATGTCTTACCTTTGGAGAAGGAACATTCTCTAATGGTACCTGGACAATCCTGCCATCCTGCAAAGAAAAGAACAAATTGAATAAAAGCAATTTTGACATCATTTCAATAACAGCAAAAAAGTCAAAGGAGCTGAACAAAGCAACAGGATTTTTTTTTTTTTAAATCTATCTTTTCAGTTTAACTTTTTAACACAGATGCATTTTCTTTAACATAACTACGATTAACATTGCCTTTTGTTTGTTTTATTATTATTATTATTATTATTGCAATAGAATTGCAAAGGCGTCAACTTCTAAAAAGAGATGCAGAGTGGTTATATACAGGGAGCAATGGGTAAATTGTCATCATTTTATATTTTCAATTTTGCATATGCATATTGTTTTTGTCAACTGCACAGTATAGTAGGGTTAGTTTAGCACTGTCAGTGAGAAAAGAAAAAAAAAACCCATGTCACAATTCACTGTCAGAAATTTGAAAATGGCATGCTATACAAGCATTTCAGAGTGTTTGGGTCTCAATGTGAGGACAGTACAGTAGATTTGGAGCAGTCTAATAATGATTACAAAGGTACAGCAACTTGGAAAACTCACTAATTGTTCTGATAAGAAAAAAAAAAACAAAAAAAACTGAATTTGTTGGTGAAGGCCTTAGATTCAACACAAAGGTCTACACCAAGTGCCTTGAGGAAGAAGTGCTCACCTAGGTCAAGAGGGTGGCTGCTGGAAGACTGTCTAGCAACAGGATTCTGCACCATGTCACATCAGCAGGATGACCACATCACCCATTACATCTGACCACCTAACCGTCCCCAGGCTGAAACCCCCTTCATTATTTGTGCGTCATGCTCAGTTAAGCAAGCGACCAACAAAACTCCTTGTAATACCAAAGATGAACTGAAGTCATGTATTATGGCATAATTCACCAACTTAAACAAGAAGCCTGTCCAGAAAAGTTGCAGGAGATTCCCAAGTCATCTGGAGGCCGTGATTGAAGCAAATGGTAACTTTATTGAATAAATTTACTCTTCAGTATTTCAAAATATTTTTGTGTAATTTTGGTAAAAATCTGTTAAAATGAGATGTCAGTGTTATTTTCATTTCTGCTTAATTTAGATGATATTTCATCCATCATACTCTGTATATATAAAATAAACCTTGTGTGAATGTAAGTTTTCAAAAATTATTTCTAATGCTAAATCTGTATAAATAGTTGGTGTGTAATGAGGAGGGGAAGTAGGGGTTTACTCTGGCAGGAGGCATGCGATTCTATCCACATTAGAATGAGCAACTTTCTACTTATTTAGTGTGTCACAGATTCCCACCACCACCACCAATGCAACTCAGTTTCAATATCAATGCAGTGGCTTTTTATTTAGTTTTAAATTCACTTTTTCTCTTTAGCTGTTGCACAACCAGATATTTTAGTTCCATTCTTCTACATGAGAAAATACATTCTTGTGTGTAATAATATCCAGACACGCACACACACAGACTGCACTCTCCAAATATCAAGCAATTAAAAAAAAAAACCCAATTATTACCTTGGACTACATCACAAAAATTAAATTTCCTAATTTAATAGGAAACAAATATAACTTATGCTTTAAAAAAAAAAAATCGTCATCTTAAAATATCTAAATAATCCTAATATATTAAACAAAAGTGAATTAATGATCACATGCAATCACAGAAATAAATATCTACTTAAATATTTAGACCCAGATTAATCTTTTGACCCTACTAATCACTTATTCTTTACTTATTTCTTATTCCTTATCTATCTTTCATTTTTTCACAGAAAATAAGCAAAAGTTACTCCCCTTATATTTTCTGATTTACATGTATTTTTTTTTTTCAACTCCTATGATTTCACTTTCAAATTTCCTTTTTTGGTGTCTGTATAAACCAAATTAAATTATACATTTAATTAATGAAAAAATTGACATCCTAGATTGATAATGAACTTAACATTATTACCAAAAATACGAGTTTAAATCTAGAAACAGACAGTTCATAAGTACCTGATGATTGTGTAGAGCATGAAACTGAATCATGCTTCAGGTAAGGTAATATATTAATATATACTTAATATCTCTGTTATATTACATTGACCACTGTACTATTAACACCTGATAAATATTTATATATGGGCATGTAACTACATGTACACACACGCACACAAGTTTAGGGTAGCTATAGATGGAATAAAATCCTGTATCCAAAGAAACACTCTTAAAAATTCTACACACACTATTTTTCAATAATAGTTCCTATAAATACAGAACTTTTTGCTATCCAAAGTACTTTTGGTGTCTAAAAGAAAGAAAATGCCAAGATTTTTATGTAGTTATACTACGCTTTTATAAATCATTATAACAACCATCACATATAGGTGTATGTATGGTTTTTAGTACTAGTAGTCATATTGATATTTTGTTTTACTTGCTAATGCGTGCGTGTATATATATATATATATATATATATATATATTTTTATGTGTGTGCATATATTTGTTTATCTACATCTATCTATGTGTATATTTTCTTGTCTATGCACATTTATATATGTGCATATGCTTCAGTGTGAATATTCCTGCACTTATTTGCGTATATTTATACCAGAAGTTGTATATAAGTAGTTTCATGTACATGGTCATATTTTTTATTTTGTATATATTATATATTTAATCTGTGGAGTTTTGAAATGCGTACATTTTTGTTTTTAGCTCATGTATTTGCTTGAGTATATATTTAATTATGTTTATTTGTTCATGCACTGAAATATGTCTTGACTTAGTGCATTCAAGGCCCTTGTCATCTTATGAATTTGCTCTTACATGTATTCAATATTGGAGCCTTTACAGACCTTTTTCAAACCTGGATTTAAAATTTAACATAAGTCAGCACATCAATAAAAAAAGTTTTAATTTGTGTGTGTGTATATATATATATATGTCTGTATACCAATATATGTTTGTATATGTATATACTCGTCTATTTGTCCATATGTGCATGTCTATAGATTTGCAGATATGTGCGTCCATGTCTTTTCCTTGTTTAATATCTGAATAACTTTATAATCTAATTTTTTGTTAAACCTAGAATTTAAAAAATGCAAGAATAATAAATAAAAAAAAGTAAAGCGAAGCTAATAGTTAATTAATAATACTGATCTCTAGTTTAATCAAATATTAATACTAATGCTCCAATAAATTATTTTTAGAGTCTGTCCTCATTCTTCAAATTAGAAATTACTTTATTTTGATTAGTTCATACAATCTATGTAACAATGCCTCTCTGATTAAGTGGGTTTGGCTAGTTTCGAACCTTTTAAAATCTTCAACTTGAAATAGACATTATCACTTGATAAAACACAGGTATTGTCGAAACAAAATAGCTACTTTTGTAGTGATACAACATATCCATGTTATAAATTCTAAATAAATATAAAAACACACACACACACACACAAATATGAATAAAGACTCAATACCAAAGAGCATAAATATTGATTTGAAAAGGTATGATTTCTATCCCCCAACACACACTTAAAGAATATTTTTGTGCCAACACTTCATCAGAAGGAAAAATTGGTAAAATTAGATGACAAACATTTTATTTTACAGATATGCACATATAGGTATATGTGTATGTGTGTGCAATTATGTGAATATATATTTCCATATACAGGTTGTAGTTCAATAGCATAAGACAGAGGTGAAATTTCATATGAAATTATCAGTGTTATGATGTTTGAGATGAAAGTGGTTAATATTAATTGGCAAAAAAAGATTATGTTGAAAAACAAACATTATATAAAACATTATGGGTATATGTAAGAATTTGTAGGAATACCTTGTGTACACATATGCAAAGCTAGATAATCTAATATCAAAATAAAGGCTGAACTGAGAGGATTCACTGCTGCTAAAAAGCAGTTATACTTGAGCAGAATGCAAGAGAAACACTTCCCAAATAATGGAAATAATTGTAGCAGAAATACCGCACTCATTTTAAAAATTCTCTCCCATGTGATGGTAGAAGTAGGTATGTGACAATGGTATCTTCATTTAGATAAGGTCTTCCCATTACATGGGAGGTATTTTGACCTGTAAATGTTTTTTTTTTTTTTTTCTGAATCGTACAGGTTCTCCCCAAGAGGCTTTAAGCCAAAGAGTATGTTCATGCAAAATGATGTTTCATCCCATTCTACAAAACTTAGATGTTTCTGTGGCTTCTAACTTAAGCTTACATTTATTTATAAAAAAAAAAAAAAAGCACACACTTCTCCCACAAAAAATGTTAGCAACAATATAGTCTTATTAAGACTAGATATTATAAATTGAAATCACATGATTTGTGGTATGGTTTGAAAAGTAATCAGCCTGACAATATTTAAAATTAAATTCTGATGTTTGGTTAGATTTTGAGAAGTGAGTCAAGCCAAAAATATTTCAGCACCCCCTCCATCCCGGTACCTCAAATACATTCAGAAAATTTTATCAACAATTTTATTATAAAAAAAACAACTTCAAATAATAAAACCCGATATATGGCAGGAGGAGTGGAGATTGTTTCCAGGCAGAGACAGATGGTTGAGAAGATATTCATACAATGAAAATCTAGGTCTGAAGAATGGGGGGGGGGGGTAATCATCAGATGCAAATAAGTTGTCTATTCCAAGTGATAAGTAATAATTTATTGTAGTAATTTCATTGTCTTTATCTCTTCATTTCAAGTATTATGTAAGTATAATAGAAAAAAAATACTTTGTACTTCAGTTGATTAATGATGTTTATTTTGTACCAATACAAAAAAAAAAAAAAAAAGAGGCGGGCATAAATCTTGTCTTCCCTTCACACTAGCCTATCATCACAAACTTTGTCAAAATATTATATACTACAATAGCCGACAGAAAAAAGTGTGAAATGGGAGAGGAGGAGAGAAAAAAAAAACAAAAGAACAATTTCTTATAATTAGTTTAGCTGCCAAAGTAGTAGCAACAAAACACTGTAGTTTCTATAATCAATTATGACAGGCTCAACTTAATATTTTTACAACACATGTATGTATGCATGTATTTATGTATGTACACATACAGAGAGGTCAAAAAAAAAAAAAAAAAACAAGCTGTTACTTTTTTTTGCTAGCTGCCAGGTCATGTAATTTAATAATTGTGTAATTGAGCAACAATTCTTTTTTAATACAAGCTTGTCATGAAACAATTTTTCTGAATTATTAACATGACCTGGCAGATAAGATGAATAACCCAGAAAAAAAAATTTGTTTTACAACAAACAACTAAAAGTGAAATTCCAAATTAGTAAAAAAAAAACAACAAACTTACATTGTTGGACGTTCTTTGTAGAATCTAGTAATAATACATTTACTACTTCATTATACAAACAAATCCACATAGATGAAACTTATATAATAGAGAAATTGTTGCTCAAATACACAATTATTAAATTACATGACCTGGCAGCAAACAAGGAAAATAACACATTTTATATATATATATATGGTGATTAGCCAAAACTGTGTGAAGCCAAAACTGCTGACAGTCAATGGAAAACTGATAGAAAGGCATTTCAGGCAAGTAGCCTGTAATAAAGTGCTTGATATCAACAACAGAGCATTAACAGAATTAATATAAGTAAAAGGTTATCACTTAGTTAAATAATGTTACCGTCAGCATCCTGATTTTGTATACAGAATTTCACATCCACTCTTCAGAGGCTTTTATATATATATATATATATATATATATATATATATATATATAGTTTCATTGAAATGACAGACAAGGTGTGATGGTTAAGGGGTTTTTTTTGTAATTTTTTATGTGATTTTTTTTTTTTTTGAGGACATAAATTATATAAAAAAATGTCCAAATGTTTTGTTTAACTGAGCACTTTTAGCTATACTTTTAGCCATTTTCCAGGCTGAATGTTATTTCACATGTAACAAAACACAGAGACCTACCAAACCCTATCCAGAACTTACTCATTGACAATACAATTATCATAGCATCATCCACATGCAGAAAAAGAAAAAATAATGGAGACCTTAATAAAAATGAAAAACCCAATTCACAACATCAACTATGAACACACTAACAACATGCTTACCATCTTCAGTACCTAACACTACTCCACATGATGCATAACAACAATTACATTCTCTTACATGTAAAATAACATTCATCCTTAAAAATGGCTAAATGTATAGCTGAAAGTAGTAGTTTGTTTTGGTCTGAGAAGATTATTATAGCTATTTTTCCTCCAGGCAAAAATTACAGTTCTTTTCCTTATTTTTGCTGTAATTTGTTTTTAATCTCCTAGATTTTTTAGAAAGCATTGTGCTGTTATATATATGTGTGCGTGTGAAGTTTTTTTAAATAAAAATCAAGATCATTAACCATTTCAACTAGTCTACCTGATCTTCAATTGTTCAACAAATCTCCACTACAAAATATTTATATTGTATGCTGTAAACTTTGTCTATTTTCTTCAATTTTTTATATTAGAATCAATAAACCAAAATTATAGATTTTAAATGAATGAATTAAAAAGAAAAATTCCTAGTGCTATCTAATGATAAAAAAAATGAGCTTTTAATAAAGCAAATAGTCATAAAATAAGAGTTATCTACTCACAATGACTTCCTGTTTATACCAATCACCGTTAATAAAGTGAATGTAGTCAGCATAAAATGCTAGTGGACCAATGATAATTCCATGGAAACAGAACATGTAGCTGCCAAAATGCAGCACATTGGGTAATGACCTGAAGATAAAAAGACAAGAATTTAAAGAATAAGTAAATTCATCTCACAAACATTTGCAAAATGTAAATGGTTATCACAAAAACCTTTCATCAATTTAACTGAGTGAAATTCCTATTTAAAAAAAAAAAAAAAAAAAGGCTTTTTCTAAAGAAATTACATCAGATTTTCATATTACAGATGTTCATCTTATGCTGACAGAGAAAAAATATCAAATATAAAACATGTTCTTTGAATCAGACATAACATTCCTCACAGGGGCACAAAAGAAAACTCATTTTTGCCATTAAGAAAGAAAAAAAATATCAAAATGTGAATGAGTCAGTATAGAAATTGTAGTAAAATAAAATTTCTTGCTGAATTAGTTAGGCATTTCACAAACTTTTCTCTGACAAATATGGCTTCAATTTCACCAGGTCAACTGCTGATATGCTAATGACTTAATATACTGAATATATGTATATATCAGGCTCTTGATAAGAACAGCAAAGCTCGAGCTGTTCCTTTTGACACCTCAAAAGCATTTAACAGGGTTTGGCATGCTGGCCTTCTGTGCAAACTCAAGAGCTACAGCATTTCATTAAACCTAATTGTTTCTATCAATAGTGAAATAAAGGTTGTTTTGAATGGGCAAGATTCCAGATCCTATCATACAAACATGGGCATCCCTCAAGGCTTTATCCTAGGTCCTACACTTTTCTTGATCAATGATCTTCCTGATGTAATCAGTTCCAAAGTTGGTCTCTATGCAGATGACACCACCATTTATGCCAGTCTCAATGAGAAATCTACCATGGTTGACAAAGGAAACCTGGTTGCTGCCCTTCAAGAAGACCTGCAATCTGTGATTGAATGGGTTAGGAAATGGCTCATAAATTTTAATGCCTACAAAACAAAGCTGCTCTCCTTTAACCGCTACAGAAAACTTTCCTGTCTACCATCAGAATGGATGATACTAGTCTCTGAGAGAGCAATGCACTGCACCTCATTGACCTCACTCTCTCAAATGACCTCAAATAGAATGACTACGTTCAGTCCATAGCTGCATTTACTGCTAGGAAGGTTGGTCCATTGTGTTAGACGAGGAAGTTTCTCATCAGAATCCACTCTGCACATTTATAAATCTACCTTTTGTCCGTGCATTGAATAATGTTGCCATATCTGGTCAGATGCTCCTGTTATTCATCTTAAACTGTTTCGTTTTTTTTTGTTTTTTTTTAGAAAGCCAACCTTTAGATATAAAAATGACAAGACTTACCGAACAGCATATTGTCGTTGGGAGTCGGACAAATCTTTGTCTGGACGGTGCATGCCATCATAGAGATTAAAAGCAAGGCTGGTCAGTTTTTGTGTACTAATCATCAATGGTCTAAAAATAAAAAATATAGCAATATATGGAAATTACATTGTGTTTCATTGCAATTTAGTAAAATAAAAGTCAAACCGCCTATAAAAACAAAAAACTGCAAAAGTTGTCTGAGACACTTGAACCCATTTTTCATGTTGCTTTTGTTATGTTAATTGTAGCGGATTATTTTACAAGCTTCATTAAGTGTACAATAAGGTAAGCAAATGAATTAAACAGAAGAACTGGTGGCAAATATACCCTCTGGTTTTTTCCCAGTTGGAGTTGCCAGTTTAGTCAACTTTTCAACATATAATACTAAATTTTTGAAATTTAGGTGCAAATTTGAAGATCTTTGGTTACTAATAAAAAAAAAATGAATTAAAAATTTAATAGTAGTCAGCTTTCAACTTTCTCCTCTTTTCTAAAATCCTACTATTTCATTTGTGCCCAGTTTGATTTGGTGTTCATTTCATTTTTGCTGAAATTCTTTAAATGTGAGTCATTTCATGTATTTCCTTTTTTAAATTTTAATCTGCTTTCTTGTCTTTGTTATCCACAATTAAACGTTTGCAGTCACATGGATTGTTTTTTTTTTTTTTTAACTTGTTAGAAAATTCTCTTGCATCAGGGACTAAATTCTATTCTTTCTTTTATCCTTCTGTAGGTGATCTTCTAACTTTAACTAAGTTAAAACTTAGTAAACTTAAAAATTTTTTTCAAATTGGTGTAGTTAGATTATTTCCCGGTTCACACTACTCCCACTTCTATTGAACAGGAGTAGAGGCTCATCCCTTGTTCCCTGTTTGAGACTTGAGTATTGGTGCTTCTGCAATTCTTTGTGATGTGTGTAGTCAGTGGCAATGTCTCTTCTTTGTGAGGGTTGACAGTTTTCTGGTTGCTGCTTCCAATTTGTCATTAGAAGCCCTAACTTTTGCCTAGCATCACAAGTGGCTGCTCTAATCAACAGTTGCATAATATAGGGGTTCTTGCAGTGCCATGACGAACATGGATAGATATCCCTGCAAGTGCTTCCAGTGGGCAACCCCAAGGCCACACTATGCTGCAGTCCATGCCAGCTTCCCTCCAGCAGATGTCGCAGTCAATGACCGTCTGCCACCTCTATTTCAGTTCTCTCCTCACCAACAACAAAAATTGAACAATCACATCTCAATAAACAAAGCTAAACCAGGTAAACCGAAATCACTTAAACTGCTCAACATTTCTTTCACAAACATCCATGGTATTTGTACTAACTTTTGCAGCATAGAATCTTTCCTCCACAAAAAGTACCCTGGCATCCTAACACTTTCTAATCTTAACCCCTCAATTCCCCTCCTCTGACTTCTCAATTCCTGGCTACCTTCCCCTCTTAAGGAAGGACTCCATTGTTGATATGCATGGTCTGGGGGTTTATGTCAGCAAACACCTCTCACAAGCTAGGGTGACATCTCTCGAATCCCTTGACCATTCGTACGTGTCTTTCTCTTCTAAAATCAGTTAGCTATCTTTTCTTTCTCTACCATTCCCCTTCCTCTCCTGACTACTTGCTGCTAGACAGTATCTCTGACAATATAGATAAGGCTACTTTCTCCCACACATTCGCTAAATATTTGCGTTCAGTGATTTTAATGCACACCACACCAAGTGGCTGAAAAACTGTCACTGATCCTGTTGGTATTCATGTTATGAACTTTGCAATTATTCAATCTCTTATACAAGTGGTGGATTTCCCCAGGCGCTTCCCCAGTATCCCTAGAGGATATGCTTCTCTGCTAGATCTCTGCTTCACCTCTGACCCTGACAAGACTCACAGCTTTGCCCCTTCGGTAATTCAGATCATGCTGTTGTCTTAATATTTCTCTTCTCTCCCACTTCTTCCAGCAACCTCCTATCAACAGAATTTCCTACTGCTATTAAAGAGCAGACTGGGAATTATTCAAAGATTTTTTATGTGACATCCCTTGGGAAAAAGTTTTTAGCCTCCCCATTGAGGACTGTGCCTCCAAGTTCTCTGCCTGGGTGAACACTGGCATCGATGTTTTCATACCAGTCAAGAAGTTCAGTTTTAAACCTCATTCATCCATCAGGTTCTCAGCTGCCATTACCCACAGAAATCACTTCTTCCAGCTATATCAGAGCCTCTGACCATTATGGTCAGAGGCTCTGATATAGCTGGAAGAAGTGATATTTGCCACTGCTCGTAATGAGTGTAAGATGATCTTGAATGACACTAAGCTGCTGTTTGCTGAGAGAATGAAACAGTGTATAGCTGCCATAAGTTCAGCTCTGAAGACTACCAGCAGCTAGGTAAACATATGCTGAACAACAGTAAATCCTCCATCCCTCCTTTAATCAATAAATTTGAGGTCCTCACAGCTACAGTGGACAAGGTCGAGTACTTTGCTTGCAGATTCTCCTCAATCTCCACATTTGACTCATCTGGAGTATCCGCACCCAATTTTGCTCCTAGAACTGAGGCTCAACTGAGGCATGTTTGTATAACCCTCTCTCTGCTCTCTAAGTTAATTTCAAAACTTGACCCCCATAAGGCTAGCGGAGGCAACAGAATCCTCAGCATTGTCTTAAGAAATGTGCCCCCGAACTGTCTTCTCTAAACTCTATAATTACTGCCTCTCTACTTCCTGTTTTCCTGCCTGGTTATCATCAATGCTCAGATAGTTCAACATCTCACTGCCCATAAAGTATTCTCAGATAGACAGTATGACTTTTACTTTGCCAGGTCTACTGCTGATATGCTAACAACCATCACCGAGTACATATAACAGGCCCTTGATAAGAACAGTGAAGCTTGAGCTGCTGCCCTGGATATTGCCAAAGAATTTGATAAGGTCTGGCATGCTGGCCTTCTGCACAAGCTACAGGGATATGGTATCACTGGATGTTTTCTTGGTTTGATCCAATCGTTCCTATCAAACCAAATGATGAAGGTCATCTTGAACACATCCACATCCGATCACATGAACACTGGTGTCCTCACCAGGGCTCTATCCTAGACCCAACGTACTTTCTGATTTTCATCAATAATCTCCCTGATGTGATCAAATCCCAAGTAAGCATCTATGCTGATGATGCCAGCATTTACTCCCACCCCAGTAAGAAATCTGCCAAGGCAGTCAAAAATAACCTCACTGCCAATCTTGAGAAGGACCTCCAATCTGTGGTGGACTATGTTAAGAAATGGCTTGTAAACCTTAATGGTTCGAAAACGAAGCTACTATCTGTCAACCACCATAGTACCTCCTACCTTCCCATCAGTATGGACCTAGCCAGTCTTCCTCGAAAGCAATACACTGCCTTCTTGGTCTGACTCTTTCGACCTCAAGTGGAACGATTGCATTGAATCAATAGCTAAATCCACTGCTAGAAAGGTTGGGTCACTGTCGGGCCAGCAAGTTTTTCTCACCTGAGTCCATCTTGCATATATACAAATCAACCACCTGCCCATGCATTGAATACTGTTGTCATATGATCAGGTGCTTCTGCTATTCATCTCTGGGTTTTTGACAGGCTCCAGAGGAGAATCTGTAATGTGATTGGTCCTGACCTGGCAGCTCAACTCCGGCCACTTTCTCATGGATGGGATGTTGCTTTCCTGTTTCTTCTACAAATATTTTCATGGTTTCTGTTCCGACGAGCATAGCTCACTGGTGCTCCCTCTACAAGAATTTATTTGAGCAACCAGACTGGCAATAATTACCATTAAAACAATCAAATGCAGCCACCACTTCTACTCCAACAGCTTCTTTTCTCGCACTTCACACCTGTGGAACTCGTTTTCGTATGCTTGCTTCCCTGATAGACACAATCTCCAAGAAGTTAAATTTGTATTCATATCCTTCTCTTGCCCTTTTTCTGACACCACCTGTAACTGGTTCCTCTTTCTCTTTGCTCTCCTCCCATGTAAACTTTCACTCCTCTTATGTAGCCCCCTGCACACAAGTGGCAGTACTACCTTGCTTGGAGTGAAACAATTTAAAAAGCATGTCTGTCAGTCCTGATTTGTTTTGAAAGTTAACAATTCTCAACAACCTGTATAACTCAAATCATTGCATATTTTCTGTCATGAAAATCAGGTCAATGTGAATCACAGTACTGTGTAATATTCTTTACTCAGTTATAGATTAGTTCTGACTACTGTTTTAAAATGAAAAAATTCTAGGCATAGTGTAAAAAGATATTTTAGATTCACTGCCAGAAAAGTGCTATTCACAAATGTTTTGATTTCCAACTTTATATCAAAGTTTTTTCCACTCTACTGTTGTCTATTTTGTGTGCAATAGGCTGAGGTCAATGCAAAAAAAAAAAAAAAAAGTCTACATAGCTTAATTAAAAAATAAAATACATTCTTACTACCCAAGAATTGTCTAAGAGTTGCCATGAATGTTCAAATAAAGTGAAGCATAAAAAAAACTAAAGTTGTGCTTGGATTTAGAATAAATATAACAAAAGTAAATGACAAAAGAAAAAATTTATTTAAGATTACAAAATTTAATTGCCAAGAAAACTGTGGCATAAACTAATAAAATAATTTCTTCAGCATCCATGCACAGGACAGTCATTCAAGATAGGAAAAGAGTGAAGTCTTAAAACTGGGTATGTAGTTTGGGCGAAGCCCCAAGACGGACATTTCCAATCTCCAACTGGGTTGTGCAAAGTGAAAGACATTCATTTTAGTAAAGATATTTCACTTAATGGTTAATTGAACATTTGCGGCATTGTTAGTTTGTTGGACAAAAAGGCTGGTGAGCATTGACAAGGCGGTAAATGAGATAAACTATAAAGTCCCAGAGAAGTCACAAATGAAGATGAGAAATTATATAATGGGATAAAGAAAATAGTTCAGGCGTTGATTAGAGGAAATTAAAAAAGTTTTGCTTTTCTTTCATCTTAATTTTTCTTTAGTTTGTTATTCTTTATTTTTATTACTTTTTCAAAGCTAGGTGGGACATGAAGTATAAACTTATGATGAAACACACCTATTCCTCAGATAATGGACTCTCCCTCCTATATTAATAAGAGGGAACAGGAAGTACTAGAAAAGTTCTTAGAAGTACTTGGGAAGTTCATAGGAGTTCTTTAGACTTCTACTGGAATTCTGTAGAACTACTAGACAGTTGATATTAGTTGGCAGTTAGCTGAATACTACGGAGTCAGCTTTCAGTGGAAGATTACCAAGTTCCTAACATTTTGGGTACGTTAAGTCAATTAGCAATCGACATAGCACGATTATAACCTTCAGTGCGAAAACTATTCCACAACAAAACTGAAAATAAAAATTTATGTAGAGAAAATGTAATAGCACATACCCATTAACACATACACAGGAAGGCAGCAATAAAAATAATGGAAATAGCAAATGTACAAAAAAGGGTGGAGAGGGTGTACATAAATTGAGAAAACATACCAGATTCCATTATATTTTCAAAGTCACTCACATACATTTATCATTGAGGTCAAAGAAGTATTCATACCTACTTTGTAACTTTTGTGTACCAGCATTTGAATGGACACATCATAAAGGGAATTTGTTTACTATAATAAAACAATTTGAACAAAAGAAAAAAAAATCCCTCATCCATGAGTAAACCATTCATCTCTTGGCAACATTTTGCAATGTCTCTTTCTGCATAAAGTAACCAAATTGGTCGTGTCTAAATGTTGGTTCTAGGAAGTTTATATATAACTTAAAATAGCAGAAACATTGGCAAACCTACCCAGTGATATCCATTGTGTAACCACCGTAATCATAGTATTGTCGATATATATGCATACAGGACAGATAACCCATGGCAAACACAAAAACTAATTTATGGGCATTTGTAGGCTGGGCCCATTTCATAAGACAATAGCAAACAGCTGACTGGGCAATTATGTGCCACACTTGGCTGAAAAAAACAACAAAAAAGGTGAGGATTAGTGAAATTTCATTAAAATTCTGTGCAAATTTGGAAGAGAACAAGTAATTCAAAGAGAAAGATACAAATCAAGTTATTTACAGTTTTAAATCATGATATCACAGGTAGGATTTATTAAAAAATACACCAAAATGTTCAGTATTAATGATTATTAGGTTTGTGTAAATGTTCAGTATTCTTTTCTAAAAACTTGAGACTCTACAACTGTAAACTTTTAGCACTCACCTAAGACATCTTACAAAAGCACAAAATATGTCTAAGAAAGCAAATGCTACAATTTCCATTTGTACAGCAAATATAAATTTAAAATGTTGATCAGTTAATTCTTATCTGTGTATAGTTGGCAAAAGTTAATATTCAGAACCACGCCTTGAAAATAGAAAGGATGCACTCACATCTCCCTGACAAAGGAATTTGTATCAACCCATTCTTAGTACTGGTGTAAAATAATGAACATTATCCAGAGCTAAGAAAATTATGATCAGTGTGTTAACATTAAAAAATGAAAGTTAAGCATTAAAATTTGGTTTTACTTTCTTTTTTTCTTTTAAACATGTGACGTTAAAATGAGTGCACCAAGCTTTTCTTCTATTAATTAGTATCAAATCGCCATTGGCTTCAACCACAGCTTCCAGACAGCTTCAGAATCTTCTGCAACTCTTCTGGACAGTCTCTTTGTTTAAAATGATGAGTGCTGCCATTGTGACAAGCATCTGCGGAAGCGTGCTCTAACTGCGTGTGCGTGCTTTCACTGGGCACACCTCAGAGTACCATAATGGACTCTTCCAAAAGCTATAAAAAGAGGACGCCAGAGTCATTTGTGGTTCGTTCTTTGGCAACAGCCGTGGGTGCTGTTTGCATTTGTTCAGCTTTGCAAGAAGGTGTTCGTTAGCTTGGTCAGGTGTAGCACCGCTGTGTGCATCAGTTTTTTTTTATACCACATCTCCTAATTCCCGTTCTACCTTTGTCTTTAGTTCATCTTCAGATTTACAAATTTTGTTGGGCTCTCAACTGCACCCCAGCACATAATAAAAGGTGTTACAGTCTGGGAAGTTAGATGGCCAGATATTAGGGGTGATGTGGTTGCAGAAATTTTCACAAAGCTATGATATGGTTCTGCTTGGGTAGCTCTGTTGTGAAAAGTCCTGTTACCAGACATAGCAGCCATCCTCTTGACTCAAGGCAGCACTACCTCCTCAAGGAGTTTGATGTAGGCCTCCATGTTGAGTGAGACCCTATGGAAAGATGAATGGAAGCATAATGTCATCATTAGTAGTGATCACTCTAAAATCACCATTACACTCATCCAACTCTTTCCAAATCATCTGCACCGTCCTCAGATTGAGACCCCCAACACTCTAAAATGTTTGCATTGGCCGTTTCCAAATTTCTGGCATAATGAATTGCTTTTATGGTGCAATTTTTCTCACTGACTCACAATTGACCCTACTATACTGTGCAGTTGACTAAAATCAAAAACAAACATGCATGTGCAAAATTAATATAAAATGGCAACAATTTACCCATTACACCCTGCAGTGATAAGTGATCACTTCCATATGTATCATTATGAGTTGGACAATATCTACATAATTTATGTCCTCAAAAAAAAAAAAAAAAAAAAGAGAAAACACTATAGCACTATAGGATCACATAAAAAAAAAATTAAAGAACTTAACCATCACACCTTGTCTGTCATTTTTAATGAAACCTAGAGATATGTGTGTATATATTAAGTAATTCATCGAGTTTTATTCAACCTCAACAGAATGCAGAAATATAGGACGAAACGGCGGTCCAGTGTTTTCTGCATTCTATTGAGGTTGAATAAAACTCGAATTACTTAATATTTCAAATCCTCCTACAATTTCTCATCTCTCTCTCATATATATATATATATATAAAAAGTCGGCCTCCTTCTACCAAGCGCCCGTAGCTCAGAGGTAGAATCACCGACTGACGTCAACTCGGTCGGGTTTCAATTAGACTTTGAAAAATAGTAGCTACTCTGGCATCTACGCATCGTTCATTCAGCAATGAATTAGAACATTCTCAGCTATTGGGTGTGTATAATGATAATATACATGCTAAAAACTGCCTCCTACTGAGCACCCGTAGCTCAGAGATAGAATCACCGACTGACGTCAATTCGGTCAGGTTTCAATCCTGGGTAAAAAACAATCGGCTGTCTAACTGTACTGATGAGCTGTGATACAGCGAAACAGATCTGTCTGCAGCTGACTATATATATATACATATATATATACACACACACACTTGAAACAATTGTGATTTTTTTTTTAATATTTTTTTTTGCATCACAAATTCTTATTGTTCCAGTGATGTAAAAAAAATTCAATTATTCAATAGTATGTTGTTTAATATTCAGGAATATTAAAAAAAAAAAACAATTAATTGTAATTAATTTTTGCAACAGGGATGTAAAAAAAAAAAAAAAAAAAAAAAAAAAAAAAAAAAATCAAAATCTTTGTAGCCAAACTATATATATATATATATATATATATATATATATATATGCACATAAAAGCAAAGACTTAATACCCCAGAATTTAAACAGTTTTAAATAGAGAAAAAAAAATTTTTTAAACAAAACCCTGACAATTCTTTTGGCCAACACTAGCAAAAGTAATTGACACAAAAATAACTTATTTGGACTGAAATGAGGAGAGAGTAAGATTGAAACAACCAAACAACTGAAAAATAATTTATTTGTAAAGAATCTACAAATAAAAGTAAAAGGGTTTCAACAGAGTGTAAAAATGAAGAGGCTTACTCAAAGCCCACTGTACAGAACAAAGGGAACTCAAAATTCTCCTTTTGTCTGCAAAAATTCAGTGTGTACTTTAATGCAAAAAGATTAAAGTACACGAAAATGATGGTCGGACCAAAAGCCTTGAACAAGATGGAAAACCAGTTGTCCTCATATGCCTAACCAGAATCTGAACCTTCCATTAGGTGTTGGCCAATTACTGAGTCCTGCACAACTTGTGCTGTCCCCCTAAGAAGCCTTTGGTTGCAGGATCTTATATGCACAGGCACATGCTGACTGATTCTGGTTTCTAATCGCCGATTGATCTGTCCCATGTAATCAGTGTCACACTGACATTTGAACTTATAATCAACAGAACTTATTTATAAGCGGAAAAGACCATCTTTAACAAAGAAAGGTAACACAGATCTGTTACTAAGATAACACGTAACCTGACAATAGTGAATCCATAAGCGATGCAAGTATTTGATTCCTTCTACCTACCAGGGAAACTTAAGATGACAAGAAATGCAGAATCACACTTGCAAAATTAGTATGCGCTCATAAAGCCATCTTATTCTTGTATCAATTACTTTTGCCAATAGTACCCTCTGATGAAGTGATAACTGAAAGGATCCTCAGGGTTTTGTTTAAAAACTGTTTTCCCTATTTAAAACTGTGTTTAAATTCTGGGCTGTTAAGTCTTTGTTTATATAGATATATATATATATATATATATATATATAGCATGTGTGATAGATCAACTTGAAATATGGTAATGAATTAAAAACTCTACAATTACCCAAGTTAGGGAAGATTAAAGGTGTCATTTTTCTTTGTTTTTGTTAGTTATCTCAGCTACTTCTTTGTAGGTTAAAACTTTTGCAATCATGCTTAAAATTAATGAAGTTGTAGTGATGCAGAAAATAATTACCTCCCTATTGACAGGATGAATTTACCAATGTTTCAAGAGTCCCTTGAGAATCATGTGATAGTCCATTGGTGAGAATAGTCACTTGTTCTTTGGCTGTCCATAGGGACAATACAGTTCCCATACATCATAATGAGGAACCAAAAAGAGAACACAGTAGACCTTGGAGAGTAGAAAAAAACCAAGATATTTCTGCTCTTTTCAAGTACTCCATTAAAACCTACAAATTATTGTAAGTTTTCATTTTTCCATCTTGCTAGCAAAGCCTCTAAACATTTGAATCAACATTTTGACTCAAAACAGCCTGATACTAATAGTTGCCATTTCAAGGCAAATTTTTACATATTAGCCAAACTTGCAAGATTTTCTTTAAACACAGAGGCTTTTTTTTAAATTATGCATTATAAGATACAGGCAAGATTAGCTTTCCTCCAATATAATTGTTTTAAAATTCATCTTAATTTTGACTACTTTGTCATCATGGCACTACATCTTGTTTTCAAATGAAAATGTGTCTCTTTAACCACATTATCCGGTCTTGTTATTCTTCTGAAGACTACAGAGCCTGATTTATGAAAGAAAGAGAGAAAGAATTCAAGAGAAGAACTTACTAGCCAAAGCAGAACACCGTAAGGCCAATCCCTGCAAACAACTCGACAATGTGCCGGACTGTAGGACTAGTATTCCGTGGAGACAAGACTTTTCGGAAAGGTATTCCTAATAATAAGGCCACCAGCTGACATACAATAAAGTTCACCTGAAAAAGAAAAGAAATTTTAAAAACATTTAAAAGAATTTTTCAAGTAGAATAAACAATTTGAATGCACTTTCCACAAATATGAAGTCAGTCTGGAAAATATCCAGTTATTTTAATTACTTAAAAAAACATAATTGCATGGCTTTGATGAAAATTTAGCAAGCAATCAGAAGGGACCATATTGCACATGTGAACAGACACTCTTGTAGGGTTACTCAGTTAATAGTGAGTCATCTGACTGAATATTGTGCACTGTGTGACAAATACATTTACAATGAATGAACAATTATATTCTTTACATTTCGTGCAAATTTTTTGACATAACTATCTACAGTCCATATTTGGCTCCTTGCAAATTCCATCTTCTCTCAAAGTTAAAATTGAACTGATCTCGGATAAGATGAAGGAGAATACAACATGATATGTGATAACAATTCTCGAACTTTGATTTGAGAAGTGAAAGGAATTCTGGGATGCATGTATGAAGGAGAATACTTTAAAGACGACTAAGATTTCTTTACAGTAGGTAAGAAAATTTTTATTTTTTAATAATTAGGAATATATACTTTCTGTATAGACATCATACAAGGCTTCCTTCTGGAAATTGACATATGTTTTTCAAGTTTTCTGCAGAATACATCAACAACTTTTTGTATCAGAATTTACCATATAAAAAATAAATTCTCAATCATGGGAAAAAAAATTTGCTTAATTTATAAACAGCCAAAGAAAACATTGACAGAGTTGATCTCATTTTGCTGATTTTGTTGTTAGCACAATGTTTTGACCCATCTTTTCTCCAGCATTCCTCCAGTATGAAAAATAAGGGTCTATTTTTTCTAGATAGTTATAACAGAAAATTCATAGAGACAAGGAGAGAAAAAAAAAAAAAAAAAAAAAAAAATAGTAGACATTACCATCGTAATTATGATAAAAGATTCCCTCCTTTATAGATTGTTTTTGGTTTAAGGAAGGCTGAAGAATGGTTCAGCCAGTCAAGATAATGGAATGACAATGTCTGAGACAATTCCTTTCTGTAATTTTGGTATAACAAAAACATCAAAATTCAAAACCAAAGATAATTGTTTGAATAATCTTTGAAGTAATGGCAGAACTTTTAGATAATATTTGAGTTGGTCATCATCCTTGCATCAGCATAATGTAACCTCCCTGTACCTTTTCAATAAATATTTTCATGAAAATTGTCCTTATTTTTCCTCTTTGGTCCCTTGATTTTATGAGAGACAGCTAGGTTTCATTTTACAATTGAAGTGGCTAAATATAACTAAATTCTAGGCTTTCAGTTTTTCTTACATTTCTTGCTGGTGGGACAGTCTTCTGGCTTTCCAGTTAATTTTGTTCATTATACTCTCAGATCCCAATCCAATTTTGATCTTCACTGTCTGAAGTTATTAAGCAAATCAATTTCAATAATTCAACTTTTGTTTTTTGGTTTTTTTTGGGGGGGGAGGGTAAAAATTTTAATCAATTTAGATGTCAAAATAAAGCCTGAGTTAAAATTTTAGGTAGTATCAATGCTATATTGAAGTTATTTGATGTATTACGAAAAACTGCCATCTGAAGTTGTTAGGCAAAAATCAAATCACATTTTACTTCAATAGAAAGGTAATGAAATTATGAAAAATTGATCAGCACCTATAACAGAAGAAATAACAAACAAGTCCTTGAATCCTTTACATTTTAATATTGTGACTCTTCTCAATAATGGCCAGTAATCTATTATCCATTGATTTTGTTTTTTTTAACTTCAGCAGGTTCCATTTCCGACATGATAGTTTTAATTGCTTCCATAGCTTGGCTTTGCTGTTATATTGTTTCTCACCTTCATATAATTTCCTCTTTACATTTGATCATAGATTTTCGATTGGATTCAAATCCAGACGTGATGGTAGCCATTCCATTATAGTCTCTCCTGTAAGTCTTTCATGCACAAAGAGTTCATGAGTAAACTTAGATTCATGTGAAGGAGCATTGTCACTCATAAACACACACTTCACTTTGAAACTAAGATGGGACTTGTACCATTCAAAGAAAGTCTTGTTCATAAAAATCGCAATAGTTATCACAGTTCAATTTAACTCCTCCATCAACTTTAAATGGTTCAATAATGATTTGATTAAAAATTCTAGCCTATATTGTAACACTACTGCCTCCTTGTTTTAGTTGCAGGCACGTCTAAATTGGATAAAATCCATCCTTTGGCCCAACGATCAGGTCCATTACATGTTACTTGAGATTTGTCCATGAAAATTACTTTAGGAAAGTCAATTTTAATGTATTTCTTGACTCAATTTTAACTTTAAAATATTTTCTTTAGTGAGAAGGAGGTTGACTAAGAGATTTTTTACAGATCTGAATTAACAAATTACTTCCCCAATTCCTCCTTGTTGATTTCCTCAATTCTAGTCTTTTCAAAGATCTGAGTACTGGTTAAAAGTGGTTGTTTTGCTAAAACTCATTTATGCTCATCTCAAGGAAGCAAATTTTTAAGGCCTTTTCCTTTGCTTAGAGTTCTCAGCTTAGTTATATTTTCAAAAGCCTTCTTTATCGTTCAATAATCTTTACAAAGCTCCTTTGACATCTCCAAAATGGACATTCCCTCACTCAATAACTTATTTTCTGTTTTTCAGCCATTGTTACATCCTCGCAGATTGGAGTAAAATATTTAACTAAAATTTCTGCCATTTTCAATATTTAGATTTTGAGATATTTGGAATTTACGAAAATGGACTAACTGAAGTTTATATGCAGATTAAACTAATATTAGCTTATGACCTGAAATTAAATAAAAACTATTTTTTGACCTTAAAGGATGAATAAAGAGAAGGATGTAATGGCTAAAAAACAGAAAATAAAGTAACTGAGTGAGAGAATGTCCATTTTGGAGATATCAAAAGAGCTTTGCAGAGATTATCGAACGATAAAGAAGGCTGCTAAAAATACAACTAAGTTGAGAACTTGAAGCAAAGGAAAAAGCTTTAAGAATTTACTTCCTTGAGATGAACATAAATGAGTTATAGCAAAACAACCAATTTCGACCAGTACTTAGATCTTTGAAAAGACTGGAATTGAGAACGTCAAGAAGGACAAAAAATGTAGTAATTTGTGAATTCAGATCTGTAAAAAAAAATCACCTAGACAACCTCTCTCCTCAAGAACTACAAGTTTGTGCTTTTTTTTTTAATAAAAACTCCATTTTAATCTAAAATATTAAAAAAGAAAACAAAAAAAAAAACATGTAGGTTTTTAAACAGCCCATGCCCTTTGTGCTTACATGAAACATTATATATCAGCAGCATGAAAAATAAAGATTTCCTAAACTTTAGAAATGAAATGACTAATCTGTAGACACTGTTTAAGCTTCACACTAGATAATAAATATTTAGGAAAATAAAGAAATACAAACATTAATATACATGACAAAAATTGATAAAATAATGAATCAGAAATAAAGTCACACTATGCATAAATAAAAAAGACTTTATTCAAACACAAATAAGTTTTAAAAAGAGTAAAAAAAAAAAAAAAAAGGTAAGGTTGGTGTAAATAAAAAAAAAAAAAAATTATATATATATATATATATAGTAGTAGTAGTCATATATAAAAAATAAAGAAAAATAGTATGAAACTTGATACCCTTTTAGCATGGACACATGATCTTGTAATTTGAGAACCTAACTAGAAGCTATTTATATTTTTTATGTCAAAAAACCTCTCACTTTTGTAAAAATATGATTTCAAACATGAGAAATTCTGTGTCACAAAAATGTTAAATTAATTATATTACAACATATATATATATATATATATTAGTCATCCACATTTCATGTATCACAGCTGATCAGTGTGGCTAGACATCTACTTGCTTCTGGCAGGGATCAAAATTTGAAAGATTTGATATTAATCAGAGTCTCTACTCCCTAAGCCATAGGCACATACAATGAGAGAGGGAAAATTTTGTTTGTATAAATAAATAAAAGGTCTCCAAGACATGTTCTGACCTTCAGTTAATTGCCTAAATTGTCTGTTAAAAGAAAAAAATTAGTGCCAATGGGTCAAAAATTCAGCTGCTGCACAAAGGACAGAGAAAGAGTAAATTAGATAAGATTTGGGAAAGAAAGAGAAATCAAACAAGTCAAATATATACACACACACACAATTTGTTTTTAGTTCTAAAAATACAAAGAAATCTTGAAAAGATCAAAGGTGAAATGTCACATGGTCTAAGTACTACCCAAACGAAGTTCAAGGGCTAACCTTTGACCTACCAATATTCTGGAGGAGATGGAATTTTCAATAAGTATGTCTTCAATGTCTGTTATCAGTAATTATCTTGTGTGAAGCTGCAACAGTTTTGCCAAACATATCTGACAGAAACTTAAAATGATAACCTTGATTACAAATTGTAAAATTGATGACCTATATTTTTGCCTTTGTTAGTTTCATTTTATTTTTATTATTAACTTTAAACCCATTACTTTAATCTTTCTCTATTAATGATTCTTTCATAACTGGAAAAAATATGCTAAGCAATAACAAATTTGCTATGGTCAAACATCCAACTAACTCAGTAGTTAACTGAGTTAACCAGTACTTAACCACAAACATTTTTCTTCTTCATTGGTAAGGTATGCAAAAGTGAAGGACATTTTTTTTTTCATATCCACATCATTCTCTTAACACATTCAAAATGGCTATTTATATTTAATATTATGCTAATAGTACAATATCCCAGCTCTATCTAGATCAGGCTTTACAGTCTTCATTGGAAACCAGTCTGGGAGAAGGAAAACTCTTACAAAAATCCCTGGAGAGGGTCAGGCTCTATCAGGCTGTCTTGTCTATGAAACACCACTCCTGCTATCGTTGCAGTAGATATTGTGTCCCTTAGACCCCAAGGATTACAGGTTGTTTGATCATGATTACAATACTATTATACCTAAGTCATCAAAAAGCAGTTACTATAATGTTTTCATAAGTCGAAGTCTAGATATATAAATATAACCTGTTAAAAAAAAAAAAAAAATGATGATTGGTAATTTACATAGGGATTTGTAATTTATTTCTTGTCAAATTTTCAAACTTAATATACAATTTATAAAAAAAAAAAATAAATGGATTATAAAAATAAAAATGTACTTGACATTTTCCCCAATTAATTAATGGACAAGCCAATAGAAAAGATAAGACAATGTTTCTAGAAATAAACAATAAGGAACAAATGAAAGTCTCAAAGTCATGACTGGGTTAAGTATGAGAAAAATAAGATTGATTTTATAGATTTAAAATTTATTAGTGCTTTTGAAAATAGTATTTTAAGCCTCTATTACTAATATTAATTTGGCTCGTTTTTTTTTTTTTTAGCTTTGTTTTTTGTAGGTGTGTCTTGAACTGTGTTTTCCTAGTTATTATTGTTGCCTTCTGCTCTTTCCTGGAGTTAGACTTTGTCAACATGTTTGAATGATCCACCATCATAAACATAGATCATCACAAATGCAACATAGAAAATTAACATAGCAAAATGTCACAGACATTATCGACATAAAATGCATTACATATAAAGCATCATATATATCAGTGACTCATTTAAAATTGGTAATAAATAAATGACAATGTCCCATCTCAAAACAATATAAACAGCTCTAGTTTTTGACAAAGATCACATCTGATATTTTAACAGTCAGCTTCACCCAGATACTTATTTAACTTGAATTTTTGTATAGATCAGCTTTTGGAAAAGAAGAAAAAAAAAATAAAGGACAGCTAAGGGGAAATATTCCTTAACTATTTATAAACCAGAACAATGTCTTAATATAAAATAGAAATCAACAACATCTACTCTTTTTCTGCTTTTTCACTAATACAAAAATTATGGCTTTTTACATAAGACCAGAGTTGATCTCTAGCTTTTGTTTTCTAACCAAGAAACCAAAATACTATGAAACAGAAATTGAGAAAAGTAAGGTAAATGATTATGCAGAAATTTCCAAGGCCCATCCACTTAAATATTATTCATTTTTGCCTAATCTATTATCTCATAATTACATTGTAATCTTTCACTTGTCCAAATAACTTATCTTTTATTCAATATTATAATGAACAATTGAACTTATGCCCTCTTTAATATTTACAATATTTGACAAAACCATTAAGAAACAAAAGATAGATGTTGTCCTGGCAACAGTTGGATTTACAAATTGGAATGAAACAGTATACACCATCTTGACTGCCATTTTGGTAATAACAGTGCTTTTCTCAATTCAGAAATTAAACCATTTTGTTCTTTCTATAATAGAAATCTTTAAATAATGGCTTAGTACTGACCAGGTAGGATGTTGCTTAACTTGAGGAGGGGGGATCAAAATGAACAGATGGCAAGCCATTTAAATAAAAACCAATTAAAAAAATATAAATAAACCAACAGGAAAACAATAAACAATACTTATTTTTTCATTGCGATACAAATTGCTACCCATCTGTTGAAAGTTATTCAATGACAAAATAAATATTGCTTTCAAAATTAAATTGCCCAATTCTCCACTCCTATAACACATTTCAGTATTATAGAAAATATACACAGAATTTACTATGAGAATAAAGACATTTTAATTAGGTTTCAAAGAAAGCAACTGATATATCCCACAATTCAATCCCATTTTTAATTTAAAATGAGATCAAGAAAAAAAAAAGGACAAAAGATAAACTTCAACAGGATATAACTGAGTGAACAAAAACACTTTTGGAGTTCAATTCCTGGGTGAACTATGGCCAAATCACATTGAGACACTGGTTCTCATCTGATCAAAGTTAAGCAACATCAAGGTTGATCATTTCCAAGATGGGTGACTGCTTGGGAATAACAGGTGCTATAGGCTTGGATGTGCAAGTGGTGCAATAGATAATGGCTCAGAATTAGAAATTGGAGTTCAAGTGAGGTTCATTATGTTCACTTAGGAATACCCTTGGGGAAAAGGTATGAATCCACCTCCTCTCTCCCCAAATATGGGTTAATAGAACTTGTATCAGTAAATCATTAATCCTTGGGTCAGGCAATAGAAAAATACATCAGATATGAACATTGGAACAAGAACAATCTATTTCTATAGATTAAATGAATGATTCAGTTTGAAATGCCCTGAAGGTTACATTGGTCGAAAAGTGATAACAACAACAAAGAGAGCAAAAGTCCAAATATTAATGATGTCAATAATTAACTCCTCATCTCAAAAATTCAGAGTGAATAATACTTTCTTTTTAAATCTATAAAAATTACAATTGGGTTGTGAGAAAGAGAGTATCAAAATAGAAATAAAATATTGTAAAGGTCTTCAGTAGCACAACATTGGAAATTATAAAAAGTTAAACTAAGATAATAGAATAATTAAGAAAGAAATTGAAAACAATGACAAAGAAACTAGGCTTTATGAAGATCACAAAATTTGAAAAAAATTAAAAAAGTACATCAAGCAGCAATAAAATATTTCAATTTGGTTTGTGCATGTAACCAGAAAAGAAATAGAATATTAAAAACATTGTCTAAAGACATGAAAGCAAACAAACTATACTTTTTAAGTAAACATTACAAAGAGAAATCTCATTTCTATGGAATTAATGAATATTTTTAATCTGGCATAATTTCTCATAACTTGAAATATGATTTTTTTTTTTTTTGAATAAATGTTTCAGTAGAAACTTTTTTTTGTGAGTTTTTGTTTTAAGAGCATGTTAATTACATATGCACATTCAAGAGACAAGGAGGAATGTACTCACTGAAGCATCTCGAATATATAGAGCAGTAGACATGGTCCACAAGGTTTTTTAAAAAGTAAATAAACAAACATGGCATCTATTCAAATATATGTTCCCACCAAAATAATGTTTAGAGTAAGAAATAACATTCAATTAAAAATAAACTCCATTAATTACTTGGAAATTACTTTTACATTTTTTATGAAAAGTCAGTAGATATGGATTTTGATCAAATATAGGCTTATAAGAAGCTGTGTTCTTTAAAAATGGTAACTGAACCTTGCTGAGTTGTGAGATACTGTGCCTGAACAGACTAAAGTACAGCAGATCAGATAACAGTTTCTCCCCTATAAAAAGGTTAGAATAAAGAAAGGTTCAAACTCTACCAGAGAGAACCTTCTCTCCAATAAAGTCTCTCCAAAGTGTAGATGATATGTAATTATTCACACTATTTAAAGGAAAGTAAAAGAAGTTTCCACACAAGGACATCGCTACTAAAATAACATTTAGAATAAGAGGAAAATAAAAATGTAGACAGGAACTGATTTCTCAATAGTAATTTTTAATGATGAATGTAGAGCTATACTGGATGAACCTAACAGCTAGGTTGGGTCCTTTATGAAAGTCATCAACAAACATGACTATTTCCCAAAATTCATCTTTTTTGGCAAAGGTGAAAATCTTTGATATCCTTTGGCTTAGAGGTGTAAAATAGAATACCATTCAATGTACCATAAAGTACTATAAGTGTATATAAATTTGAAAAAGAGAAATATCTGTGTGATGGTCAGACCCGTGTTGATTTTATAAGTTAGGTTATTATATATTTCTAAAAAATTAATGGATTTAATGCAATACTTTTCTAACTTCAAATGTTATTAAAGATGCCCCCATTTTCAGTTATTTATTCAAAAGTGTATAATATGGACTATTGCCTAGCACATTCACAAATTCTAAGTAAAGAAACTGTGCCCCTCTTTGTAGGGGAAATTACAGTTTGATATGATATTAATAATGCCAAAACAAAGACATTAGGGACACATTTTCCTTAAAGTTCACAAGCCACAGATCAACAGACATAATATTGTCTAATAAATAGAAATCACTATAGTAACATTTGATGTTTATATGAACGATCAACACATTTGTAAACAAAAGTTAATTCTCAGTTTTAAAAATCTTGCAGAAATATATATCTGTGACATGTTATTTTTTGAAAAATTAGTAAATTTAAAAGTTAAATTAATCTGATGTACACGTGTATTATTTATAGCATGAAATTTAGAAAAAAACTTTTTAAATCACAAAGTGTTGATCTTTGACCATTCCCATATGATGACAGCCAAAGGCAAAATAAACTAAGTGCATGGCAACCAGAACTGACAAAATTGTCCACATTTTTTCCTGTAAGGGGAAAAAACTGAAATACATGACCTATTAATGTACACACAGAAATTGCTAAAAAAAAACAAAAAAACTTTCAAATAAAAAAAAAAGATTTTAATTTTAAAGACATGAAGGCTTGACAATTTTTGATGAGTATAAATTAAAAGAAAATATGGAAATTTTTAAAATTTCATTATTAATCAAAAACATTTTTTCAAACTATAATGTCCTTAGTGTATATATATTTTTATTTATTAAAGCAATTTACAGCTTATCTAATTAAATAATTAGGTAAGTTTTATTGCATTATTTTTTTTTTTACCAATGGAAGCAGATTTTCAGAAAAAAAAAAAAAGGGCCAAATGTTTGAAAAAAAAAAAATTAATCAATGATTTACTTCACCAAGATTTTCTTAAAATAATTTTATTCATTTATGAACAGGTCTTGGAAGTTTCATTAAAATCTGACAATTATTTGATTTCTGTAATAATTTCCAAATTAATGTGGTCTTCCCCCAAAAAAGTAAGAAAAAATTAAAAAATTAAATATTACATTATTCATTGTAAACTCTCGTAAGGATTTCGTTCATCATTATCATTTGTCCATCACACCCAGATGGTGCATAGGGCGGCAACTTTTTGTTGCTGTTTCTGTAACAAACTTTTTTTTACAGGGCAGGGTTGTTAGCCCTGCACCCAAACCTCAAACCTGGAGGACCGGTGGACCATTCTTGGTCCTTACATTTACAGCACCTGGTATTCCCAAATGGTCAGCCATTTAAACACTGACCAGGCTTGATGTTGCTTAACTTCGGTGATCGGACGGGAACCAGTGCATTCAACACAATATAGCCGTAGGATTTGGTTACCTGCTAACAAAAATCAAAAGAATTTTTGCCAAAATTTCAAACATGTTAGAAAGGATTAAAAAATTTTTTTCAAATAATTTGATCTTTTTTCTCAATAATAAACATTTTGATGGAAAAAGTTCATTTTTATTAAGTTTGGTTATGTAGAAAACATACTATGCTGTTTTTATAGTGATTTAGTGGAGGTTATATATATATATATATATATATATATATATATATAGAGAGAGAGAGAGAGAGGGAGAGAGAGGGAGGGAGGGAGGGAGAGGGAGACATACACATCTGTGTACTATTTCTGTGACTGGTCACCAATATAGGTAAAAGCTTTTTACTGCTACTTCCTCTGGTATGTGAAGCTACGTTAGAGGAAGGGTGTGACTGAAACAACACTCAGTTTGCCATTATTGCATGCCAAACATTTTTGTCATAATATCTGCTGACAAAAGATGTGGATTCAGGTCAGAAAGCTTAACAGCATTAACCAAAATTTTAACTTGGTTGGTTACTAATTTTCTCCAAATAAAAAAAAAAAAATTTTTTTTCAAGATTCACCTCCACACTTTCAGTGAAACATTGTAAGTATCTTGAGTGTTTTATTAAACAAATACATCACAATGTTCATTCACTGAAAGAATCACAAATTAGATCAATAAATCAGCATCTTGATTTTGATCTGAAATTTTAACTGTATAATGCCCGCTCTATGGAGAAGTATTGGTTTAAGTGCAGTGACAAGGAAGAGAATTATGTCAAATAATAATTTGAGCGTAACAAATATTTCCTTCGGTTTCATTAGGTTGTGAAATTATTGACACTCTTGTGTATGTCTAAATGACATTTCAAATTGTAACAACATCAGTAAAAATAAAATTAACATTGTATTTTTGATTCAAACTTTGAACAACACTGCCATTGGTCAGGAATTAATGCAAGTGTTACCAACAGAACAGGGCAATTATAAACATGCACACAAGTGTTGGTTGTACAGACTTTTGATGGTGCTCTTTGTAGATTTACAAGTGAATACTTTGAATGCAGACAGAACTAGGTAACCTTTTCCATAGTCTAATTCCCAAAACTCTTTAGCAATACTTTATATTGTGTAGAGGAAATGTTTATACAACAACCTCAGTCTTTTTCTGCAGCAATACTTTAAGAGAGTAACCAACATTGCTTAGGAAGAATTAATAAAACTAAAGTCTGCAGAATTTAGCTTCAATTTTCTTCTTCCAAAAGATCAACTGCACAAGTCTAATATCTTCAAACAAATGTTAACAAATTTTCTCTATTACACATGTATACACTTCAGTGAGAGAAACTATGCCTGTGGGTTTGTCATATTAATGATACTTATTAACAATAATTAACTTATTAACTTCAAATAATTTATTACTTCTGACTTGTTCAGTGTCTATATTTGTAAGATCCTCTTAAAGTGTTTATGGTTTCAGTTAACCCAAAACTAACTCATAAGTTTTGTCTTCCAAAGATCAGCTGTAAAGTGCTTGCTTCATGAGAAAAAAAAGAAAAAGGTGAAACGTTCTCTACTTCATCAGGAAGGGAAAAAAAATGCTATCTACAAATCTAGTTATTTTTTTTGTTTTTTATCTATATTAGTACTGTTTGCTACTTTTTGTGATTTCAGAATAGGCAGCTGAGGGGAGATTAGTAATGAGTGCCTATGCAAATCTATGTTAACATTTAAGCTCAGTTTAAAACCTTTATTTTAAAAGCTGATTATAAATGAGGAATTACTACAAAACAAAAAACAAAACATTTTTAGATATTTCTATATTTTTCAACATCTGTTGACAAATCTGATAAAAAGTATATTTCTTGAAATATTTTGGTATATTCATCACGTTTCTATTTGATAGCACCTGTACAAACATTTCAATATAGATTATAAATACATGCCTACAAAAATTCACTAAAAAATTAGCATACATGATGGGAAAATGCTCCAAATTTAAAACAAGTTATCAAAATCATTGTTATTATGACCAAAGGATTTTCTGATAATTAAATTATTTTTTATCCTTTTCAGTACATCAAATTGTTTTTCCTTATGTCAGTGGGTAAACATAAATTAGTACAAGAAATTCTACTGGTGAAAAACATCGATTTGAAAATTTATGAAGAGAAAAAAAATTGTTGGATTTTTATGAAACTTTCAGGACTCATTCACAAATGAAAAAAATTATTTTTTTTTTTTTTAAGAAACTCTTGGTAAAATATACTCTAACCTCAAACCCCATGAAATTTCAAGAAATTCATTTTGTGGGGCTTAGTGTCTTAAGAAAAGAAATTTTCAATGAATAATGGGTGCTATTATAGTGTGAGGTTTACCGCAACATATCGGCTACCCAGGTGCAGGATGGCGGTCTACCATGTCCCTCCCCTCAAAAGGTCACACACAGACAATTGACCAGTGGTTGGGTGCTAAAATAATGATTCAAGAAAATGCAATGGATTGGTAGTCAGCTGTTCCAGTCATATCATTTTTGCTGGAAGATGACGAGAAGAAAATCCCAGTGTTCTATTCATGCTATTCCTAGAAGAAACACAAATCATTTATTGCTAAAATAAATATACATATTGTATTTGATAGCATGTTTATTTTTACCTCTCTACCTATAATATAAATAAATATATTAATATATAAATATTAATATAAGATTAGAATAAATATGTATACACATACAATATAGTTCGATGCTGCGGTAGACCTGACACTATAGTCGAAATGAAAGATAGATCTCAAGCTATAGTAGCACTGAAAAATGAACTTTTACAAGAATAGTTTTCATTTATTTTCTTAATTAGATTAATTTATAAAGTTTCAAATCTATTGTAATTTGTAGCAGTTAGGTGATATTGTTATAAATAAAAACAATATTTCTTAATCATAAATGTAAAAACTGATAATTCAGTATTTTAAAAATAATTTTGTGTGTGTAAAATTTCCAAACAAATTTATCTAAGTAGTTGCTAACACCTCATTAAAAAAAAACACCCACCTGTGTTAAATGCTTTTCTGTAATATTTTAAACTAGAAGTAAATAATATTTGTGTCAAATCAGATTAACTACACTAAGTAAATTAATATTCCAGCCCAAAAGTTTCAGAAAAGTATTTTGTTTTTGAAAGATTTTTAGTTCTGCTGAGAGAATTATAACTACGACTAAAACAAGCAATTTTATGTGATTTAAAAAAAAAAAAAACTCATTCAGAATTGATAAAGTTTGTAATAAACAATAACAAAAGAAATAGAGCTTTAAAAAAAAAATAAAAAATTATAAATCAGGATTGTGAATAAATTGTCTAAAATTCGTGTTGTGTTTCCAGTAGAGTTTAGCTCTATGTAAGCATTCTACACATGACATCACTTTAGACTAATTTAAATCACAATACTCCAAATAATAAAATAAAACTAAATCAAATTAAAAAAATTAAAAAAGAAATGCCAGTATATTTTCAACAAAATCTTGCCTACCACACTGACAACACAAATCCATCATTATCATAATGACAGATTTAAAAGTACTTGGACAAAACAACTAATCATCTGCGAAAATTTGAAAAAATGAATGGAAAGGTTAAAAAAAAAAAGGAAAAAAAGAGAGAGAGAGAAAAAACTCCAAATTCTCAAAGTCCTCTATTATCAAAAGCAATAAAGACTCAAATTTTATTATGAAAATAGTAAAAACATTAAAGGGCATATAATTTTATATATTAATGCTATTCTACATTTCTACTAATTCTTGGTCAGCTCCCTTATACTCAAACACTTGTTTTGTAAAAATTCCAAAATAACAGAGCACCTTTATTTTTGCTAAAAAAAAAAATTCACTATGACAACAGAACACAGATTTTATCGCAGTTACAATAGCATGTTTGTTTTTGTAATTTAATCCTGAAAATGATCTTAAAAATAAAGTATGGTATCTCCCTTGATGAATTTTACCTCAATGTCAAGAAACTAATTAGGCAACTTGAAAGATCAATATAAAATAGACACAATCCTCTCATGTATAATAAAGACTATTGTGTGTGTGTTTACACATCCCTTCTGTCACATCAGCTCAGTTCAGTAGAGAGAATAGTGAGGAAGCATCGGCTCAGTTGTACATTCTCTTTACTACCAGTTATGAAAGTTCTTGAGGCACATTCTCTTTAACAGTGCTTTATTTTGCTTTTTTGCAATAATTATGTCAAGTTGTGTGTGCATATATTATATATATCTTTTATATTATAATAAAGACTTATATTTATCTATATTTCCCTTCTGTCACACTTGGGGAGGTGAATTGTTTTATTTCGTATTATGTCTTAATGTAAGATACTCAATAATAGGTACATCAATATATATATATATATATATATAGATCCATCATCTTTTACAGCACAGGTCCACTCATGTCTATATTATTCAACAAAACATGTTTAAATGAAAATATGCTGCTTAAATATGAGGCATGTGAGATATATAAACAACTTTACATCACATTATGAACCATGTAACCAATTAATGACAAAGGTGCATGCAACATCAAGGTAAGAGACCCCAGTCAGTCATGCCATTACTTTTTAATTTTATATATATATATATATATATATATATATATAAACCTATAATTATTCCAGATTTCCTCTTATTGCTGTGATATGAATAAAATGGATGAATTTGTTTGACTTACAGTGGATATTTATCAATAGCAGTATCAATACACAAATACATCAAAGATAAAAATACATGGAGAAAAAAAAATTGTTTATTAAACAGAGCACCTATCATAATGCACCAGCTAGCAAGATAACTTGAAATTAATTTCATCTTCACAGGGTTTCCTATTTCTATGGCCCTGTACCAGACTAAGCTAAAATGAAAACAGAACAAATGACTCTACACAAGCTCTATTTTTACAGCTTTTGAATCCATTTCAAATTTAATTGTACTTGAATGATAGTAGCCTTGTGCCAGACAGCTTTGTAAATAACTAACTGGTTTTACTGTTTCTCTTTTATGGTTCACAACTTGTGCAGATTGGCAGGGTATTTCATGGGTAGAATAAGGCAGTTATCGACTAGATTAGAAATATCTACCTTACCTAACCCCAACAGCATACAAAAATAAAAATTACTAATCCGATATCCAAATTCTCAATGAGACAAGATTAAACGATCATTGATCTGTATAATCACACACACAAACAGAGGTAGACATACTTTGCAATCTCGATGAGCTGCCTAACTCTTATGACCTTGATCTCAACCAAGATCATATGTCTAATTATATAATAACGCCACGTATACATTTTCTGTTATGTCCAACTTTTAACGAGTATTTATAGACATCTCCTTTTGGTTGGCAAGTGGAAGGCATTTTATGACAGGGGAAAAACTGTTCAAAGGAATTATGCAAAGAAAACAGCATTCCAATAGCAATTTTATGACAGGGGCAAAACTGTTCAAAGGAATTATGCAAAGAAAACAGCATTCCAATAGAAAAGAAAACTTAAAAATGGATCAATATATATTGGCAGGGAAATGAGGATACTCATAGTTAACTTAAATAAGCAAGATATAATTCATCTTCAGTGGTCATATTTTCAATCAACCCTCATAAAATATGATCAATGTGAAGCTGAAAATGTCAAATGACAAAAGAGAATAAATTCATACAAAAATGGTTCAAAATAGATTTTATTTGTCATCTCACAAAAATATTTAAAAAAGTAACACACAAGAGATATCTATTGCAATCTAAGTGATATGTGCCAAATTTTTTTTTTTTTTTTTTTTAATCATATCACCCCAAGCAAGGTGGTAACGCCACCGATGTGCAGGGGGCTACATAAGAGTGAGAATATTAGAAAAGAGAAAACCGGAAACTGCATCCTAAACAGGAAACAAGGGATGAGCCTCTTCACTAGATGTGGGTGGAATGTGAACTGGGCGATAGTTATCCTCAATAATGAATTTGAGTTTCAGTGAGGGTTACTATTATTGGTAATAATAGAAGACTTTTTTGAGTAAATAAACTAAAATATTTATAGTAATCATTAAATGATATTTGCCAAATGAATTCTATTTTTAATGGCTTTTACATCTTGCTTAGAGAGCAAGGGATGCATGTGGTTGTTGCAGAATTAGTCAATGCCATTTTCATTCTTGACATGTCACTTGTCAAAACTGTGTAATCTTTCCAGATTCAGTAGAAATGAGCAAAACCTATCCACTTCCTTTCAGTTAATCCCAGTATTATTTTGCTGTGAATTCTTTGCTATAGGTTTCATTTACAGAGTGATTGCCTCAATTTTCTTTCAGTATATTTTTTTGTTTTTAATTTCAAATAAATTAAGATATCCTGAGTGTAGATATACAGATACTCTTTTACTTATATTCTGAGGAGTCAATCATAAAACAAAAATGACCTTAACATAACACAAGAAAAGCCAAAAACAAAAACATATGAGTGTGACTACATGCCGAGTCATTATCTTCAGTTTTGCCTTTAAGGTTTCTTCCCCCTTTTCACCCAAGGAACTTGGGTATTTAGCAGACTAACAAAAAAAAAAAATTAAAACTGGTAACTTCAGGGTATTGTCGATCATGGCTCTTCACAATTTCCTTTGGTAAGTACTGAATGCTTATCATTATATTAGCAAAGTCAAAAGCTCAGGCCGTCTTTATTTCAATTTTACCCAAACAGTACTATCATTTGTCTTATACTAAAGTTCACAATATGAGACTCAAAGGCCACTCCAGATAGAGGATTGTTAAAATGGTTACTAGAACAAGGTGTTATGAGTGGAAGAGGAGGTGGTGGGAAGTGAAGATTATAGAAATGAGGAGGAGGATTGATCCTTGACTTAAATAGGTTAAGATTGTAGCATTCAGAGAAGCATCCATTTCTTAAGGGAAGACAGTGACCATTACTGCAATAAAACACTTGTCAAAGAGAATTTGCTGTTTTAGGAATGAGGCCATTGCATTTTGCAGTAAAGGTTTTTAAGAACTTCAGGGATGAGCAGAGTGTGTGACTTCAGCTTTGTGTACATATACTGGAAGGGAATGGTACAGTGGAAAGATGCCCCACGAGCATCAAAAGAATTGTCAACAGAAAACAATGTTCTATAATAGAAGCAGGTTTTACTGGTACAATATGTTGAAGGATGACGTTCACGCTTCACCTATAGTACGATATACATCTATCAATTCAGGAGAAAGCGTAATGGAATCAGTGAATGACCAACAGTGGGACAGCGACAGAAATCGAATGCATAACCAAGCTTTAATCAAGTGAATCCAGGAACCGGGTAGAGGAACTTAAAGCAGCAGGGATTCTTCCACTGCATGCTCTTCGTGGGGTCACCACTGCAGCAGTAGGAAGATGATTGAATGTTTATTAAATTGGCCTTGTGTCAAACATAAAAGAACTCCCTACAACTTAAGGGTTTATCAGAAGATCATCAGAAGGTGGAAGGTTGGATGTTGGAATGTGGAAGAATAAAAGTATATCGTTTTATGTTTAAGTAGAATTTTAACAGAACAGAATAACATCAATTTGTAGAAGTTAAATGTTCAAAGAGAAAATGTATATAAATAATGAAATTGTAAGTTAAATGTTCAATGAGAAATAGTAATAAGGAGTTAAGTGTCCAGAATTCTCGTTGTAAGCAGTGAATGTGTTTAATAAAGTCTGTGTTCCTTTCTTTTTTTTATGACCAGCAAGAAAGTGAAAAGGAAGGTGAAGCAATAAAGAAAATTGTACTTAGCAGGCATTAGTTTTTAGAAGTCAGTTGAAGTATCTTGTTGTTGTCGTTTTGTCGACTGCAAAAATGTTGAGGATGGAGAAGAAGAGGTAAGGGCTTGAAGTTTCCTTTGTCATATTTCCTTTTTCGTCTAATTCCTGCTCCCATCTGATTGACTGATTTTGACTCTGTTTGCTAGCCATTTAGTTTTTCACACTGGACTGCTATCTTTTCTCAATTTTTCAAATCACTTCCCTCCATTAGTTAGAAAATTAATTTAACATCTGATCGTGAAATTCGGCTTCATCTTTTAGTACACAGTCAATCCTTTTTCTATTCATCAAAATTAGGATTTCACATGTAATCGTGAATTTTTGTAAAAGTAAAGAGAAGAGAGCAACTTTTAATTCCCTATCCACCACAAACTCACTTATAAGAGAGCACTAGGTAGAAGAAACCAACCTCAAACTTACCTGTGATCATGAACTTTGCCGATGGAAAGGGTGAACACCAGTACTTAACAGCTTCAGAAACACTGAGTAGGCTATGTTTTATTTGTTAGTAACTCCAGTTATAAGAAATTTTCTTAAGAAAAGTCCATAAAAAAAAGGAAAAAAAAAAAAAGAAAAAAAAAGTGTTAAGTCAGAAAAAAATCAGTAGCTATCTGATTGCAGCAATAGGTACGAGCATACTTACCATTTAATTTATAAACTAAGGCATTCAAATTAAATTTTACTGGAAAAAAAAAAAAAATTCAATTTAAAAACTAATGCATTCAATCTAAAGAATGAATTTACAATTCACTAATTCTAATTATGCAATTATTACATTAGTAGATGTTTGCCTCTCTTGTTCGTCTGAACTCCTCTTTTCTTTGGTAATTGTGAATTTAATTTAGATGATAAATTCAATGCCATTTTATATCGATAACTAAAAATATTACTGGGTTTTAAAGTGAATGGCTTATAATTTAAATTCTTTGGTTTTTAAACTAAATAACTTTTTTATTATTAATTTGAATGTCTTAGTTTTTAAATTGAATGGCAAATAGTATAGTGGTGGTGAGAGTGAACAAGGTTTACACTTGGGTTAACAGCTGGTAGTGCTCCCCACCACACACACACATCAACCTACAGCAACAGAAATGTCACCCACAAAGAACAGTGACACTTGCCAATGTAAGAATAAACTGAGAGGTTATCAATAATAAAGATGTCACACAGGCAAAGAAAGAAAGAAAAAAATTGATATGCTCAATATTATACCAGCTCTACTCCAATTTTACTTTTTCAAATTGTCTGGATTGCTTCTGCTCCAACTAAACTGTACAAATATTCTACTAGATCAATTATCCATCTGAAGAAGGCTGTAGAACATATCAGCCACAAAACCATAAAAATGAGGATCCTAAATAAATTAGAGAATAATGAAAATAATTCAAAATAAGATATCTTCAAATAACTGAGAATACTGACAAAGAAGAAAGTTAAATACTTTGAGACAGCTTCAGCATCCATGAATTATTGTATTACAGGAAGAATTCTCTTAGTTCCCAGGAATCAATGTTTGAATTAAAAATGAATAAGACTAAAAATTCTTTTTTTTTTTTTTTTAAAGCAAAAGATAAGGGGAAGAAAAAAGGGTTTGATAGAAAGGTTTTCAATAGGACCTGGTCATACATCACTAGACGTGAATGATCTGATAAATTCAATATAAAAGAGGGAAATATTAAATCTGTAAATTGCAACTCTACCAATTTATCTTAAACTTAGCATTTATAAAATGCCCATCTTTGTCAGGCTGACTTTTGTGGTATTCACTTGATATTAAGCAACCATTTGCATTCAAGTTCATTTACATTGTTACAAGTTTGTTTTAAAACATAAAATTGCAGATTATATTGATTGGAATATAATTGATTGACATCTTTCAAATTTTCGGCCATTTTTAAGCAATCGACACATTTGTAAACAAAAGTTAATTCTCAGTTTTAAAAATCTTGACAATTGCAAGAAGAATTTCTAAATTAATACGTGTCACTGGGAAAAAAAACTGAGTTATGTAATAATTACATTTTCCATAAACTCTCGTAACGACTTGGTTACCACACCAGCGAACTAAAATAAAAACAAGATTTTTTACCAAAATGTCGAACTGTTTTCTTTTTTTAAGAGTAATTAAAAAATTACTTTGATCTTTCCTCTTTAATAAACATTTTGATGGGGGAAAAAAAGTTCGTTTTTATTAAATCTAGGTCTTTTTTTTTTCTTTTTCATACTATGCTGTTTTTTCAGCGATTTAGTGGAGGTAACTACCGGAGTATTTTGCTTTCTGGAAATTTAGTAAGTTTAAATCATTTAGCTTTCAACTAAAAAAAAAAAATCAAGAAACTTTAATATTGAAAAATTTAATTTAAAAGTTACTTATCGAAAATGAGTGGAGATACCTATAAGAGACAAAAAAAACTAAAATGTCGATCAATTGCTCAAAAATTCAAATGTTCACACACAGAGTGCTTCTTGTGGCTGATGTGCATAGGGCTCCTGCCCTAGTGCAACAAGTTACACAAACTCATCTCTCAAGCTATTGTCAGTGAAGCAAGTTTCATCCTCTTTGGCTATCCTTGCATTTGTAGTCCTCGAATCTAGTAGGATTGGGGCCAAAAATTAATTACATGAGAGCGAATAAATAAAAATTAGGACACATTTTTAAATGACCTTTGTCGCTCAAATACTGATGGCATCTCTAACATCTCATTTAAGAATTAGTGAACATAAGGCTATCTTACTTATTTTTCAAAATTTCTTAAATTCTTGAGTATTTCTAACATCCTGTTGAAAATTCAGCTAGACGTCGAACACTAGCAATACGGATTGAAAAATAAACGATATAGGAATGTATTTAGAGTTACCTCCCTTCCATGAAAAGTACAGAAGCTCCTTTAAAATGAGTGGAATAAACAGATTTTTAATACAGTTCGTGCAGGTCGAAGCAGTAGCATGAGGATCCAATAATAATAAAAGTTAATATTAGACCAATCTTCTCATTTTTAGCTGCTTCATTTTAAAACTTTTTCAATCAAATACACTATGTTAAGATTGCATAAATAAATAAAAAAAAGAAAAAAAGAAAATAAAAAAAAAAGAAGAAAGCAACAACAGCATCTGACAACAAACATCTATTGAGGACATCATCCATAAACGGCTGACTCCTGGAATATAGGATAGTGGGGGGTCAAATTTTATAAGCCACTTTAATACCAAGAGTGTATTCAACTGCAAAGATTGTGATGATAATTGAAAATGTGGCAAAGAACATCAATAATTGCAGTTGCAGCTGTGAAGTCATCAGATTGATTGGAAAAGGCTCCGATGGACTCATTAAAGTGATTCCTGGTAGCCCATACCTTAAAGAAATACAAAATAATGTATTCATAAGTACAGCTCTTCCTGCACTGTTGCATCAAAAAATATCTTGAATAAAATCCAGGATCATCTCGGATCTATTATCCCTTAGATCTCATCTTGGCAAGTTGATTACAAAGAGATATGTGCAATTTTAGCTTTTTGTTCGTTTGGTTTTTTTTGTTTTTTTTTTACAAAATTGATCAGTGGAAAATGTCATGAAGCCATTTCTGACCTTAAGTCTCTGGTTGGGGCCCAGAAAGAAATGTCTATACAACAGAAATTCAAGAAAATAATGAAAATTTTAAAACATTTTTTAAATTTAAAAAAAATCCTTTATTTAAGAAGTCTTACTTGATATATCACATGGGCATGAGTTTATTTGCTTATGGTTTGCCACAATTAAAACATTTTTTGGTTCTAAATGGATATTTCTTTCTGAAATAAAACGTATCACATCCATAACATGGGTTAAGTTTTGAAGTATTTATATTTCAGATTTTTCTTTAGGTACCACTCTTGTATCTTCTAAAGGCCTAATTGTACTTTTGATATGCCATTTTGTTCAAATTTTCAGTGTTGTGCCTCAAGTTGACATTTTTGCAACATTCTGTATCATTAACTTTGAATCCTGTTCAAGTTTAGTAAGAATTTAAGAGAGTGTATTGTTGCTTGATGTTAAACCTTTAAATCTGTCTAAGAATAGTTGAAATTTCTCACACACTACTTGACTAGCAGATGTGACAAAGTCTTCATCTTCATCCTTAGTAAGGTTCATGCACAGCCAATGTGTATAAAAAGTGAATTCTTTTCACCAAAAATTTTTTTTTTATAATAATGACAGTTTCATTAAATGACACTTTTTCTAAAGTATTCGGCAAAATGAAATTGATATTTTTCATGTTCAACTGGACACGATTTTCGTAACAGAATACTTTCTTTTCATCCAACCATCTTTGACTTCTCTGAAAATTGCCTCATACTTTCTGAAGTATGATATGAATGTAATGCTTTCTTCTGGGATATACTTAAATTCACTAACTGAATTAGCAACTGAGTCTGGCAAAAATGAATTTGACATATTGTCTTTTACTTACATTTTTAAAATTGCCTTTATCTCTTGTTGTAATAATGTCTTCTGGAATTCTTGCTGTTGCTGAGTAATTAACTGCAATTCTTCCATCGTGAATTATGTTCCCACAATCTAGAAAGAAAGTCTTTTTTTTTGTGTGTGAATTTGAATTCTCCATTGCCATTGTTATGTTAAGCAAGAGGGGAAATCTTTTTTTCCACGCGAGTGAATCCTTGTCACTACAGTTTTGCTTTTGTTGCATGAAACACAAATAACAAAATCAAAGGATATAATGTTGCTTGAAGTCTACAGAGTTGTGCTGAAATCTGTAGTAGCATATGAAGTTTGTTTACAGCTAGCAGTCTACTATTGTTGTTCTCAAGTGTCAGTATTATATCATTTTCAGAAATCCACATCACACTCTGAAGGTGTGTATACATCTCCCCCATGCCACACAAGTAAGAGAACCCAGTTGTGGCTGTCAGACAATTTCTATGACTACATCACCTCTTACATCTGGTCACTTAATTCCCCAGACTGCAACCCCCTTGATTATTATTTGTGGAGGTATGTTGAGTGAGAAACCAACAAAACTCCTAACACCAAAGATGAACTGAAGGCAAGGATTATGACAGCATTCATTCACCAACTTTAACAAGGAGATCATTCAAAAGAGACAAGAGATTCTGAAGTCATCTGGAGGACATGGTTGGACAATAGTGATTTTATTGAATAAATTTACTCTTTAGTATTTCAAGATATTTGTGTGTACTTTTGTTAAACATATGATAAAATGAGATGTCAGTGTTATTTTCATTTTTGCAGGATATATATATATATATATATATACATATACATATATATACACACACACACACACATACAGTCTTTTAATCCAACAAACTCACTTTTTATTATATTGGGTCTGTCTTATAGGCAACACCCTATCTTATTTCATTATGGCTTGATAGGACACAAGTTGACAGTTATATTTTGAGAGTAGTCATTCTTATTACACGAGTGCAAAATTTTCTGACCCCTTGAAAAAATTAAATTCAAGGAAAAATATTTTGATAATTGCCAGCTTTTTCAGCCTAAAATTTTAGGTCAGCAAGTATTTGCACAAAAAAAAAGAAAAGAGAAAAATTAAGTTTAGCAATCTCTCACGAGAAACAATGCAATCTATTTTTAAGAGGAAAGAAAAAGAACAAAAATTTAAAATGAAAATCCCCAGCTAACATTTGTCAGTTTTTAATTTCTTTGTTTAATCAAAATGTTTTATAGCTTCCAAACTTGAGGTTTGCAGGAGACTAAATCAGGGATAAAAAAAAAAAAAAAAAGGCATGAGGCCAAACTAACTACAGGGGTGGGGGAGATTTTCAGGTGAAAAGTACCAGATAAACTGGTCTTGCAACAACAAAATACCAAGTTATTTAGAGCAAAAGCTGTCAAGTCTTGTTTAACAGTGAAGCTTGTGAGGTTATTATTTCAGGTCATCTTTTTCACTATTTTGGCAAAGTTTTCAGGCAAAACATGCAGGTAGCTTAACAGTTGTTAGCACAAAAAAATGAATTGGCAAGTTCAAATTCTGACCAAGTCTGTAACATTCACTTTCAGCCGAATGCCGTTTGAACGGGGGAGGTGAGCATAACTATTAAGCAGAGTAGACTGAGTGAGCTTTACTAAGAGTTAACTACTCTATCATTCCCTAGAAGGCATGGCAACCAATTTACCAATTTAAAAAAAAAGATAAAAATTAAGTGTGCAAAAAGCCATGGTCAACTGCTTTCTGAGAGAACATGGGATTTAAGCAAAGGATAAATCAGGCTAGCTTGAGGATATAGAGATCAGCAAAGAAAAAAAAAAAAACATAAACAAAGGCCATATTCAGATATTTACTAACACCACACAGGTGGGCTGAGAAGACTGTTAGACAAATCTCTTAACTGGAAAAAGCAAACTTGCCTTGAAAATCTGCAGTCTTTGTTTTTTTTTGTTTTTTTTTTTTTACATGGATTTAAATATGATTTACTGACACCAGTGGGAGGGCTGCAAATAATCCAATTATCAAACAGTCCTACACTTTTTATTTGGAGGGAGAGGATAAATGTTTCATGCATGAAGGGGTGCTGAAAAGTCTCAAAATTAATAAAAATTTTAAATTCTTATGTTTGGTCATTTGTTTAGATTTTGCAAAGTAGGTCAAACCAAAACCTTTACAGCACACCCTCTACTTCAGACAAAAGGAGCAAAACTATAGATTTTTAAAAAATTGATAGTTATCTTGTGCAATTGGCCCTACAAAGCAAACATTCCACTGTGTGTGCATGTGTATCCAGGTTATGACAGTCCAGTCCCAACTGACAACAATTTATGGCTTTGATGCAATCTATTAATCTTTTTCCAATTTTCGCCAATTGCCTCGTACATAAAAAAGGTGGCATGAGTTCATTTCCGGTTTATGCCCTAATGGATTGTTGCACCTTTGCTCTTTTATCTATCTTGTGTTTGTAAAAATTTATTGTGACAAAGATCTGTTGAAGCTGCTCAGTAACCTTGAAATATTTGGAAAAGACAATCAAGAACCTATACTAGTAGCATACTGGCATACATACAGGAAATCAGTTCAGCAAATATATTAAGAAAAAAAAAAAAAAAAAAAAAAAAAGGTGTAAAACAAGGAAGTGCCTTCTCACCAGATTTATTCAACCTATACAGCAAGGCAATTCTAAGAGAACTAGAAATCCTGCCAGAATTCATCATTGGTGGCTACAATCTTAATATAAGAGATGCAGATAACAGTGCTGATAGCAGACACGGAAAGGAAACTATAAAAACCTCCTACAGAATGTAGTGAAAGGAAAGCAAGAAGAACAGACTAAACAAGCATAAACTACAAGAAAACTGAATGTATGGTTATCAACAAAAAGAGATGAAAATTTCATTATAGGTCAGGGATACTAAAATCAAGCAAGTACAAAAATTTAAATACCTGGGAAGCGTTCTTTGTTTGTTTCGAGGTTTAACGACCTATCAATCCTTATGGGATCATTTAAGGTCATAACAAATTTTTGGGGGTAAGGTTATATTATTTTTACATACTTTTGGAAGATGTCTTGCTTTTTAAACTTTTCTATTGCTTTCAAGTTGTACTACTTTTTAAATTTTTCAACTGGTGAGGGTCAGATCTATTTTTGATCTTCGGATCTTTACTTAGATTATATTTTGTTATATAGTTTAATCTTTCTGAGGAAGATTAAAATAGTATTAGAGTTTATTTTTTCGAAAAGATCTTTCAGGTTGTTAAAATTATAGAGGGATTGCCGGATATATATAAAAATCACTACAGTCAAGTAGAACATGTTTTACTGTATAGGGTTCTTGACATGCAATGCATTCAGGAGGTTCTTCATTTTTTAGGAGATAAGAGTGGGTTATGTGTGTATGTCCTATTCGAATACGGGATATAATCACTTCTTCTTTGCGTGATTTACTGGGTTCTGATAGTTGTTTCTTTAGGATGGGTTTGATTTTAAATAATTTGTTGTTTTGACAGTTGTTCCAGGTTTCCTGCCATTTCTTTAAAATATAATTCTTGATTAGGGGTTTATAGTCCGTGTATGGAACCTTTGTGTTATTTATGTCACATTTTAGGGAGTTTTTTTGCAGCCACATCGGCTTTATCATTTCCATGAATTTCAGAGTGACTGGGAATCCAACAGAAAATGATAACTTTGTTTTGTGAAATCACCTGTAGTCTATTTAAAAGTTTGATGATCAAAGGATTGTTTAATTTTTTGTTTCTTTATTGCTTCAAACACTGCTAAAGAATCCGAGAATATAATAACTTTGTTTGAGGTAAGTTTAGGGATGAGATCCAAGGCTAAGTCAATGGTAATAACTTCTGCACTAAATATTGATGAATTGTCAGGTAATCTTTTTTGTAGAATGGTACTTTTACAGATAGCAGCACATCCTACTTTGTTACTGACTTTAGAGCCATCAGTATATATGTGGGTCCAATTTGGATATTGATTCAATATATAATTTAGTTTTTCTATATAATGAAAGGGATGTGTGCCAGCTTTTATGTGATCAGCCAGTTCTAAAATGACTTTGGATTGTTTCAAAAGCCAGGGTGGATGTTCGAGGACATTAAATTCATGTATACTAGTTTCATCTATCGAACTGTCATCTATTGGTTTTATTTTTTTCCATGTGAAGGCCAAAAGGTTTAATAACGTTTTCTTTTTTTGTCAAACAGGTGTTTATAGTTTGAGTTAAATGTGCATTGATAGGCAGGATTTGATGGATTAGCTTTAAGTTTGAGATAATATTCCAGCGTAGCCTCATGCACTTCTACATATAGGCTTTTTATAGGAGATGTTCTAAATGCACCAAGGGCAAGTCTTAGACCTGCATGGTGGATGGGATCAAGAATTTTTAGGTAGGATTTCCTAGCTATACCATATATAAAACAACTGTAATCCAGTTTGGATCTTATTAGAGATCTATATATTTTTAAGAGTGATATGCAATCTGCACCCCATTCTGTATTAGCTATAACCCACATAAGTTGTAGTGTTTTGAAACATTTTTGTTTTAAGTATTTCAAATGGGGGATGAATGTGAGTTTTTTATCAAAAATTATTCCCAGAAATTTGTGTTGGTCTGTTATTTCAATATCTGTTCCTTCTAATTTGAGTGTTGGGTCATTGTGCATTTTTCTTTGGTTACAAAAATGCACACCCTTGGTTTTGGTTGATGAGAATTTAAAACCATTTTCGATGGTCCATTGGTTTAATTTATTTATGCATATCTGCAGTTGACGTTCTGAGGTATGCATATTTTTGGATCTATGGCAAATCAGGAGATCATCCACATATAAGGAGCCATTAACTTCATTGTTCAGGCAGTTTACGATGTTGTTGATTTTTATACTAAAAAGTGTAACCGACAAGATGCATCCTTGTGGCACTCCTTGTATTTTTGAATCAGAGAGAGTAGATCCAATTCTTACTTTAAAGCTTCTGTTGGATAAAAAAATCTTTTATCAACAAGGGTAGTCTACCTTTTAGACCCAGATTGAATAAGTCTTTCATAATTCCATGCCTCCATGTGGTCTCATAAGCCTTTTTTTAAGTCAAAGAAAATGGCTATTGCATGTTCTTTTTTGATGAAAGCCTCTCTGATAAATGTTTCTAATCGGATTACGTTATCGATTGTCCCTCTTTTACTTCGGAAAAGGGACTTTGTAAATTGGAAATTAAGTTATTGGTTTCCAGGTACCACTTTAGTCTTATTTATTATTCTTCCGAACGTTTTGCATAAGCAACTTGTTAGCGTTATAGGTCAAAAGTTTTTTGAGTCTGATTTGTCTTTTTCTGGTTTTGCTATGGGAATCACAATGGCCTGTTTCCAGCTCTTTGGCAGTTTTCCCTTGAGCCATATTTTGTGAAAGATATCTAAAAATATTTTATACAATGGTGGGGGAGTTGTTTTAAGAATTCATAATGAATCTCATCAGGGCCTGCTTAATGTTTTGGAAAGGTTGTCTATAGTTTTTGTTAGAGGAATTGTTTTGAAATGTTTCCGCTAGTGCATTTGTTATATCTTTTGTCTCGTATTTTTTCATTATTTAGAGTGAGGTGATTTAGAGGAGGAGATACATTCTTTCCAGTGATTTTCCTTATCATGTTCCAAACTTTTTTGGTTTTGTGTTACAATTTATTTTGTTGACAGTCTTTCCAGGATTCCCTTTTGGCTTCCTTGATCACTCTACGTGCTACTGCTCCTTTTTGCTTGAAAAGATCTAAATTATGAGTTGTGGGTTGAGCATTGAATTTCTGTAGTGCTGCTTTTCTTAATCTGATAGCTTTTTTGCATTCGTCATTGAACCATGGTCTTTGTCTGTTTGGTCCATTGCTTTTTGGTATGCATACCTTCGCAATGGCTATTAAGGTTTCTGTGAAGTATTCGATGGATTTACTGTTGTCTTCTTTGACAAAACTTTTGGTAGCATTTTTTTTTTATATTCCCTCCAATTTGCTTTATTTAGTTTCCATCAAGCCGGGTGATTTTCAATTTCTTTTGAGCATGTCAGAACAACTGGGAAATGGTCACTACCCCATGAGTCGTCTAGAACTTTCCAATCATAGTCCATAAGTGTAGATGGATCACAAAGGGACAGGTTGAGGACTGAGTAAGTGTCTGATGCTGGATGTAAATAGGTGTTGGACTTGTTATTTAGTAGGCATAAGTCATTGAGATTAATGATTTTCTCTAGATTTTTGCCTTTTTTATCTGAGTATATAGATCCCCATATAACATTGTGGCAATTAAAGTCACCTAGTAATAAAAAAGCTCTAGGAAGTTGTTCAATTAGATTAATTCAGATTCATTTATGGGATCTTGAGGAGGAATGTAAATAGAGCAAATGTTAATGGTTCTATATATAGTGGCTTTTGCAGCAACAGCTTGTATATCAGACTTTAATTGTATTTTACTTTGGGGGATATCATTTCTAATTAGAATCGATACACCCCCAGATGCCTTCTGATTGAGGTCATGTATATAATTATATTGTGCATAATTTTTTATTTTTATTTTATCTTCAGCTTTTAAAAAGGTTTCTTGTAGACAGATAATAGTGGGATGATAATTTGTTATAAGAAGAAGTAGCTCATTTATGTTCGGTTTTAAACCCTGACAGTTCCATTGTAAGAATTTTGATCCATGTTTATATCCAGAAATTTTTAAGAGAGTTTACTTGTCTATATAATATTTTGTAGTAGAGGTGTCCATCTCTTCTATGCTTTCTCTCTTATTTGCATTTTGATTCTTATGTTTTGTTCCTTGAATTTCTTTTGGTTCTGCTCGTTTATTAGGGGATGTTCCTTTGGTTTTATCCTTTGGTTCATTTGTTGTTCTTTGTCTGGAAGCAGACCATTCCCGTGTTTGAGATGAACTGGTTATTTTTGGTTTGATTTTGTCTGGACTTTTTGAGCTTCTCTGTCTTGATCGTCTTTCCTGTCTCTCTATTTCCATCAGTTCATATTTGTTTTCCTTTTCCATTAGAACAATTTCCGTTTTCAATTTGTAATGTTGATTCTTTGAAGAAGGATTCGTTTTTGGAGACAAAGAGTTATTAACTTTGGTAGTGATGATGGGGAGGATTGGTGTTTGCTGTTGTTTGGATTGCAACTTTCTTTCAATTGTAGCACCTTCAGTTTCCTTCGTCTGGAATTGGGGTTTTTCCTTTAGATCTGGATCCGTATCAGATCTAGGTGTCGAACTGATCAAATTTTTCTTTACTATCTCCAATAGAGATCTTAGTTCTTTCACCACTTCTGATAGATTGTCTTGTGTTGTTTCTTGTCCTTGCCTTGTGCTGTTTGATGCTCTGGCTATATTTGCATATGTTGGTGCACTCAGTGAGTGCTCTACTATCCTTCTTGCCTCCGGGTATGGTATATTATTGGTATGTTTAATTTCGGATACTTTTTTTTCTTTTTTCCAGACTTCACATTCTTTTGAGTCTGCTGCATGGTTTAATGTACAGTTTGCACATTTTAAAGGGAGTTTACCGTTAATATGATCCCCAATTTCTCCACAAACTTTACATCTTGCTGATCTGAAACATCTCTCCTTGTGGTGTCCAAACTTTTGACAATTGTGACATCTCAGAGGGTTTGGTATATATATATATATATATATATATATACCTCTACTTTTTCTATCAAGTATCCGATTTTTATTTCAGTAGGAGGTTTTGGGGTGTTGAAATTGAGAATGTAAGTGTTTGTTGGAGTCATTTGATTGTTTTTTTTTTTTATCATTACTCTTTGAGCATCTGTAACCCCTTGTTTCCTTAGATTATTCTTTATTTCCTCTAGCGTGCAGAGAGAGAGATCTGAGCTTCTCACCACACCCTTTGAGGAGTTCAAGGAGTTGTGTGGGTAGGCTTTTATCTTTAAATTAGAAAACTGGTTTTGTTTCAACAACTTATTTGCTGAAGTTTTATTTGTAACCTCTACTAACAAGGTGTTATTCCTTAGTTTTTTTTAATAGTAGTTGATTTTGTTAAGGATCACTCTACGTAGCCCCCTGCGCAGTAGTGGCAGTGACATGCCTTGCTCGGGGTGAAACGCTTATAAAAAAAAAAAAAAAAAAAAAAAAGAAAAATCTCATTGTTTTTTCGACAATGAAGGGGGACAGTTTGGTTATTGGAGTGTTCTCCATTGACTCCAAGACAATGAATCTCGGAAACTGCTTTCGATCAAATTCATTGTCTGACTCGGGTTCGGAGGCTAGACTCTCCAAGCTGTATTCGGTATGGGGTCTTTTATTTTTATTTGTTGCCATGAGTTTTATTTTTTTTAAATTTCACCTTCCTTGTTCCCCACCCTCCTCAGAGCCCAACAGCAGGAGATATTAGGTGGGAAACCCATTCACCCTATTATCCCAGGGATACAAGAAAGGTATACTCACACTAGTAAGAGGCAGTTAGCATTTCAGGTTTCTCTTTATTTTCCAGACCCATTTTTGATGAAAAATTCAGATTGAAAACCTTTTGTGTAACAGCTTTTCCTTACTAGTAGATTGACACTTGCCACCGCCTTCTAATACTTACACGTGGTCTATCTCTTATTTGTAGCTGGGAATCAGTCCATTTTAATGACACAACTATTGAGTTATGTTGTTTTAGTTAGCTGATTTTATGCGAGTAAATATTAGGGCTTGACGTAACTAGCCAATTGATCGTATCGGGCCTCTCTGACCGCCCGTCTAGCCCAGGTAAGGGCCAAAGTGGCGTGTTGCAGGAATATGGCCTCTCTGCATCCGTGTCATGACCTGCTCAACCACCAGGATCCCGTCCCCTAACATCACGGGTCGCCACCCACGGCCAACAGGTGGCCCCATTGAGGGACTTTTACCCTCTGCAGAGGTGCAGTTGATACATTCTGAAGCCCCGCCAACAGGGTGGGGGAAGCGTTCTAACAGAGAATGGGAAGTGTGACACCGAGATCCAAAGGCATATTGGGATGGCCAAAAACACATTCTAAATACTAAGAGTATTAAGAGACAGGAAAATTTTGTTGGAAACGAAAGAAAAGAGTACTGTGTGTATGTGATATCTGTCCTCCTGTATAGCAGTGAATGCTGGACAATCATCTCAAAGATGAAGGAGAGAGACTAAGCAACAGAAATGTGGTTCTACAGAAGGATACTGAGGATACCATGGACTGAACATGATGTGAGCAACAAGGTTTTAGAGAGAATGGAAACAAAAACAAAACTTATACTTATCAGGAAGAGATCATTGAAGTTTCTGGGACACGTAACAGGGAAGAAGGGCTCTGAGAATCTGATATGCACAGGGCAGAGAGAGGAAAAGACAGAGGAAAACAGCACATGATATACTTGGTTTTGAGCAAATGGATAACAGAGCAGAGTTTGGAGAAATAAGACGAAATTTATTAAGAGCTACGAGGTACAAGAAAATGTGGAGGACCATGATTGCTTATGCCCTGAAGAGACACAGCATATAAAAGATTGTCTTTCATTATGGCTCCCAACTGTAGTGAAGCCCTTTCTGATGGAAAGGAAAGCCACCAACACTGAAGTGAAATTAGACATTGTTAGTTACTCTGAAAAAAGGAGAAACACCAGCAAACATTGGACAGTTGCCTGGCTTAAAACATGTACATGCATGTATAGATGCATATAAAGTTTCTCTGTAAGGGAGAGACTGACATTTCCTTGTTAGACTGAAACTTCGTTAATTACTTAAAAAAAAAAAAAAAAAAAAAAAAAAAAAAAAGTTATTCTTTCTTCCCCAGATTTGGTATTGTTTACAAGTCGGGAAGGTGTTCGAGGCAATTATTAATGCCGAATTAGTGCAGCATCTTACTGCCCATAAACTCTTCTCTGACAGGCAGTATGGCTTCCGCTTTGCCAGGTCCATGGCCAACATGCTAACGACCATTACGGAGTACATGTTCCAGGCCCTTGATGAGTCAGGTGAGGCTCGTGCTGCTGCTCTGTACATCTCCAAGGCTTTTGACAGGGTTTGGCATGCTGGCCTTCAATGCAAGCTATGAGGGTTACAGTATTTTTTTTTTTAATCGTATCACCCCGAGCAAGGCGGTAACACCACTGATGTGCAGGGAGCTACGTAATAGTGAAAAGAGAAAGCCGGAAACCACATCCTAAACAGGAAACAAGGGATGAGCCTCTTAACCTGTTCCACAGATGTGAGTGGAGTGTGAACCGGGCGATAGATGGATCTAACCGGACAATTGCTAAATCTGATCCAATCTTTCCTAAGCAACTGCATAATGAAGGTCGTCCTGACTGGGCGTACCGCCACATCTTACTATACAAACACTAGCGTCTCTCAGGGCTCTATCCTAGGCCCGACGCTCTTCCTTATTTTCATAAATGACCTCTCAGATGAGATCAAGAGCTAAGTAGGCATCTACACAGACGACACCACAATTTACTCCCGCATCAGTAAGAAACCCGGCGTGGTGGGCAAAAATAATCTTGCTGATCTTGTGAGTGATCTAGATTCTGTGGTAAATCGGGGTAAGAAGTGGCTTGTAAATTTCAATGCATCTAAGACCAAGCTGCTGTCTGTCAATCATCACAGGCAACCTCTCCTGCTCCCAATAAACATGGACTAAATAAGTCTCCCCAAGAGCAATACACTGCACCTCCTCGGCCTTACCCTCTCTTCTGATCTCAAGTGGAACCACTACATTGAGTCAATAGCTAAATCCACTGCTAGGTAAGTTGGGTCACTGTGTCGAGCCAGGATGTTTTTCTTGCCTGAATCCATCCTGAATATATACAAATCAACCATTTTCTGTGCATGGAGTACTGCTGCCATATATGGTCAGGTGCCCCCATTGTTCATCTCGGTGTTCTTGACAGGCTCCAAAGGAGAATTAGTAATGTGATAGGTACTAACTTGGCAGCTCGACTCCAGCCACTTTCCCATTGATGGGATGTGACTTCCCTTTGTCTGTTCTATAAATACTTTCATGGCTTCTGCTCCAACGAACTTAAGTCACTGGTGTCTCTGCAACAGGTGTTCACTCGTGCAACTAGACTGGCAACTGGGTCACAACCATTCCCAGTGAGATCAACCAAATACAGACGACAATTCTACTCCTGCAGCTTCTTTCTCGCACTTCCTGCCTGTGGAACTCGCTTCTATATTCTTGCTTTCCTGATGGCTACAACCTCCAGGAATTTAAATGCAAGGTCAATACTCATCTCTTGACCCTAGTTCTTTCTTCACCACCCTGTATATCCTTTCCTTTCTCTCCTCCTCTGTAGCTGTCATCACACCTGTATTCCCTTCCTTCTCTTGCTTCTTTCTAACTGGTTCGTCTCTCTCTTCACTGTCTTCTGTCTAACTGTTTTACTCTTATGTAGCCACCTGCACATCAGTGGTACTACTGCTTTGCTCGGGGTGATATGATTTAAAAAAAAAAAAAAAAAAAATGTACTTCCAGAGAGAGAAAATCTTAATGCTTTGTCATCTCATCTACCAAGGACCAAATGACATAACTGGCAATAAATATACAAGCAGCTTTTCATTATATACTAGCTGTATAGCCCGACAATGCTCCAGGTTTTTTAGTGGTTATGTTGAAATACTAAAGTCAGGTGCTTATTCAAAAAGCTCCAGTATAAGGTTACTATGACACATAAGTTAAAAAGATGTAAAGTATTGGTTTTTGTTGTGTTTGTAAAACGGGATTCATGTTTGGTCAATTTTACCAAAAAAATGGGAATGATGCATGTACAATTGGCAGAACAGAAAAGGGCATTATGGGAGCTTGTAATGAGAGGAGATGAGATGACACATTGTTCCTGCCACATCAGAGGGGTTAGCACCTTGCAGAAAATGTGAAATTGTTATGGCATACGATAAGGTAGAAGTTACAAAAAAAACCAGATTTTTGTTCAATTTCTTTATTATTGCTGTGCACTTTCACTCTGTTCAGATCGAGTCGAGGTGAAATATTGACGACAAATCTCAGCCTGTCTGCAATCAATTCATCAGAATGAACCAAGGGCTGAAGAAATCAAGTCATCAATCAACCATAGTATTGAACGTTTCAAAACAAGCTAAGGAAAGAAAAAGCTATCTGTGGTTTTTGATGAACTGTAGACTGATAGGAAGAGGGTGTTACATTTAGAGTTTTTCTTTCCGTCACTTGTTAGTAGGTATTTCTCACTGTTATATTATATTTGACAGGGAAAGGTGAAATGTTGTAAGATCCAAAGCATGAACTTATTGTGAATGACCTTGTGATAAAGGTACTCTGAGGACATTTTGCTGTGGTGAATTATTTCTTTCTTTGATCAGGGTAGCATTTTTATTTTAATGTCAAAAATAGAGGTCAGTCTTGTTACAGTGGGCAATATATTATTTAGTAAAATGTCCCTTTTGTATTCAGATCATCTTTTATTTAGATTCCTTGAGGTTTCTTCCATGTATTTTTTGTAAAAATTATTACAAGCGATAGAGTAAACTCTTTCAGATTTTAGCTTATTGTTTGTTTAGTCTTGACCAAGTCTTATTATTTTGGAGGTAGTAGTGGTAACAATTTTATGCTGAGTTTAGATAGATTCTTTTTTATTGTAATTGTGACAGAGTTAATAGGCAGAATAATATATTTTTTGATTCTTTGGGTTTCTCAGGAGGGGCCATTTTTTGATTTGGAATATTTAATGAGCATTTTATTTTACATTGAATATTAAATAATTAGCGTATTGGAGAAGTTTGAAAGCATTTTCAATGTATTTCTCCTCTTCATGTAAATAATCTGAGCTGCATATTCTTAGTGCTCTTATGTAGAAACTAAGGATTATGTTGGATTTTATTTTATTGTTATGATAGAAACAGATATTCATTAGGTAATGAAAAAAAAAAAAAAGTGATGTTGATTTTATTTCTTGCTAGGTTTTTTAGTGCATTTAGGTATTTCAGTGGTAATGTATTTTCATTCTTGGTTTCTATAGTAGCAGCAGTGATCATCCCTTGAATGAAAACATTGGTAAATTCATAGTTGTTTTGCTTGATTTTTTACTATAGTGTTTACTCCTTTGCGGATTCTGGTGGAAAATTTTAAAATCGAAGCTGAAGGCTTCCCGTTCTATATTGGAAAGCTTTATAGCCAACAGATTTTTTGTTAAATAAGACTTTCCAGTATATTTCCACCCCCTTGCTACATAGGTTGCTGAATTTTTGTCTCAGTTTGTGGTTTTTATCATCACTGATTTGTTTGATAGCTTGAAAGAATATACAGGAGTTGGGGGAAGGGGTCTGAGAAATCCTTTGTCTGGTCAAAAAGAGATTCCAAACAATTTCTAATGTTTAGCCATTTTCTAAAGTGGGTTAGGCTAAAAACTTTTCAGCACTGCCTTCATATATGTGTTTAGAAAAACACACACAAATGATGACTGCAGCACTTTGTCCAAAAAGTTACATTATGGATTTTAAAAAACACATTCCAAATATTATTATGAGGTTTACCAGCACAAGTATTGGTAGTGATATCAGAAATCAAATATTAATTGGTTATTGATCTTTCTCTAAGGGATTAAAGACAGCTACTTGCCAAAATACAAGGAATTGTTGAAAAAGGCTTGTCTACTGCCCAAAATCTGACCAGACATCAGATTTGCTTTTTAGTAAAGGCTTTTTGGCAGAGCTGAGAATTTTATAATTATGAAAATAATATTTTCCAAGTTGATTAGATTTATCACAAAACAGACTAAACCATCACATTTCGCATCTAATATAGAAGGCAGTCATCACAGAAACTGGTAATTGGAGAAAGCTGAAACGGTAGCTTTACATTGAAATATTTTTAAATTTGTGAGTCAATCCCATATGGATGCTTACAATAAACAGGCAGACAACGCCTACAGCTTTTGAAACAATTCTGTTATGTTATCCTAAAGTGAGACTAGGAATGTATACAGTTGCCTAAAGGCGGAGTGTCCTGTCCTCCAAGATCTCAAAGCACACAAATCTGTTAATGTTCAACACTGCTACACAACATGTAACATATTGGCTTTGATGCACATGTGGCAATGTCACAAAAGAAGGAGATAGAATAAGACAATTACATGACATGAGGACATCATGAAATAGCGATGAAACCGTCGGTGCTGAGAATGCTTTATAGTTTAGTAGATTTACTAACAAAGTAGTCTCTTATCTTAGAGAATAATTTCTAAAAAGAATTATTACCAAACATAGATAACCTTATGTAAAGGTTCAAATATTCGAGGTAAGAAGTCAAAATGTTAAGATATGTCATTTTTATTTACCAGACTAAAGTATTGTCTTATATAGTAATTTCTAATGATGCCTCTACTAAAAACATAAATGGCATTAAGCAAGGATTCAAAAGATTCCAAGTAGCATGTTGAAGAAAAATGAAAATGCATCAACTCTCAAAATATCTAATTGAAGTCAGTCAAGTGCCATATGTAATACACGCTTTGGGCGATCATGTCTCTAAAGAGACATGACTGACTGGGCAGAAGATTATCTCACAGTAGGTTGCCGTTGCTTTCCGCAGTAGGCTAGTTGCTAGCCAAGGCTATAGAACCCAATCTATCCTATTATTTAACCCATAACTGGAGGGCAGAGACAGATTAATACCTTTCCCAAGGGTATTTGTGTGTAAGAAAAGATCAAAATTTACAGTTTTATTGCTTCTACTCAAAACATGTTGACTATTGTCATAATTTATCTATTTAACCACAGAGCTATCAATAAATTTATTTAAAGGAAGATAACCCTAAAGGTCAAAAAGTTGGCATTTACATTTGCTATTGTAATTTGGATAAAGTTTTTTTTATTATCTGCAGAAATCAGGACCAAATGTAAGATACTTAAAAGTTTGGCAGACCTGAAGGAGACTACCACCACCTGTAAATTTGTTTTTCATTTTTTTTTTTTTCAGTGTAGTCTTATTGATTATTACAAAGTTTCCAATTAGCAAAAAAATTTGGAAAATTTCAATATTTAAACAATTTTAGGCAGGGCTCAGTTTTTCATAAAACGTTAAAGCAAATCGATTCTCCATTTTGGAACTACTCGCATTGGAGTTGCGTTATTTTGTTTTTTTTGGGGGGAGGGGTGAATTGTTGCTCTTGTTTTTGTCTTTTTCACGTTTTCTTCAGTTCTTATGATGGCATCTTCCTTGGAAACTCCAAGAATGGCTTTATTCAAAAATTTAACAAAGGATTCAGTTGTTGAATATGTGCAAGCAAAAAAGTTAATGGCACAGGATTGATTTACTATAAGGTTATATGAAAAACTGAGCCCCACACCAAATTGTTTAAATGTTGTAATTTTTACAAAAGTTTTTTGTCAGTCGGAAAGTTTAAGGTTTAATCAATAAGATTGCACTGAAAAAAGTAAAAAAAATAAAACAACTGAAAAAGAACATAGTTAAAAAGGTGGTGGTAGTCTCCTTCAGGTCCGCCGAAAAGTTTAAGTTTTTCCAAGGGTAAGACATGAACGTTAAATAGACAATCGTTACCCAAAATATGGAGGGGGAGAACAGAATCTGCAGCTGCTCAGCCTTTTCAATGTCTTCAAAATAAAAACAGCAGAAGTCATCTGATCCAAAAGAGCATCAAGATACATATGTGAATATAGCACGAGTGAAAGGTTAATAGCAAAAGACATCTCCACATGACTATCTAGAAAGCCTGGAAAAGAGGAAAGCAGAAGTAAATTTAGAGATGCAAGTTGCATCAGGTTATGCTTGCTGCCAAACAGGATTTGGCAAGCAAACAACATGTGGGGAAGAAGAAGGAAAAGAAACCGTTGAGGACACACACACAGGCTGACAAGGAGGAGTATCTATCAGGTATATATTTGTAAGTGGTTAAACTTGTATATACAGGGTGCAGCCAAAATACCTCCCACATAATGGTAAGACATTAGCTAGATGAAGACACTAATGTCTTACTATTATGTGGGAGGTATTTCTGCCACACCCTTTACACACCCATAAATTACAATTTTTTTAACCTAAAAGATGTTTTCACAAAATCTTGAGCTCGGAAATAATCCCTTTTACAGTAACCACATGTTTTACTGGATTTCTTCATATTTTTCTTTTTAACAATTTTTCACAGAAACAAAACATTTTTATTGCTTTCTTGTAATTTACAGGTCACAAGGAAAAAAAAAAAAAAAAAAAAAAAGAATTGAACCAATTCAAACAGTCAATGGAAATCAATAATTGGGATATCAAGTCTGGTGCTACTGCTATATACCTAGAGATTTCACAAAATCCAAATAATCTGCAATACTACCAGCTCTGGCCTGGTATCTCAGCATCAATCACTTTCACACTGCCATAACATGGCTTCTCTGTACATTTTTAATGATGAGCTTTCTTTGGTATTTCAACTTCAAATTTAAGCACAGTAATAAAATGGCAGGTAGGTCTCAATTATTTTGTTGAAATTGCAAATTGTAAACAAATTCTATGCTTCCCACTTATGGAACTTTTCTAGCTTTTCTGTAAATTGTCATTTTCAAAAGTTTAAATACAATGTCAGGTACAAAAATTTAAATACCTGGGAAGTGTATTGACAGAAGACGGAAAGTGCAACACCAAGATCTGAAGGCGAATTGGCATGGCGAAGGAAGCATTCCAGAAGTTGAACAAGGTATTAAGAAACAGAACAATTTCACTAGAAACAAGGAAGAGAGTACTGGATTGCTACGTTCTGTCCATCCTTCAATATGGCAGTGACAATACCATCAAAGATGAAGGAAAAACTTGAAGCAACTGAAATGTGGTTCTACAGAAAGATGCTGAGGATATCATGGATCGAGCATGTGAGCAATGATGAAGTCTTGGAAATGATGGAAACGAAAAGGAAATTAATACTGAGCATCAGGAAGAGACAGCTGAAGTTCCTGGGACATGCAATGAGGAAGGAGGACTTGGAGAATCTGATACTAACAGACCAGATAGAGGGTAAAGCAACGGATAACATATTTGAATGACCTAATCTGGTGGATGACGGAACGAAGATTGCATGGTGTAACAGGAGAATGCATGCTCAGAGCCACCAGGGATAGGGAGACATGGAAAGCCATGATCGCCTACGTCCTGAAGGGACAAGGCACATAGAAGAAGAAGAAATGCAATGTCAACTGTCATCTTGAATTCTGTTCTTTTATTGCCCTTTATCTTCAAGAACATTACCTTAGCTCCTCATTTTGGTGGCTTAATCAATTTGCTTGGAATGAAATGATGATAGGAAAAAAAAATATATTTATGAAATTTTTCAAGCCAATCTTTTTGCTTGCCTTGATAAAGATCACCTATTTGCAATAAAATAGTATGTTTGACTAAGTTTAGCCTTATATAGTTTTCTATCATCCAATATTTAGGAAACACTCAAAAACTCATGCAAGGTTTTAACCAATGGGGGTCCTTTCAAATAAATAAGTTAAAAAAATTAGACTTCTCTGCAATAATTGCAGAACTATCCGTTAAAGCAAAAATGTTACATTCTTTTAGGACTTGGGAACATTTTGACATTTTTTTTTTTTGTTTTATCAACATTCACCAAAGTGTAATGTTTATAATTAGAACAAGCAACCAGTCAAATAAACCAAATGTGATATTTACCAGTAGAGCCAGGCATAAAATGAATTCACATTAAAATATATATCTGTGACAAGGAAGTAAAACTTTAATAACAATGAGGTCTTTGTCTTTCTCTATACTAGAAGAAAAATATCCCAAATAAAACAAACTAGAAAAGTAGATTTTAAAGGTCATCTTGTTAATGTAATGATCTTTTTTCTTAAGGAAAATCATTTTCTTATCTTGAATTTGAAGAGAAAGAATCTGAGAAAAATGACAAAAATGTAAGAATTTACAAAAAGTACACACTTGGAAATGTGTGTTTAGGTATTAAATAAGTTTAGTCTGGCACAAAGCCACAGTAATTGAACACCCAGTAAAGAGCAAATTTATTGCATGAAGAAACTGACTTGTTTGTAACCCAAGTTGGCCCATTTCTTATTATATGATAAAGATTTTACTTTTTAAAACATTTTACCTCATTTTTATTGGTAATTTTGTGTCAGATCCTCGCTGATAAGAGTTGTGATTGAAATGCTGGCCACTGAAGAAAAAAAAAACATCTTTTGACATTCTTTTTCAAAAGTGATTTGCAGTACTTCCCCATGCTATTATATTGTACAGGTGGAGGATTCCTTATCGAAAAGGATTTCAGGTGTTGACATGAAATGCCACAAATGGAAAATTTTAGAAAGTCCAGTTTTGGCACCAGTTTTTGTTAGCATTCATGAATTACACTTACCAGGTGTTTCATGCTCCATAAAGATATTATTAAAAATGTCAAAATCCTACATTCATCTATTCATTGTCAAGCTGGTTTTGTACACACACAAAGTACAAAAACGTTTTTAAGCAAAATCTTGATTTCACTACTTAAAAATCCATATATGCATTACATGACTAGCATCATTATCTGTATTTGGATCATAAAATTAAATTGGATATAAAACTACCTTCAGGGTATATGTATAAGCTGTGTTGTGAAATGTAAACAGATACCATGTTTATGCTTCGTTTTATAAATGCTTTATACAAATTAAATAGACTATTCCAAAATCTGAAAACCAAATTACTTTTGGATAAAGGATTCTCAACCTGTAATTAGTTTTAGTACAAGGTCACAAGTATAGAGTACCCAGTAAGGATCATACTTGTTAGCCATCAGTAAATGGTGAGCACTTTAAAGAAACAATTGCTACCTTATCTATACAAGAATTTACCAAAAAGGATTGACCAAATTGTTCTGCCAAACCAATCTTAGTCATTAGGGTGAGATTAAAAATCTTTCAGCACCCTGCTGAAATATGTGCATTTTTTGCTAAGCTTAATTTAGCAAGGTACAAGCTTATAAATACAAGACACCTAATAACTCTTCACTCCCACTCTCCTTAGGAACCTCCTACCAACAGGATCTCCTACTGCTACCAAATAGAGGGATTGGAACACGTTTCATGATTTCATATGCGACGTCCCTTAAGAGAAAAGTATTCAGTCTCCCAGTTGAGGGCTGCGCCTCTGACATCTCTTCCTGGGTGAAAGCTGGCATTGATGCCTTCATACCAATCAGGAAGTTCTGTCCAAAGCCTCATTTCTCCCCCTGGTTCTCTCCTGCCTGTTCGGCCACCATTGCCCACAGAAACCACTACTTCTGGCTATTTCAGAGCCATGCAACTGACCACAATAGGCACCTATTCGCCTCTGCTTACAATGAGTGTAAGAGGATCCTGAATAATGCCAAGCTGTTGTTTGTTGAGAGAATGAAGCATAGCATAGCTGACAGCAAGTTCGGCGCCAAGGATTATTGGTGGCTGTGCAAACATGTGCTGAACATCAGCAAATCCTCCATCCCTCCCTTAATAAATTCAAGGTCCTCACGGCACCTGTAGACAAGGCCAAGTGCTTTGCTTGCAGATTATCATCAAGCTCCACATTTGACTTGTCAGGAGTACCTGCACCTGACTTCCCTCTTAGAACTGAGGCTCAACTGAAAGAAGTTTACATAACTCGGTCTCTGGTATCTATTTGATAATATCCAAGCTTGACCCCCATAAGGCGAGCGGTAAGGATGGAATCCCAGTCATTGTCCTGAAGAAGTGTACACCTGAACTCTCCTCTGTCCTCTCTAAACTCTATAATTACTGGCTTTCTGCCTCCCGTTTTCCTGTCTGCAGGAAGTCATCTTCTGTGTTTCCTGTATTTAAGAACTCAGGGGAAGTGTCTGATCCATTCAATTATCGCCCTATCAGCCTTCTACCAATTTTCGGAAAAGTGTTTGAAGCTATTATCAATGCTGAGATAGTTCAACATCTTACTGTCCATAAGCCGTTCTCAGACAGACGGTATGGATTCCACTTTGCCAGGTCTACTGCCAGTATGCTAACGACCATCACAGAGTACATATACCAAGTCCTTGATAAGCCTGGCTAGGTTTGTGCTGTTACCCTGGATTTTGATAGGGTTTGACACGCTGGCCTCCTGCGCAAGCTTCAGGGCTATGGTATTATTGAATGCTTGCTTGATCTGATCCAATCATTTTTATCTAACCGCATAATGAATGTAGTCTTGAATGAACATGCCTCTACATCCTACCGCACGATTACTGGAATCTATCCTAGGCCCGACACTCTAATCTTCATAAATGATTCTCCCAGACGTGATCAAATCCAAAGTAGGCATCTATGCAGATGACACCACCATCTACTCCCACATCAGTAAGACATCTGGTGAGGTGGACAAACATAACCTCGCTGTTGTTTTAGAGAAGGACCTCCACTCCACTGGATTGGGGTAAGAAGTGGCTTGTAAATTTCAATGCCTCTAAAACAAAACTCCTATCTGTCAACCATCACAGGTAATCTCTCCTGCCAGCAATAAGCTGGGTCACTGTGTAGGGCAAGGAAGCTTTTTCTGCCTGAATCCATCTTGCACATATACAAATCAACCATTCAACCGTGCATGGAATACTATTGCCATATCTGGTCAGGTGCCCCTGTTGTTCGTCTTAGTGTTCTCAACAGGCTCCAAAGGTGAATCTGTAATGTGATTGGTCTTGACCAGGCAGCTCGACTCCAGCCACTTTCTCATCAGCAGAATGTAGCTTCCTTCTGTCTCTTCTACAAATATTTTCATGGCTTCTGCTGAAGAACTTAGGTCTCCACAAGAATTTACTCAGGCAATCAGACTGGCATCAAGGGCCCACCCTTTTACAATTAGATCAACCAAATGCAGGCGACAATTCTACTCCAGCAACTTCTTTTCTCGTGCTTCCCACCTGTGGAACTCCCTTCCATATACTTTCTTTCCTGACAGCTATAACCTCCAAGAATCTAAATGCAAAGTCAATTCCCATCTCTTATCCACTTGACTCCAGTCCTTTCTACACCACCCCGTATATCTTGTTCTTTTCCTTTCTCTCTACCTTCACAACTGTCTTCACTACTGTGTTTATATCCTTCACTTGCCCTTTCTCTTTCTCCCCCTGTAACTGGTTAGTCTTTCTCTTCACTCTCCTCCTGCCTAAAACTAACTCTTATGTAGCCCCCCTGCATATCAGTGGTGGTATTGCCTTGCTAGGGGTGAAATGATTTTAAAAAAATAAAAAATAAGAATTAAACCAGATTAGCATGTTAAGCATTCTATTATAGAAGATAAATTAAAAGTGAAATTAATGCATACTCTTATAGCTTGAGAGTCTTACAAAATAAAATGTGCTCCCCAATAGGAAAGGAGATTGTATTCATTCCCCACCTCAAAAAAAAAAAAAAAAAAAAAAAAAAACACACACTTAAGCATATCTTACTTTTAGGCCTTAGAAAGCTATAAAACCTTAGGGACTGAGGATTAACCTACCAGAAGAGGAACGGACTCTCAAAGGAGGACTTTAATGTATGTATTGCACTTCTCACACCAGCAAAAGGTGAGAAGTGAGGGCCTGGTTCCTCTAGTTTCGTTTCTCCTTTTGGAGGGGGCAGAGTTTAATCCCTAATGCCAAAGGTGTCCCCAATAATTGAAATGCACTGGACTATCTGAACTTTGGAACCATGCATATATGACATACCCACATTACAAAAGGTTTTGTGCCTCATTTGAAACAAAGGCAGCATTGTGATACAAAGTTACATGAACAATTTTTATATTTTAAAATTCTTTAAAAATACCAAATAAGGTCACTGTGGAATTTTTTAGCAGCAGCAGCAGCACTGACAAACAAGTTTACTTGGCTGAAATGTCAAAGGCAAGATGTTAATAAATTATAGAAATACTAAGCTCAATTTTCATCCAGCCATTAACCTCTAAATGTCTCCCATATAAAATCATTTTGTCACCAAAGATTAAAGAAATGTTAATTGTAACCCAAATGAGAGCTTGTAAAAATTCCAGTAAAGACATTTTAATAAATATTAACTCTTAATACTGATAAAAATTCCTTTAGAGCAAGGTACATATATATATATATATATATGCATGCATAGAGTAATGGATAGTTGCTTGGATTGAGGAATTGAAGACCAGAGTTTGAATTCCAGTCAAGTTCATTACATTTACTTCCATGTGAATATGTTTGGCAGAGGTATGATCCCATCTCCTCTAACCACCCACCCACCAAAGCTGATGGATTCTACAGTCTTGGGTGGTAACTAAGAAAAGGATAAAACTTGAGGAGAGTTATTTAGGAACTTTGTAGCACATTGAGCACTAGTTTTGTATTCAGCTCTTCCAAAGTGTGTGATTGGTTCTACACAAGCTTTCACCACCATAAGTTTGAGTATTCTGACAGTTTGGTTTTAAAAACTGACATGCAGGACCCTCAAAAAAAAAAAAGCCAGACAAGTTCAAAAAGCAAAGTACACAAAATAAAAATGCTTAAATTAGATATTTAAACAAAATTTTTATTGCTGAACAGCTATATAATATCAATCTTCCAATATGGCAGCAAATACTGAACATTTTCCTCACAGACGAAAAGGAAACCTGGAGGCAACGGAAGTGGTTCTACAGAAAGACACTGAAAATTTAGTAGACAGATCATGTGAATAACAAGGAAGTTTTAAGGAAAATGCAAGAACTCTTGGAATGATGAGGAATTCAAAATTACCGAATTTTGCATATACCAGAATATAGTGAGAGTTTATAAGCTCAGCTTTTTTTTTTTTTTCTTTCTCCACAAAAAGTAGTAATTCACACTATACATGGGTAACTTTTTTTTAAGTGGTTAATAATCATGCCTTTTCAATGACTGCACTATGCAAAGCTTTTTTTTTTTCTGGTAGGGTTAAAATTCAGGCCAAAAAGAATTCAGAGGTCACACTATACATGAAGTCAGCTTATACACAAATATACACAGTAAATTAATTTTTGATATTTACTGAACTTAACCATTCAGTTCAAACCCTAACTGAAAAGAAAATAGGAAAATTGTTACTGACTTTTGAACCAATATCCTCATCTTTGTTATTATCACAACATTTTGGCCATTTTGCCCTCCGACCTTCAGCTGCTAGTCATTCCAGGTAACCTTCAGAAAATTTCAAACTGAAAACCCTTCATTTAATCCAGGGGATAGATTATTCACATTATGCTGTTCATATCTTGTCTAAGAGAAAGCGTCTAGAAGATTAAAGCATTGGCTTATGAATTTGGTGGTATTGTAATGGGGAGTTCAATCCCTGGGCCAGGTTGTATGGACTCAGTGAACAGTACTAAACGAGAACAAGAGGAGATATCTCTAGACATGGTAAGAACAATCTACCTACTGTAGATTAAATAAGATGTACAGTTCGAAATTCCCTGAAGATTCCTCATATCAACAGATGCCTAAAAACAGGTACAGAGGTCAAAACAATGTGGTTACAAGGATGTGGATATTAGTCTCTTTATATCAGAAATTCAAAACAGAAATTAGGAAGATTTCCAAGTAAGATATGCCTACTTGTCTCCCAAAAAGATTCACATAGCTCTTTTATTTCATCTTGAACATACCAACTAGCACTGATTTCAAAAAAGCAAGACACATTCAATTGTAACTTGACAAGGTACAATCTTCCCAAATATAAACATTAATCTACATTATACTGGAGGACTATCAACTAATAAAATTTACAATGCCATGGCTGTAAGAAGAATAAAAAACAACAAAGTTCTCCATGTCTAAAGTTGGAGCAAGTATCATGCTATCTTTTGAATGTTTTAATATCTGACTTTAGACTTAGACACAGATTTTCCATAACCCAAGTTCAATTAATGGATCCTAGTGTAGTAAGGTAAGACATTAGTTGAGTGCAGAAAATGTTATAAAGTTAGAACTGTTCTTTACAATATTTTTGCTGACTGAAGTTAAGCAACAGTGATTTACAAACATTTTTCCTTACATGGACTAAATGGCAGTTGGAGGGACAAATTAACACTAATTAGAACACCAATAAAAACAAAACAAGTTTTGAGAACTTATACACTTAACGACTGCTAAATTAGTGATTACGAAAATAATTATTTGAAATATTCCAATGTCCATCATTAAAAAATAAATCTTTCACTCAAAGCGATCCTTATATTAAGGACGGTTTTGATCTCATTACATTTAAGAGTTTTAAACCAGTGACCAACATTAAAAACAAGTAATGGGTTAATTAGACTTTTTAAAGTGAGGGGAGATTTTTAACAGGTTACTCACGCTCACGTATATACGGACACAGATACACAATCTGGTTAAAAACTTTTGACAGCATAATGGAAGATTGTTGAACTGAATCATTGAAATGTTGGAACCAAAGCAAAAATTTAAAGTTAAGATTGGAAAATTATTTAAAAATAAAATTCAACATCAGTTACGTCTTAAAAATTAACCCGGATTAAAAAATAAAATCTAACTGCAAAATAAACCAAGCGTGATTAGGCGGCAACGGTCGGTTTGAAAATAAAATTCAAACTTACAGAGGAGCCTGGAATAAACTTTTTGGTGCCCATAAACTTGTTTTCTTAAAAAAAAAGTTTCTCTGCGCTTGACGTTGCTTTCAACAAAAAGATAGAGAGAAAAAAAGTACATTGGAATTTTAAGTTGACGAACTTTAGACATTCGTTTGATACGGAATTTGACACCAGCTGAGAAAACCTAAGAAATGGCACAGCTCAATTTTTTAATTAGAAATCAAATTAGAAAGTCAAAGAATTGGAGTAAATGTAGTAATTTTTCAATTTGTTCTCAATACTGACAACATTTGCTTAAAAAGATTTTTTTGTGTCTTATGATTTTCTACACAAATGTTAACATTCGTGCAATAGAGCTAAAAGAAAAAGGTGAGGAAATGGTGTTAGAAAGATTATGTTGCGCCAACAGAGAAGTGCTTGTCTGCCAACACTGGAAGAGTAAAATGCTGGCAAAAAATCCTAGTTTATTTGTTTTTTATTTTTAGATTCGAACATTAACCTTTGACCAGACAAAACTCTCTACCTACTTCGTTTATTTATTTTGCTAAGGAAAAAGAAGTAAAGATAATTCATTAGATTATGTAAAACAAAGTGTATAGTTTCAGTAAAATACACTGTCAACAATGTATTTTGAAATTCAGAGTTTTCCTTCTTAGGGAGAGTGAGAGAGACAAGTTTTGCTATTATTTAACCCATAGCTGGGGTGGAGGGGAGTCTTTTACTTCCCTTGTTAAACTGCTTTTTCTGTTACTTTAATCTCATTATGAGCACACATTTTTCCAAGAACAAATAATAATTCAAGTTGTAAATTTTATATTTGTTACAGAAGTTAGAAAATTTTTTTTTAAATATATTCTATTGTATATAAGGGAGATAATTTAGTATTTGGTGGGCGAGGAAAAGTTTCGGACGCTAAAATGAAATATAACTACCCCCCACACACATTCGCCACTTAAAATTTCTGACTGCGAAAGTTTCAAAACAAGGTCAGTTACTTTCAAAGTAAAACAATGTTGTAAAAAAAAAAAAAAAAAAAAAAAGTGTTTAGAAAACAGGATACTTAAAAATAAAATTAAAAAACAAGGATGGACGTAGGCTTTAAGCCCAAGTATTTATTAAATAAATATTGTGAAGCATTAAACATTTGAGAAATTCTTTTCCCCAGGTTTTTAGAGGGGGGAAAAAAATCAGCCAAGATAATAAAAAAAAATTATTGATTTCAATGTATTAATTTATTTTAAACAACATAGTGAAATCATTTAATTTTTTAATAACAAAAAAAATGTACACTTCTTTTTCAATGTATGCTTAACTTCAGTACACGAAGTTTTGTTGTTACTTTGAACATCAGTTTGACAATATTTTAGTGACAGTAATTGTAATAAAAGAAATACTAAAGCAAGAGGCTAACAATAAAAACAAAAAAAGATTCTTACCTGATCAATTGGTAGACCAATCAAATTTGAAAGAGGGGTCAACAGGGTTGATCCCATGTAAAATTCCCCTCGACGAACCATCGTAATATGGATTTACGAGGAAATAAAAAGATGTTTAACTGTTTCTTCAATTGCTTCGAACTGAATATTTATTTGGAGTACAGCAGTAATAACCGCCTTGATATCGAATAAAAGACAAACCCCTCTTTTGCCTAAAAATGTCGATGAATGCGATAAGATCAGGCAGAAAAAAAAATTTTTTTAAATATTATGTATATAAATTTCAATTAAGTTCAATAAGTTATAACCCTGCCCCTTGGAACAAAGTCAAAGGTCCGGTTTCGTTCTATGTCACTTCCTTTTTTTTGCCCCCCCTCTCTAACTTTTTAACCTAACTTCAAATGTAGGTATATATTGTCTATCATAGTGGAAGGTAATGACAGTGTTCTCCCCTTGTACGAAAAGTGCGTACCCTAATTGTGGTCGAAGGAAGATTTATACCCCCAGTTTACCTTATCAAAGTTACAGAGATAATTCATGTATCCTAAAAAAAAAATTAAAAAAACTTAGTCTTGTTACTGCTTGTATTGTTGATTTACTTTCTTAGACGTCGATATCCTTTGTCAACAGCTCTTTTACCTGAAAGCAAAATAAGAAAATCATTATTATTCTTTTTTTATTTATTTAAAGAAAAAAGATCATGGCTTTAAGAATATGAAAGTTTTGTCCTTTGGAAGATGGTGTCAGATGATTTAGAAAATTATTTTTGAGAGGGGATTACGTTTTACAAGTTGTTTAAAAACAAGAAAGCATTTTTAAGTAAAAATAAGAAAATAACACTGGTTGTGTTTTGTTTTGTTTTTTTGTTTGTTTTATGGATTTTCGCGTAAAAAAGTAACAATAACAAATATGAAAGGAGATTTTCGTTAAAAAAAAAAAAAATTCATACTGACTTTTAGTACAATAATAAAAAAAAAATCATTATTACAATTTATAACACATTAATGGAAACATTTCTGCTCTAAAAACAAAAAAAAGTCAAGAGTCGTTCACTCAAAGTTAAATAAAACACCACAAAAAAAGGTGACACCCGCTTTTTAGTAATTTTGTAAATAATAATAAAACTGCCTAAGTAGAGAAAAGAAAAAAATGTAATGGACAATAATAATCAACAAAACAAAATGAACGTTTTTTAGAACTTCAAGAATAATATGCTATTCAGTTTTCAAACTGTTTCCCACCATAAAGAGAATGTGTGTGTATATAAAATGCCTAAACAAACTTTGTTCATTAAAAATAAAAACTAAAGGTTTTTCTTTAATGGACAAAAAAAAAAAAAAAAATTCAGTTTGATGAATATTTTTTGTTTTCTAAAACATTTGGGCAGCAGTTGTGATTCTACACAAGTAAGAACCTCAGTTTTAGAATTGTAATAAGTTTTACTTTCATTTACAAGGTATTAAAAATTACTTTTGACAATTACTATAATTAACAAGATCTTTTTTTAAACGAAGTGACTGCTACACAAGTCCTGGTTTTTCCTTAACGGGATCTTTCTTGACACTTCGAAAATGACCGTTACGCTGGGGTAAAAAGGTCAGACCAGGTTATTGTTAAAAATGATCAATTGTAATTTTACGTCAGTACAAGAATTTACAATGTGTACCATCTCTTTCAGTTTCAACATTTAAATTTAAAGTACATTTATTTTTTAGCAAGCAAGAACTGTACTACTTACCTTAAGCAAGGGTTACTTAAAAAATACTATGAAGCGAGTACTATTTTTCTTTTTCATTCAAAACAGAAAGGGAGCTTTGTTTTTAATTTTGTTTTTCAGTTTGCTCTTTAATTTAATGGTGTTGCGACCAGTAAGCATTTTTTTTTTCTTATACACTCTGAAAGTCGTGTAGATTTCTCCACCAGTGGGTTATTTTTTTGTTTGTTTGCTTGTTTAAAGTCTATCCCAAAGCAGGTGGCAAGTGTGAAACGTCGGTATTTTATCGGAGTATTCCACCCAACCAGAAGAACAAGACGTTGTCTGGTTCGTCATGTTTTTTTTCGTTTTGTCTTTTTACCCAGAAATCACTTCTTGATCACCAGGGTCTTCTCTAGTTCTCTAATTCTGTCTCTCTAAAAGCTGTTGTGGTTGGGTGTTCTTCGTTTGCTGTTTTCCGTGTTTGTTTACCACACCACCTCTCCCTAATCCCAAACCGCCTAGTCATGTGGGTGGGTGTGAGTAACTATCTCACAAAATATTTTTAATCTTATCATCATAGCTAGTTTTTTTTTTTTCACTATCACTCTTTTCAATTGGCAGTAGTAATAATAACAACCTCTCTCTCTCTCTTTCTTTCTAGGCTATCATACTTTCTTTTTCCCCCCTCACTCTCTAATTTCTATCTCTTTTCCTTTTTTTCTCTAATAATAGAGAAATACATTGCTCGTGTCTTTGTAGTTGTCCGTACCTCATAACAGGTTCTTGCTATGCGATTCAAATTTAATTTAAGTTTTTTTATTTGAGTGAGGTGATTTTTTTTTAAATATAAATTTAGTTACGGTTTTTATTTCACCATTTAACAAAAAATTACGAAACACTTTTCTGATGCACTTTTCGTATTTTTCCATTGATAATATTTTTCGAATGTAGGATATTTTTTTAAAAGGCGTTACCAAAAATAAACTTTTTTTTCTTACTCCAGCAGAAAGTCTGCTGAACAGTAAATAAAAGTAATATTTCTTAAATTTGTGATCAAACCGTTCAAACCTTATTTATTTGTCAATTTTTTTAATTTCTTAGCTTAGCCATTTTTTCAGTTAAACTAAAGAATTGAGATTTAGCTATTTTTTTCACCCCTTAAAAACTATAAACCTGTCTGATACATCAGGATCGAAACTACTACTAGTGGCGCCACTCACCGAAATTAAACATCAATCAATATCGTCGTCAAATGCTTTTTTTTTTTTTGTTGATCGTTCAAAATTGAGGTTACCTCCTATTAATTCGCTCCAGTTGTGGTTCAGTTTTAGTGTTTTACAGAACAGGTCATTTAAAGTGTCAGAAAATAGGACAAACAAACAAAAATTATTTTATAAGATTTTAGCCGATGGAAAGTCTTCGATAAGTAGAGACCCTTTGTCTAAAAATGACCTTGGGAAGAATTAGGTTGCCACTACAAAGAAAAGAACTATCCCTATTTTTTAAAGTTTTAAGAAAACAACTATGTAGGTCTTACTTCGAACATCCTTAAATTTATTGGCAAACGACTTTAAGATATACTAATTTAGTACATTCTTTTAATTTTCTTCAAAGTCTTAGGGTATAAAAAATATTTCTTTATAAGACTAACATCATAACTTCTGAAAAATGAGTAGTTATCTCGCTTGGATTTAATAGAACTCTTCATCGTTTGTGTTCTATTTTTTCCTTTTCTTTTTTAAACGGTGCTTTCTTTATCTTACGAGAGAAAAAAAAACCACAACCTCCATGTGTGTATTTATAATTATTCAAAGAAAGTTAAAGTTCAAAATATTAGTTACTACATTTGGGACTTCTACCGCTCAGAGTGATATTTTGTATGGTTGGTGTTACTGTTACTAGTGTAAAAAAATTTTTAATTTTAAAGTTTTTATTAAATAATTATGTGAATTTGTAAAAAAAAAAATCTTTGGACCGGAGACCTCAGCATTTTTTTTTTTATTGTTTTACAATTTTTTTGTATCTTTGCGAGTTCGAATTTCAGTTGAATTCGTTGCATTCACTTGGAAAAGAGATTCTGTCCCTTCCCTCCAGTTATGGGTTAACAGGACAGATTGGGTTCTTTAGCCTTGGTTGACAACCAGTCTACCACAGAAAGTAATGGCATCCTACTGCAGCTACTGGCCAGTCGCCCAACCATGTATCACATATGGCACTTGACTGACTGACTGACTGATCTTTGGGAAGCACAGTGGAGTAATGGATAGCAGCTCAGACTGAGGAATCGGAGAGCTGAGTTTGAATTCAGTTGAGATTATTACATTTATTTACACGCTAATAATAATTGGAAAAGATATGAATCCATCTCTTCTCCAGGACAGACTGGGTTCTATAGCCTTGGTTGGCAAACAGGAAAATGGGGACTGCTTGTGTAGCCAAAAAAGCATCTCATGAAACTTCGAGAGAAGCTGGCTCAACCCACCCAAGGTGAATGCCGCCATAAGTCCAACTACCTAATTTTTTTCCAAGCAAGAAATAACCCTTTTTGTAATAATCGGATAAGACAAAAACATCCTTTCTCTTTTCTTAAGTGTATCAATTTTGAAGGCCATGATATTTGGAATCTTGGTAAGTTGTCCTAACTATTAATAACTGGTTAATGCCAAACATTCAGGTTATGATTTGCCAATTTTGACCTTGTGCATATAGGTGCTGGCTACACTGGGCGGATGAAACACCAGATATTTCTCACCTCTAAAATTAGGAAACCTAAAAACTCGCTAAAATGGAAGGATACGTTATGAAAAAATGCCCAAAATATAAATAAAATCTCATTATCAAAATCTTTGTGCTATTATTATTAAGAGGAAACATCAAATGATTTCTTTTTTTTTTCTTTTTTTTATCCTTTTTCGAATGTTACATATTTTGGTTAAAAATCTTTTCTTTTTTTTCATCAACACTACTTTAAAAACAATTTTCTAAGAACTTTGAGCAACTTTTTATGATGAAAAGTACATTGAATTAGAAATTCATGCAAAAATCAGATAATTGCTGAATTTTATTTAAACTTTCAGGACTTATTCAGAACTCAATTAAATTATTTTTTAATTCTTTGTTTTTAGAAAATCTTTGTAAATTATATAACTGTTACCCAACAATCATTTAATTTTATGAAATTGAGAATATTTTCCTTTATAACACTTAATGCTTATATTAGTTATAAAGACAAGTCCTTCCAACTATCATCATCATTAATGATGTTATAACATCCCTACTCCTAAGGTAAAATTTACAACTTTTCCAAATAACAAAATAAATAATTAGAAATTAAAGTTTGTTTTGGATACAGTCGAAGAGCAGTAACTCATTTATTTTGTAAAACCAAACATATTTTGGAGTTTGTATTTTTTGCACTCACTTTGTTTTCTCAGTACTTTCTATTATATCATTATTGGTTTGAAGATCATTGTAATGATCACTAGTTGGTTTCTTTCTTAAAAGTTTATTTTCAAAACCTGAAAATGAAACATATTTCCTATTTCTTTGGAAATCCTCTTGATTAGTTGTCACAATATACGACTTGTTGTCAGTGTCTGCTGACTTGATCATTCCTTCAGTGTTCCAATATTCCTCTTTATCTAATTTTATTCTTTCTCTCCTCTTTTTAAAGCTGTAAATTTTTGACACCATGGAATCTATCAAAATTCTTTTCCACTCTGGTTTTTGTCAGATTTTCTCTCTCCTGATAGTCTGATTATAAAGAAATCATTCTTTAAAATCAGACTATTTTGGTAATAACTTTTTTAATGTAAAAGTAATGTGGTTCTTATTTTCCTTCCCATAATTAATTCAGTGCACATGACACCTGTGTCTTCAGTTAGTAATTCTTTTATTCTTTTAAAAGAATTCTTTTGTAGGCAGTCCCACACAAATACAGTGTCCTTCTTTCAATAATTCAGCCATTGGTTATATTGTTTTAGACAAGTTTGGTAAGAATTTTCCTAAGTATCTGACCATGCTCTTATTATATGTTGTAGTTCACTCAAATTTGTAAATGCAGACAACTATAGAGCCTTTCCATGCTGGGTTGTTTTTGCCAACTTCCCATGTTTTTGCTTTTTGAACAGTTCTGTTTTTTCTTTCTTTTTTGTTTTCAAATTTGGGTTCTGTTCATCTAGAAAGTAATTTTCTTCCTATAAAAAGAATCCTTAGCTGACACCATGTTCCACTGGACTTAGGGTGGAAAGATATATGAAACTGGCCACTGAAAATTCAAAGCAACACAAAGACAACATGACATGAAAATTAATTGAGGTACTGATAATTAAGCAATTACTGTATTTTACAGGATTTTACAGGATTCAGTCTCTTACCTAGAGCTAATTCTTTATTTTTGATCCATGCTATTTACTGATGGCTGTAGATTAATGGTCCAAGTAACTGTAATGTAAAGTAACTAAAATTAGAATGAAGAAATTGTTCTTTTCAAAATTAGTTGTGACTGTTTCATCTCATAAAAAGTGAGATCTCACCACTACTAAAGTTACTAGATTAAAAGCTGGTAGTTTTTGAAGTTGAAATTATGATGAAAGAAATATTTGTCAAAAATAGTTAATGGCATGTGATCTTTTTAGTTAAAAGCAACAAGACATAGACACTTTTTGTCTATATTTCTGAGATGAGGTATTGTAATTATTTACATTGAACTGCTGTCCTCATCTTTGTAGCAATATTCACATTTTGGCCATTGTGCACTTCAACCTTCTTCAGGTGATTAGAATTTTGAAGTGAACCCTTTATTTTCTTCACTGTGGTAGATTTTTCTCGTTCTATGAGTCATGTCACTTCTAGGTGTATTAGTTATCTCTAACTCAATTCTCTAAATATTTTGTTCACCACTGCTGTAGCCAAGTATTGAGCACTTTGGGTCAAGTTACTGCTGAGCCACAAAAATCTCTTAAGCTGGCCAAGCATAAAATACAAAATGGAAACCAGTAATACAGAGTGCTAGAGAAAACCTATTGCAAGCATTAAGATTGTAATATGAGCTCTGGTAAAAAAAAAAAAAAAAGGTGGTTACTGAGACATTAGGTTTATAAATCCTCAATATTCATACTCAAGAACACATGACCCAGTGGCTAAAAGCATTGGTTGGATTCAGTGTATCAAATACGAGACGATATCTTTAATATGTAAAATAAGGGTTTATTTATTTCTGATCTCCGTTAAATTAACGTTGACTTTTAAGTACATGGTTTCAGGATTTTCTTCCCCGATTACATTTTCGTGGGTTTGGCACTTATATAACTTCCTCTCACCCTGTTGTGTGTGTGTGTGTGTGTGTGAGAGAGAGAGAGAGTTCAGCTAGGACTCAGTGGTTTCCAAACGGTGTGGCGCACCTTCATAGCAGGTGTGGCAGAATGATTGAAAGACAAAGATTTAGAAACAGTTTTAAAACTTTAATGTGCCAAAAATAAATATGATTTCAAAATTTAAAACATTATCATGGATTATTTGTAATTGCATGCATGAATCCCAGTATAAATAGTTATGAATAATTATTGACTGATTTTATCATTGTGATGTTTTTGCATTATATCAAGTATTAAGAATATTGTAACTAGGGCCCGTAAATTGGAAGAGAGAGTTATCAATAATAATATTCAACTCTGAATCTGCACTTATCTCCCTTTAACCTTCTTCTTGTTTTTATTCTTAAATTTACTTTTATCATAAAATATGGTGAGGCACAAGCAAATTTTTATTTCGAAAATGCGACCCGGAGGGAAAAAAAAACTTTGAGAACCACTGAGCTAGATTGATTTCCTGTTTATGTTGGTGCAATCACTGAGGCCTGATTCTGCACTTTTTATCGATGAGGACACCTTTTAGGTCAACCCTATGACGGACCTAATTCTGATGTAACTCAATATATATTGGATTATCACAGGTCAACTTCTTTTAAATCAAGCGTTCCTGAGACATAAAATTCGATTTAGTCCTCTAGTATTCCTTGGCATGACTTACAACTGCATAATGAACTTTTGAAGATATTTGTAAAAACATTTTTTTGTAAAATCATCAGAGACTTAGCAAAAAGGTAAAAGGTTTCTTGTTTAACTATACACACAAATGTCTCGAGTAAGTTTTTCTAATCATTTCACCCCATTTCACTGCCACTGTTGTGCAGGGGGTTACATAGGGGAAAGTGATGAGAAAGAGTGGTTGGGGGTTACATAAAGGAAAGTGAAGAGAAAGAGTGGTTAGGGGGTTACATAGGGGAAAGTGATAGGAAATGTCAGAAGGAGGGTGATAGACGGGTAAGGATAATGAGGATGAGGGTTGCGTGGATGGGAAGAGTTTTTGAGAGAATGGGTGCAAGTTAGTGTGTTAGGAGGTGTCTATTGACCTTACATTTAAACTACTGGAGATTGTAGCTGTCAGGGAAGCAAGTATATGGAAGGGGATTCCACAGGCGGGAAGTGCGAGAAAAGAAGCTGTTGGAGTAGAAATTGCGGTTACATCTTATCTGTTTCACTGTAAAAGTGTGGGACCTAGTTACTAATCTAATATCTCGTGCAAATTCATACCTAGGGGGCACCAGTGATCTAAGTTCATCGGAGCAGAAGCCGTGAAAGTATTTATAGAAGAGGCACAGAGAAGCTAAGTCACGCCGGTGAGAGAGTGACTGCAGCCAGTCTGCCAAGTCGATATTGATCACATTACAGATTCTCCGTTGTATTTTGTCAAGAACCCCAAGAAGAATAGCAGGGGAACCTGACCAGATGTGGCAGCAGTATTCAATGCACGGGCAGATGGTAGATTTATAAATGAGCAGGATAGATTCAGGCGGGAAAAACTTCCGGGCCCTGCACAGAGAGACGACTTTCATAGCAGCGGATTTAGCAATGGATTCGATGTAGTCATTCCACTTGAGGTCCGCTGAGAGTGTGAGACCAAGGAGGCATAGTGTTTTACTCTCTGGGAGGCAAGCCTGTTCCATGCTAATGGGAGATAGGTGGGATTGTCTATGATGGTTAATTGATAGCAGCTTCGTTTTGGAAGCATTAAAATTTACGAGCCATTTCCTACCCCAGTCCACTACGGATTAGAGGTCCTTCTCAAGCTCAGCAGATTTTTGATCGAGGCGAGAGTAAATTGTGGTGTCATCGGCGTACATACCTACTTGGGATCTTATGGCATCGGGGAGATCATTAATGTAGATCAGAAAGAGCGTAGGACCTAAGATAGAGCCTTGAGGGACACCCGCGTTACTGGGGTAGTTTTGTGATGCATGTCCGTTTAATACCACCCTCAATGTGCGGTTAGAGAGGAATGACTGGATTAGGTCAAACAAATGTCCAGTTATACCATAGCTCCGCAGTTTGCGTAGGAGGCCAGCAAGCCAGCGTCTGTCGAACGCTTTGGAGATATCCTAGGCAACGGTTCGAGCTTCACCAATGGAAGGGATTCTATGGTGCATTAAACTCCAAACACTCAGTACCATTCTCTAGTACTGTTAACACAAAAGACCCCACTCGACAAAATGAACCAAGGAGAAAGTAAAAAGTCCTTGGACAGAGAAATTGTAACGGAGATGTCGGTGATCTTATGGTTTGTATGACATGGATAATGAAACCGGCAAACCAAGTTCAAACTTCCCCTTGCGTTTATTTCACACTAGCAGTATAGCTCGGCGTTGCTCGGGTGAATGAAAGCTTTAAAACTAATCCATGGTCCTGGAGCTCAGACTCTGGATGTTGGCACGAAAGACTAAAAAGCAATAGTTGTTTCCAGTTAAAGCGAAACCGTAGACTGAAAGAAAAATAAATGGATGTAAGTCAAATTTTGATTTCCTGGTATCGATATCAAATAAGTTTTTTTCATCGTAAACTGAATTTTGAAGGCTAAATAAGTCCTCTGAGTAAATGATATCATGGCTGAGACTAAGAACTACAATTATACATACTTAGAGCCAAACCCAAAGCAAAAACTAAAATAAAAGGGCTGCAAAAATACAGACATACAGGCAGATAAACAGACAGACACACACACAAACATCTTGCCTTTTATATATATATATATATATATATATATATATATATATATATTATCGATTTTCTGCACTATTTAAGAACTGCAACCTTGAAACTTCTGAATATCGTTTCTTATGTCTTTGTCTATGAGTGTATCAAATTTGATTAAAATCGGACCACTCCTTCTATAACCCGATATTTTTCGATTATCGATTTTAGATATTTATCGGGGGTACCTCGACACAAAACCTAGCCAAGAACACTCGCAGACGCTTATAGTACAACTGTGTAAATTTTCAAGAAAATCGGTTCAGCCGTTTCGGAGTCTATAGGTAACGGACACACACACACACACACACACACACACACACACACAAAGTTTCATTTATAAATAAGTTTAGATCATGTTCTTGAGAAAGACGTTAACTTCTCCCTACTTCATTTGTGTGTAAATAACTATTGGCAGACGGCGCTTTTTTATAACTCTGTAGAATACAACCCGTTTATTGTACTATTACCCTGACACCCCTACAAAATCGTCCACATGGATGGTTCAAAAAATGATGGACAAAGGTCATTGACTGGTGTGTTGTGCGACAAAGAAAGCGATTTTGAATTTGATTTTGCCTCTGAAATTTCCTCTTGATACTCACCAAAAGAAAGATTAGTAGACACTATCTGGGAAAAAACGCGCCCTACGCATGTTCATGTCAGATACAATTTTGTTTTGCCAGACTGACATTCATCTGTTGTTTATAACAAGATAAAAATGTATGGATTTTTTGGTGAGAACGTTCGAGATCTGTCATACCACCTACATACGCTCCTGACAAAATAGGAGACATTATTTTCGGAGTGATCCATGTGTGTGTGTGTGTGTGTGTGATTATAACAGCAATCTACTAATTAATTAATTTCATATTTGTATTAATTCTCTCTCTCTCTCTCTCTCTCTCTCTCTATATATATATATATATATATATATATATATATATATATATAATTTAAAATAATTTAAGTAATTTTTAATCATCACCTGAAGATTGTGTTGTGCATGAAATTCAGGCATGTGCTACCGGTGAAGATATATATATATATATATATATATATATATATATATATATATATATATATATATTGTGTTGCTTTCATCTTAGCGTTTTTGGCTGAGCTATTCTTCGGTCATCAAATCAAAATGCAATGATTTCAACAGCCAAAGTTTTATTGTTGTTGCTATAAAATATAACAAGCTCTTATGTTGCTGGATGCGAATTCGAACTTCGACCAAAAAACACTCCTTTCTTTCAAATTCTTGCAATCAATTTCGTTTGATAGCCGAAGAATTGATCGAATCAGAAATGATGTGATATATAAAGAAAGGGGGTTGTTGCTGCAAATAGGAATACGTTGAATAACCGAAACTCTTCATCTCAGAATCGCATTCAATGTTGGATTTTGTTTGGAATTCACTGTGTCTGTGAAATGAATAATTATGTTATCGAAAAGAGATCGATAAAAAGCGAGGAATTGAAAAGAGAATGTGAAAATGGAAAGCTAGAAAGGTAAGAAAGCTAAAGAGAAACGAAAAGAAAACCAGGTGAGTGGAAAAAATTAATAATATATTGAGAGAGAGAGAAAAGATGGAGACAGAAGGAAAAAAAGAATACTTGACTTGCTGATTAAATACCAAATAACAATGTGCAAAATATTGAAAGGATACAGAAGGATGGAAATGTATAAAAAGAGAAAGGCATGAACCCACCTTTCCCATTAGGTCAATTTATGGATGACTGTTGTTTCGATGCATTAAAATGTGTTGCATTAAACGTTTCCAGGGAGAGTTAGAGTACTATAAATATAAACGAGAGGCTTAAGTAGAAAATATTTGTATATTCCTCCTTCTTTTTCCTATTAAATAAATTGTCTTTCTAACATTTAGATTGAAAAATGAAACAAAACAAAAAAAAAAGAAACAAACACGATGAAAGGATAAGGGAAAGGATGAGAAGATACAGGCCAAAGGTGAGAAAAGAGCAGAGGCATGAAATCATAACCTTAGTTGTCAATATCCCAGGGGTTTCAATCAATTGACATTATTTCATGACTTATTCAGTCTAATATATTTATTTTTGTTGCATTGATCACTACTTTTCGGCCGATGCACTCTTCAACCTGACTGGTGTTGTTTGAAGTTCTGGGATTAATTATTATCTTATTATTGCACGCATTTTTCAGCCGAGTATCTTTATTTTTGTTATTATCCTTATTGCGTTTCGATCGATAACTTCTCCAAACAATTAAGATACTTTATAAACTTTTGACTGCAGTGTAGGCTCTTTCTCCTTCACCACTGGGGATTATGCCTTTTACTATCACCCGGAGAATTAGCCAAATAATAAATAAAATAAATATGTTGAATGAGATGAGGGATTTTATTTAAGCCGATTACTAGCTGCAATGCGCATTTTAAAAGGGCCGAAGAGAAAATCGGCCGAAATCAGGATTAGTAATCGAAACAACAGAAATAAAGACACCACTGGGATTTAGAGTTTTACAGAATTTTTACAGAAAATGCTCAGAAAGTCAAAATCAACAAAAATGAGGATAGTCTGAATAATTTACAACATAATTTACAACATAATTCCTCATCGAATATTTTAGGAAAAAATTATATATTATAATACATTATCATGTGTCTACTATACACATGACCTACTAGATTAGATGTGGTTCCCTGGCAGCTGTAAGGTTTAATCCCCGAATCTGGTAGTGCTAAAAACTAACATATTCTACTTCTGAGGATGATTTCTTTTTTACGGTTTATCAACCGTCAAAAAGTTGGTTATTTAAAGCTGAAACATAATAACATGAAAGATTTTGGTTTTTGTGAATGAACATTGTATAAACAATTTTTTTGAGAATAACAATGCTGTTTCCAGATATGTCTTAATATTTAACCTATAGCTGGGGGAGTAAATATATTTATATCTTTTTCCAAAGGTAATTTGCATGTAAGTGAATGTAACGAACATAACTGGAATTTGAACTCGGCTCTCCGATTTCTCAGTCTAAGCTGCTACCAATCTTAACACCCACACACACTCTACTTCCGCGAAAAAAACAGAGAAGCAACTTAAAAGTGAATAGGACGGGATATTTTTAGTACGCCTCGTGTTGCTACCAAATGTGACACAAGGTCGAGGTTTAAGGTGGGATTAATGGCAACACCGTAGGAAAATTACTCAAACCCCTTGGCACTTCTCCTTTTGGGGATGCCTCAGTCGCCGGGTAATGACCCCGGTCCCCTTCCTGAAGTAGAGGTATTGCCTAGTGAATAAGACTGGTATTAACCGATATGAGTTATCTCCCCTATGTATGGCAAGTCTGTTGGTACAACAACCAAATGGATGTGTAATTGGTGTAACGGTTACAGGCGCTAAAAATGAAACTAGTGAGCTGAGTTCAAATTCCGGCCTCATCGATTGCGCTCACTTTTTCAAAAATGCCATTAGGAAAGGCATGAATCCATTACTTCTCCTTCTAGCTATAGGTTCAATAGAAGGGTAAACTTTAATCTCTGTGGGCGAGGAGTAACTCTAAGAGAAGGAAATTAAAATCATGAAGAAGATGACGGGAAATTACTATATACACCAAAAAGTTAAAGCAATCCACATATCTTAAAGAAAAGGAAATTGATGAGAGCAATAATAACTACGTTCTTAAGGGAAAACAGAGTATGTATAATAATGGAGTTATTTCAGCAGAATTTTCGTGACACAAAGAAGATCAAAGAAAACCGAAAAAAGAAAAAACGTAGCGATCAAAGCAACAAAGAAACTTAAAATTTTTAATAAGGGAGAATATCTAAACTACAAAATCAAAAAGTCTTCCTACCTGATCCACATCATCGTCTCACTTTCTCTTCTTTGGAGGCGAAGACATTTGTGAATCGTAAGAGAAAACCAGAAAAATAAACATGCAGAAAAAAGCAAAAAATAAATTAAATTCTAACGGCTATTCAATCATTGATATTCAAATAACGAGAACTCGCTACTTTTAAGTTACGAACTTGAAAACCGTGACAGTTTCGTGATCATTCTTCTGCGTGTGTGATTGAAACGACACCGCATGATTGCTTCTTAACGAAAGTAGAATGGTGATCTCAGGGTTCCGATAAAATGCAATTGAAATTAAAATGAATTAAATACGAGTCGAAAATTAACAATTGACGCTCAATAAATATCCTTCATTCCGCGTTTAACGTTAAACTTGGTGTCAACGAAACGCTAAGAAGACAAATCAAACTCACCAACTTAAATTAGGTGTCCGTTCAATGAAGTGGAATTGAATTCAAATTCCTGCTAAAGTAGTTAGTGCTGACTTCGCCCTCATGACCTAAACGGGAAAGGCAGGAATCCACTTCTCCCAACGGATGATTTTATGAATTATTCATGAAGCGCCATGAAATAATGTCACGGTACACACACACACACACACACACACACACACACACACACACACACACACACACACACACAAAGTGCGTATGTAAGTTTGTAATGGTACAGCGTTAGTTAAGTGCCATACGTGATACACACTTGGGCGGTCATGTTTCGAAATTGGTAGAAGATTTTTTCGCAGTAGATTGCCATTACTTTCTGTGGTAGACTGATTGCCAACCAAGGTTATAGAACCCAGTCTGTCCTGCTATTTAACCCATAGTTGTAAGGTGAAGAGACGGATTAATACTTTTCCCAAGTGTATTTGCACGTAAGTAAATGCAACGAATTCAACTGTAATTCGAACTCGGGTCTCCGATTTCATGTTCCAAACCGATATCCACTGCAAAATGAATAGGTATTAAATTTTTTTAGCCCACATTTGCTAAAAAAGGCTTTATCAGTTTTATTGCAATTTTCTACTTCTTATTTCTGTGAATTAGGCTACTCAACTCTAAAGAACAAGAAGCGAGTAAGGCTACGCTCAACTGAGGAAAATAGAAGAAAAATTCAATATTTGATTAAGCTAACTTTTAAGTTCGGCCAATTTTCCTTCCTTTTCCCCAATTAATTCGCATTCTAATTCTCTTTTTTTTTAATAAAATGAAATCTTCATTTAAGTTCTTCTGGCTTCTTTTTAGTCATCTTTCTTTATTTTAGACTCGCAGTATAGCCCGGCGTTGCTCAGGTGTAATGAAAGCTTTAAAACTAATCCATGGTCCAGGAGCTCAGACTCTTTGGACGTTGGCACGAAAGATTAAAAAGCAATAGTTGTTTCCAGTTAAAGCGAAACCGGAGACTGAAATAAAAATGAATGGATGTAAGTCAAATTTTGATTTCCTGGTATCGATATCAAATAAGTTTTTTTCATCGTAAACTGAATTTTGAAGGCTAAATAAGTCCTCTGAGTAAATGATATCATGGCTGAGACTAAGAACTACAATTATACATACTTAGAGCCAAACCCAAAGCAAAAACTAAAATAAAAGTGTTGAAAAAATACAGACATACAGACAGATAAACAGACACACACACAAACATATTGCCTTTTATATATATATATATATATATATATATATATATATATATATATTGTCGATTTTTCGCACTATTGTAAAAACTGCAACCTTGAAACTTCTGAATATCGTTTCTTATGTTTTTGTCTATGGGTGTATCAAATTTGATTAAAATCGGACCACTCCTTCTATAACCCGATATTTTTCGATTATCGATTTTAGATATTTATCGGGGGTACCTCGACACAAAACCTAGCCAAGAACACTCGCAGACGCTTATAGTACAACTGTGTAAATTTTCAAGAAAATCGGTTCAGCCGTTTCGGAGTGTATAGGTAACGGACACACACACGCACACAGACATAGTTCCATTTATAAATAAGTTTAGATGCTTGATTAAATATATGTGCAGATGTAAGATAGCAACGAAGACACTCACATATATATTGGCAAGCGCAACACAATAACTTAAATTAAAAGTTATTATTACAGATTGTTAAAACTTTTAACAATCGGTAGTAATCACTTCAATTTTCTTTGCAAAACTGCCAACACCATATTAAAACAATCTTTTAATAACTACACTGGATTAGCCTGGTAGTATCTATAACGTGCAAAGTATATTAAACACAGTTCAGAAAAAAATAAATTAAATTTGCCTGTATTTTATTGTTGTTAATGAAGACTGAATTTAAGACTTTAAAAACACAACATCCGCTAACTTTCCTTTCCAAGGTCGGAGAGAAGGCGTGTAACGTATTTGTACCTTTTAGAAGCACGTTCTTTTTCTAGAAAATAAAACTTCAGTTTAAGTTCTTCTGATTATCCCTGATTAGTAAAATATCTGTACCTTTAAATAAATAGTAAAATATCTGTACCTTTAAATGATTGGTAAAATACTTTTAAATGATTGGTAAAATATATGTACCTTTAAATGATTGGTAAAATATCTGTACCTTTATTTGATACAAGCAACGCCCCTTACATGTACTTAAACCGACGCATTTGTAAATAATCAAATTCAAGAAAAAAGAGTAAAGACAATAAAACAATTGACTATACTCAAAAATAAACTAATTGGTAAACTTTTAAGCTCTATTCAATGCATTACCAACCTAATAGTACCAAAAATAAGAATCCTATTAGGTTAGGTTAACCCTTAACGTACCATAGTTATCTTTAATAATGTGCGTTGTGGTGCAGTGGATATCGGCTCGTAACGAGATCGGTGAGTCAAGTTCAAATTCTAGTTGAATTCTTTGCATTCACTTACTGGCAATACCATTGGGAAAAGTGTTAATCCGTCACTTCTCTCACCAGCTAAGGGTTAAAATTAGCAGGACAGACTGAGTTCTATAACCTTGGTTGGTAACCAGTCTACCAGAGAAAGTAATGGCAACCTACTGTCGGAAAATCTTCTGTCCAGTCTTTCGAGATATGATTACCCAAGCGTGTATCACGTATGTCACTTAGCTGAATACATAAACAATTTAGTTTATTCTCCAAAATCGCAGACAGCAGGTTTTAAACGTTCAAGTGTTAATGTTAGTAAGGGAGGTAGCATCTATTATAATACGAGGCAGAGCAGGTTGCATCCATAATGTACAAAATGGGTAGTATTATACTACCCATAACACATTTTTGAAAGATGAATCATTTTATCTGTCTCCTTTAAATTATTTAATTCAAGGAGACAAGCCACAGTAAATTGCTTGAGGAATATTTAATTTAAATATTCCTCAAACAATTTACTGTGGCTTGTTATAGTAGTAATTGCTAATGAAACCCAAGATGAGACCGACTGTCATGAGAAGTATATGGTGTTCATCCTAAATTTTTCCGTTGCTTTTCGGTTGTTGGTAGTATAAGGTGAATTATGTCTTGATGGAAGAAGAGCAAAGAGAATCTAACACATTTTGGACGAGAACAGAAAACAGTGCTTATACAGATGCATATAAAGGGTTGTGAATTAAGTATATCTGAGAACAAAATTAGTTGGTTGGTTGGATTTAGAAATATGTTTACAATATTATGTAACTAATGTAAACTAGTGTCTTGAATGAGTGTTCAGCCGATGTTTATCAAAAACTGAAGCTTAGAGATCCAGTAGCAGAAAACCGTAGTCGACAATCTTTCTTTCATGATGCCGGTGTACTGTAAACTGCGACTTCTAATTGATAGAAACAGGTCCGGTTTAGTGGCAACTTTGACAAAGACTTTAACCGTTGGTTGGATAATAGAGTCATGTGATTAAATATATATTTAAGATGAAAGTGAGATTTTAGTGTCTCTATTCTTTATGAATTTTCTGATACTAATTTTTTCATATTGAAACGTTTATTTTTTGTTTTTTGGTTGTTCTTTTCGTTTTTATTGTTTTTATTTTTTATTTTTTACTTTCGGGAAGCAAACGAGAGAAGAGAGTGTGGTGATACCAGGGACCGGATGTTTGCCCTCAGAGGTCAAGATAGCAAATGACCAAAACTGGTCTTTGCGCATGTGGCTCCACGCAGACGTTCCGGCAGAAAACCAAAAATAAATAAATATCAAATTCCTTTTACGGACTCTTTTCGCGAACCGACGTGAATTTTGTTTATCGTCCAATGGGAAGTCCAGAATTAAATCAGGGTATGAATTCCCAAATGACTTGTTTGGACCCCCAAAGACGAAATAAAAAGCCGACACAGGAAGCAATGCCAGTTGAGAAAATACGAGCATAATTAGCACGTCCCTTGACCAGGTCAAGCAATCACATCATGCTCGCCTCTCCTGTCTCTCTCATCTTCTTCACTATACACTTAACCACTTACCCGATGGACTGAGCAGAGACATCAAAGACATTTCTAACAGACAGACGCTCACACATACATACGCACAAACTCTTTTTGGCATTTACTGCTATGAACATTTTTAACGACCTTCATACCAACCAAAAGACATTACTTTTATTTGTAAAAAGCCTTAATTGATATATATATATATGTGTGTGTGTGTGTGTGTGTGTGTGTGTGTGTGTGTGTGTGTGTGTTGTTTCTATACACAGTTTGATTTTCTTGTTTTATAACCCCTCCCCCTTATAGAGGGCTATCTACTAACAAGGCCAAATTCAGTTAACCTGTTTCAACACACAACTACACTTCACTAGAACGGATAACCCACTATAAGAGAACGTCACCGTCTCTTTTCTCGAACATTGGATAAGGCGCACATGTGAAAACAAGACTCAAAACTCTAACGAAAGGAACAAACATTTATTACATTAACATGAAAATAAACATGCAACAGAATGTAAATTTTACAAATACGTTTGCACAAAAATTACTTTTGTGCACATTATAAAATCAAGGTAAATAGAAATGTAGCTCATAAAATATATATTATTCAAGAAACTTTCAATAATCGAAAAATCTTTACGGTACAATGCACATTCGTTATTTTTAAAATCGATAGATCTTTTGAGAAGGTACAATAAAATTCACATTTTGTTCCAAAAAAGGTTCAAAATATATACATTCGTTCAAAAAGATACAATTAGTTAATTGAAAGTTGAAACTGAAAAGGCTTTGTCGAATTCACCAGTCACTAGTACTTTAACAAATTTGTTCTTTTTCTTGCAAAAAATTCGATTATTATTATTAGTAGTATTAGTATTAGTATTAGTATTAGTAGTAGTAGTAGTAATGTTTTATTTTACTTGTTTCATTTTGTTCCTGCTTCTTTTTTTGCTTCTTTCTTAGTTTGCTTTTATTTATCCACTATTGACAGCCGAACTTCCTTTTCCTTTTGAGAACCTTATCACTTTTTGTAATCCTCTGATACCTTCTTGCACTTTCTGTTTTCGAAATTTTTATATCTTTTGAACTTTTCTGCCTAACACATCTTCTTATATAGACCCCAAATAGGTTCCAGACGAATCTCAACTTCGAAATTTGCATAGGAGAAAATCACGCTCCTGATTGGTCAATAAATCGAAAAGTGCACATCTTTTTCAAATTTGAAAATTAAATCTTACATCGCTCGCTTTATTTCAGTGGTTATTTTTGTGCAATTCTATATTTAAATTTCAAAATATTTCACATCAAATTTATCAATTTTTTTTTACTAACCTTTCTTTTTTTTACTTTTTGAAAAAAAAATTCTTAAAAGTAAATGTAATAAACAAACCTAGACTTTAATAATATTTATTTATTGATTTATTTTATTTACACATTTTTATTTATCATTTATTTAATTTACATGACTTTTTGTTATTTTACATTACTTCTTATTATTTTATATATTTAAAGGGGGTATAGTGGGTTATCCGTCCAAGTGAAGTGTAGTTGCGTGTTGAAACAGATTAACTGAATTTGGCCTTGTTAGTAGATAGCCCACTATAAGGGGGGTATAAAACAAGAAAATCACATTGTGTATAGAAACATCATATATATATATATATATATATATAAAGTTTTTTTACAAATAAACGTAATGTCTTTTGGTTGCTACAAAAGTCGTTAAAAATGTTCATAGCAGTAAATGCCGAAAAGTGTTTGTGCGTATGTATGTGTGAGAGTTTGTTTGTTAGGAATGTCTTTGATGTCTCCGCTCAGTCCCTCGGGTAAGTGGCTCAGTGAATAGTGAAGAAGAAGATGAGAGAGAAAGGAGAGGCAAGCATGATGTGATCGCTTGACGTGGTCAAGGAACGTGCTAATTATGCTCCTATTTTCTCAACTCACGATGCTTCCTGTGTCGGCTTTTTATTTCGTCTTTGGGGGTCCAAACAAGTCATTTGGGAATTCACACCCGGATTTAATTTTAGGCCTCCCATTGGACGATAAACAAAATTCACGTCAGCTCGCGAAAAGAGTCCATAACAGGAATTTGATATTTATTTATTTTTAGTTTTCCACCGGAACATCTGCGTAGAGCCCAGTTGCGCAAAGACCAGTTTTGGTCATTTTCTATCTGGAACTCTGAGGGCAAACATCTGGTCCCTGGTATCACCACAGAGGTTCTCATTTGACTTGCAATTACCATTTATTTTTATAAGGCGCTTTGTGGTTACATACCTTACAAAACATGTATTCTCTCGTTTTCAGATGAGTCAGTATCATTCCAAGGCATTTTTTTTTATTATTGATCTAATTATTTTTGTTGTTGCCACAATGTTTCGAACGATCAAGTCTTCGTGTGATTTTTAAGCCTACAAGCCTTCCATATGCAAAGTGAGAGGTAGAATAAATCAAAAGGATCTGTAGACATTAACGATTACGGGATGGTTATCGATAACACAGTCATTTTATTTTATTTTCTAATTTCCTAATTAAAGTGGGCTCCTATCAAGAAGAGTGAGCGACTAAGAAATGTATATACAACATCCTTTGTAAATGAAATTAGAAAAGAAGTTGATGTTGATCACAAGCAATTAAATTTTATTATTGGTTTAGATATAATTAAACTGAGGTAGATAACTGAACGATATGCGTAATCTGAACAATATGAGATACGCAGTTGACACTGTTGATGGAAGATACAGAAAGAAAATGACAGGGCCCCCTAGACACGGGAGTAAAGGAAAGGAAAAAGAAAGGACTAAACATGAACAGCAAAAAGATTTGATAATTTCAGACATGAAGAGGTAGTCTTTTGCATTCATTTCTCCCTAATGTCATTTGGAAAATTACGAATCTATCTCCCCAACCAACTATGGTTTCAATAAATAGGGAGCTTTGGTTGGCACCCAGTCTAGGAGTAAGCCGACTCTGAACTTTTGTTATCTTAAAATAATTTTGCTTGTGCATACTTCACCGTGAGGTTTCAGTCCAGTTACATATACTCGATAATGCATTTTATATTTCATTTTAACGAAGAAATGTTTTAATGAATAACCGAGAAATTTGCAGTCTCCTATATAAAGCGATTCCAAATATTTCCTCGTCTCCTATACTTTAAATCATATTTAATCACAAAGCATAAATTTTAAATTAGGAACATTAAAGGTACATTTTAACATAGAAATTTTAAAATGTTTTTATTTAAAATTTTAAATACTCTAAATCATTTTTATGTGTTGTTTCAAAACTGGATACAAGACGATCATTTAAATATATAATCATCATGAGCTAAAATCTATTACCTCATCTTTCCATTCGAAGGGTATATAATTATACTCAAACACTTCGAAATGTGTTATCTTAAACCCATTATCAGGATATAATTCTATCTGGTGATACGCCGAGGTTAAATCTATTTTTGAAAAAACAGCATTTGTTGGCAAATGGAATAGGATATCGATTAGTTTTTGTAATATTATTCAGAGTACGATAATCTGGTAGTCTTCACAAGTTAAAAGGTTATGGTGTTTCTGGTTGTATCATTAAATCTTTTTATCAAATCGCGTAATGGAAGTTATCTGGGACGGTTACTCATCTAGATTTGTTGTATTTGTCTGTATTTATGGGATGAGGTAGTATTTACCGTATTTACATTATTCGGACTATTGTCCTCGTCTTTGTTGCTATTTGTACGAGTGATTGTAATAAAAGGTTCGGTCCGAAATTCCTAGCACTTGAAGAAGGCCGGAGCGTACATCGGCCGAAACGTCGTACCGATGGCAACAAAGACGAGGAAAATAGTCCGAATAATAATGTAAATACTCTAGAAGTGTTTTGTTAATGCAGACGTTCTCCAGGGCTCTATTCTTAGACCCACCCAATTAGTTTTCTGTGTCCCTGTGAACAAGAATTCATGTTTAATTTGTAGCAGCCACAGATCTATTTCCTTTAGCGAATCAATGCCCCCGACGGGAGATTCAGTCACTCACTGACCAATCAACGGGCGGAGCGCATTGATTCCTCTCTAGAACTATTTTTCCTAGTCCTGTTGGTAGAACGGACGAGAGGAGAGAGCCACGAGCCAGCGTGAGTAACGGACGTCTCTCTCACATCGCTGCCACTGATTCCCCATGGAATGCTTTCGCGGAAGACGCTGCTGCTAGCTTCACCATGGACACTTACATACTATCTGCTGCTATCTTCACCATGGACACTTACATACTATCTGCTGCTAGCTTCACCATGGACACTTACATACTACCAATCTTGTACGTTTACTATGTAATAAACCATTCTTTGTTGTTGTTCTAAAAGCAAGTTTCGTCATTCATTTGTGTGCCTAAAAAATATAGTGTTGGGGAAATTAAGCATTTCCCATAACTCCTATAAATTCTTGGATCATCCACACCAAAGATTTACATGTTCTTGCCTTGTTGAATGGAAGTTCCGCATATTTTAGACTTTTTATTTTAATGACTTTTGTGAGTGTGACCATATTTATTCTTGTTTTACAGTAAAGACTCTTCAATTTCTATTTAACCAAGGCATTTAGCACGTCTTCTACTTGGCTTAATTTAATAGGAGTTTGAAAGGGTTTTTTGTAAAGCAGTTGCAGGTGTTATAGACAAAATGCTTGTAGAAATGTATTTTGTATTCTTTCTTCGATGGCGTTGATAGAATCTAGTATCGATTATTTTTCTTAACTTGTAAATAAACTGATGGTCGCCTCTTCATTGTGGTTCACTTAATACACGCTCTCATAGCATTTCATGTCAGCATAGCGGTTAACACGTGGCTTTGTATAAGTGATATATGATAGACATAGGACAAAACTTCTAGAACCCACCCCACCCACACAAAAAACAAACAAAAATAAAAAAACAAATAAAAACAATAGAGAGCAATAAAATTGGAATTAACGGAAGGAAATATCTATATGAAATAAATTAAATATGAACATTTAAATCTGGTTATGAGAACTGCCAAGCGTGTGTTGAATATGGAATGGTCCATTCATAATGCGTGTGTATGTGCGTCTGAATTACTCATTATAAATTTAAGTGCCTTTGAAATAAGATTGTAAAACGTCCTGGTGGTAATATTTTTGGTCACGGGCGTTGCGAAGTACGTATCATGTTGAACACATGACTCTTGTGAACAAAATTCGTCATTTTTATAGCTTTTGGAAGATCCAAAAGGCTTGACATAAATATTTTTATTTCGCTTCTGATTAGTTAAAAAGTTGCTTTTGTTTTGTTTGTTTTGCTTTTTTTGTTGTTGTTGTTTTTTTTTGTTTTTTTAACCATGTGACGTGTTCTCTACTATGTCCGCGTATGAAAAATGATATGATTTGTAAAAATAATTTATTACTTTGAACTGACGCTCACCGTCTAGAAATGTTTGTCTCTTTTTATCAGGATCCTTTGCATAATTGAAATATTTGTTAACATTGTTTTGACCATTTGGAAGACACTGCAAAGGACAAAGTTTCTCGATTTCCCAAGAATATACAAATAACCCGAATTCTACATTCGATCAGTTTTTCTGGTGATTCCATACTCGTATATTTGTCACATGCAGTTACAATAACTGCCGTTTTACTTACCGGCCAGCAGCATACAGAAGTTTTAGCCTGTTCTTTATTCAGCAGACCAACACAACTACATCACACACGAACAACAGTTTGCATACAGGCTGCGGCAAGTAACTCACTTCTTTAACTCTACGATAGTCACTTCGGATTTCCAAAAATGGTATTTGTTTATATTTCTGAGATGAGGTAGTATTTACACTATTTACATTATTCAGGCTATTGTCCTCATCTCTGTTGCTATTTGTACGACGTTCCGGTCGTTGTACGATCCGGCCTTCTTCAAGTATTAGAAATTTCGAACCAAACTTTTTATTATGATCACTGGGGTATATCATTCTCATTCCTTGTGCGAAGCCTCTTTTGGTAGTCATGAGACATTTCTCTTTATTCCGACTCTTGTTACTTGTTCACGTTGGTTAGTTTTAATGGCGTAACCCAAAGAGTTGTGAGTTCAGTACCAGACTACAACAGTGGTGAACAAGTAACTCAGAGAGTCAGATTAGAGGAAGATAACTCATGACTACTAAAAGAGGCTTTGTGCAAGGAATGAGAATGATATACCCCAGTGATCGTAATAAAGAGTTTGGTTCGAAATTTCTTGCACCTGAAGAAGGCCGGAGCGTACAACAGCCGAAATGTCGTACAAATGGCAACAAAGATGAGGACAATAGTCCGAATAATGTAAATAGTGTAGACCCCTGAGGTGTTTACACACCCCAATACAAAAATACTTAGTCTTACATTTTTTTAATGATTTCACCCAAAGCAAGGCAGTACTGCCACTGGTGCGCAGGGGGGTTACATAAGAAGAGAGAGTTGAGAAAAAGAGACAAGTTACAGGTGGTATCAGAAAATGGGTAAGAGAAGGATAAGAACCCTGTTGTGAAGAGAGTTGAATGAGAGTAGAGTGGACAGGGAAAGGATGCAAGTCAAGGAGATAGGAAATGGTAATTGACCTTAAATTTAAATTCTTGGAGATTGTAGCTGTCAAGGAAGCAGGTATACGGTATTCCACAGACAGGAAGTGCGAGAAAAGAAACTGGTGGACTAGTTGAGGTTATATTTTATTGGTTTTACTGTAAAAGGGTGAGACCTAGTTGCTAGTCTAGTAGCTCAAGTAAATTCATGTAGAAGGTGCACCAAGGAGCTAAGCTCATCGGAGGAGAAAAAGTGAAAGTATTTGTAAAAGAGATACAGGGAAGCCACATTACGCCAGCGAGAATGTGACTGGAGTTGAGCTATCAGGTCTGGATAGATTACAGATTTTGTCAAGAACCCCGATATGAATAGCAGGAGCACCCGACCAGATGAGACAGCAGTTTTCAATGCACGGGCGGATGGTAGATTTATATATGTGAAGGAAGGATTCAGACAGGAAAAACTTCCTGGCCCTACACATTGGACCAACCTTCCTAATAGCAGATTTAGCTAGGGATTCAATGTAGTCGTTCCGCTTAAAGTCGACTGATAGAGTTAAGCCGAGGAGGCGCAGTGTTTTGATTTCAGGGAGACTATCCTGATCCATGTTAATGGAGGGTAGGAGCAATTGTCTCTGGTGGTTAAAAGATAGCTTCATTTTGGAAGCATTAAAATTCACGAGCCATTTCTTACACCAGTTCACCACAGATTGGAGGTCGTTTACAAGATCAGCAGCGAGGTTCGCTTTGTCAGCCTTAGCAGATTTCTTATCGAGGCGGGAGTAAATGTGGTGTCGTCAGCGTAGATGCCTACTTAGGATTTGATTACATCAGGGAGATCGTTGATGAAGATAAGAAAGGCGTAGGACCTAGAATAGAGCTTTAAGGGACACTCGCTTTTGTATGATAGTATCTGGAAGCATGTCTATTCAATACTACTTCCATAACGCTATTTGGAAGGAAAGACTGGATTAGCTCAAACAATCGTCCAGTTATACCATAGCCCTGTAGCTTACGTAGAAGGCCAGCATGCCAAACTCTGACATATGGTTTGGAGATATCTAGGGCAATAGCTCGAGCTTCGCCGTTCTTATCGAGAGCCTGGTATATATACTCAGTGATGGTCATTAGCATATCAGCAGTAGACCTGGTGAAGCGGAAACCATACTTTTTGTCAGAGAATAGACTGGGGGCTGTGAGATGTTGAACCACTTCAGTATTGATAATAGCCCCGAACACTTTTCTAAATATCGGTAGGAGGCTGATAGGGTGATAATTAGAGGGGTCCGAGTGTACTCCAGAATTCTTAAAAACAGGAACCACAGAGGAGGACTTCCAGCAGGCAGGAAAGCAAGAAGCAGAGAGGCAGTAGTCATAGAGTTTGGAGAGGACAGATGATAGTTCAAGGGCACATTTCTTCAGGACAATAATTGGGATTCCGTCGCTTCTGCTCGCTTTATGGGTGTCAAGCTTTTAAATTATGTTAGAGACCAGCGAGTGGGTAATGTGAACGTCACTCAGTTGAGCCTCAGTTTTAGATGGAAAGTCGGGTACGGATACTCTAGACGAATCAAGTGTCGAGTTGGTGGAGAATCTGCGAGCAAAGCACTCGACCGCTGAAGATGTGAAGACCTCAAATTTATTGATTAAAGGTGGGTATTGAGGATTTACTGTTATTTAATACTCTTTTACAGAGCCGTCAATAGTCTTTGAAGCCGAACTTTTGGGATGCTATATGCTGCTTCATTCTGTCATCAAACAGCAGCTTAGCATCATTATACTTTGATTCTACTCGGGATTTACTCTACTCACCCACTGAAGCGAGTTGTGACACAAGGTCGGTTTTTAAGGTGGGGAACTTGAGCGCGTACGCTCAGGCCACTGGTCAAAGATTACCCGGCGCACTCCTACGCGGTAATTGAGTACAAAGCTAGTCTTCGCTGGTTATAGCCTTCCAAACCTATACATCCGCCACCAGATGGCGAATGCTTCAGGCAGCCGAAGAGCAGTAAGTGAGAATAAAAGGGCTTTTTTATTTATCGGCGAAAGTGACGTTGACTGTAAGGGTTCATTTGCCAACAACATCTCCTGGCTGCTGATTTTCGCTGGAAAAGGAAAGGCGAGGTCAAGGTCGCCCCTTTGTAAAAGTCATGACTAGTGGAAGCAGTAGGCTGCGATATATATATATATATATATTATAGTCATCCGCAGACAGATCTGTTTCGCTGTATTACAGCTCATCAGTACGACTTAGACTCCGTTCGCTTTTTAACCCAGGATTGAAACCCGACCGAATCGGCGTCAGTCGGCGATTATATATATATATATATATATATATATATATATATATATATATATATATATATAAAACCTTATTTCCACTTAAATATACTTTTGGTTTAATATAACGGAGTGAAGAAAATTATTATTAGTGGTATTGTTAGTTGTGCTTTATTGTAATTCGCGATGTGAGCTTTACTTAAAAAATATTTAATACTTATATACTTGTAAAATCCGAAAAATAGATAAATTAGCTGGAAATTGGGAAAAAAGGAAAAAATATATTTTTCTCATTGTATTCGAAGCGAATATTTGCCCGGTAAAAATGGAAGGCAAAGATAGTCAAAACAGGCTGTTAGGACTTTTGATGGTGTTAAAGTTAAGGTCAAGTCCTTAGTTCCTACATTTTAATGGGAAATGATTTTAAAATTTTTGCAAACCTAAAATGATGTAATTAAGAAGAAGAGGACAAAAAGAAATTACGTCATATGAGGTGTTGATATTTCATTTGTTAAACCAGAACTCCACATTGAATTGTGTAGGTGGAAAATAAACTTATTGGTCAAAGTTTTGCTTTGCATCCATCCCCAAAGAGTATTGGGGACAACTATAAAAATCGAGACCCCAGTGAGAAAAATCAGTTTTTGAGTAGTTTTTGAAATTGCAGTCGAGGTGTAACGACTGAGGGAAAAGTGTTCCCAACTGGAGGCTGATGGTCGCCTTCCATAGAACTCCGGGCTGAAGATGTAAAGAAACGTAGAAAAGCCTACCGCCGATCGACTTAAAAATGTTAAAGTCGAATAATGCGCCTCCGATAGAGTCCTAGCTAAAGATGTATAGAAACAGAATGAGCCGAGAAAGAGTTAAACTAGCTGAAGAGAGATTTTTTATTATCGAGCGAAGGAGACGACACTTCGGCCGTTTCCGTAAAGCTTCGGTATAGAGTTGAGTTTCAGAGCTGCTGAGCGACAGAGACCAAACGACCCCACCACCACCGTCGCCACTGTCTCAACTGTTCGCTTCACTTCGGCTATTTCCGTAAAGCTTAGGTAAAGAGTTGTGGAAAGACTTTATTTTATTTGGAAAATTGAAATCTCTGATTATTCTCAACGAAAACTTCGCTCCTTTATGAAAAGAATTTTTTATTTCGAAAATCGAAAGCTCTGATTACTTAACGAATCCTTCTCTCCGTTCTAAACTTTGAAATTCGACGATTATACATTCTGCTTTTATTATTAATTTATATATATATATATATATATATATATATATATATATATATATATAAAGACATTTTTTTTCGTAACTCATCCGGGCGTCTTCGAACTTATTCATTTTTTTTTTTTTTGGTGCTGTGTTTATTTTTTTTTTAACACAAGTGTACAGTTGTGTCCGGTTTGGTTTGGGGTGGTAGAGAAATGGCTACCGAGTTTTCAACGTGACTTTCCTGAGATCAAATAACACAGTGTGGTCAGGGAAGTTCACACTTGTAATAGACGTCTTGAAAACCAGCTACTGTGACGAGGCCATCATCACGATTAGCGACCCGAGAGCGTCGTCATAATTGGTGCCGTTTCGGTAGCATCAACCCATTCAGGTTCCGGTCATCAAGTCATCATCAGGTCATCATTGGCTACCAGCCGGGTGAAAGTGTCACATATATGAAGGAGACAAAGTGGTCCCTTGACCAGGCAGTATGTAACTGGACTCATTAAAAAAAAGGGGAAACAATAACTGAATGGTATTAAAAATAAAAACTAGACGAGATATCCTTAGACACAGACAATGAAAGGAGAACAGTCTACTCCCGTCGATTAAATAAAGGGTTCAGTTCGGAATTTCCTGTAGATTACCACTATCGAATGAAGCCTGGAGAGCACAATGGCCGAAACGTTGTGATAACAACAGCAACAAAGGTGAAGACAATAGTCTGCATTCCTAATCCCAGAATTCAAACATAAAATTGTAACAAACAAAAAAAGATCCAGATTTAAACTTCAAATGCTACGCACTGATTAGTTGATTTTTGTTAAAAATTTAAAAAAAAAACACGCATTTACAAACTTTGCTTAGCACACACGCAAAAGCAGACCCAAAACAAAACTCAAGAAATTTCTTTTATGTTTCACCACTTGATACAAAATATTGTTCAGCCAATAGAAAGCCAAAAAACATCTAAAAGCAAAAATTCAAATAATCTTCAATTCTCAGCAACAATTTTTTTACGGACTTTTTCACCAGCGGATGCGAAGTTTGTTCGTCGTGTAATGGAAAAGCCGGTATCTCATTCGAGAGTGAATTCCAAATGACATTTTCAAGCCCCAAAAACTGAAGGAAAACACGGGTAAGGTCGTCTGTCAACAGGGAAGTGCAGATTTCCGTCCGGTATGTGACTAGGTTGTTTCTGTTATTTTCTTATTATTTTTCTCTGGGGTTCTGACCTCTCAAATGTATCGATCACCACTTCGACGGATCTCTTCCTTACGCAATTCTGCGCCTATGTTCACAGCTTCTGAAGACACCTTGCTTAATTTATGTCTAATTCCCTGACCCATGTAACGCTAGCTAGCCAAACGTTGCAGGGCCTCCCTAGCTAGAGCTATCCCTAAAGGATCTCTTCCCAGTCTCTGTCCGGGAAAGACTATCCTTTAAAGCTTTCAACTTGTTAGCCTTATCTAGTGTGAGCTGTTGGCTAAATCCTACCTTTAAGCCTCTCCCACTACCTATTCTTGATAACCGACCCCACTAGTTCCCACTGCACTACACTAGTCAGCTGACCCCGAAAGTCTCGCCTGTCCAGTAAGGACAGATTGAACTTCCAGTAGACAACCATTCTGATTCTAGTGTCTAACGCCACCCGGACACAGACGAGTCTGTGGTTCGAGTAGCCTAACCAGTGGAACGTGGGACAATCTAGCAGATCTATGTCAGATACTTTCACTAACATTCTATTCAGGTAGCTAAACACCTATGAGCCCACGTCCACATTTTACCCCCCACTCCGAATGATCGACTTGGTATCTATCGACGAGACCGAATTCGTCGATCAGATCAATCAGGCGACGATCTCCTACTAGCTCCCCGCCCCCTCTCTAGCTTAGGATCCAGGAAGGTATTCCAGTCCCCCACTAAGGTGATTTGGACGACGCGAATGAATGAAGTCTTGCAAAGTCAGTGTCTTTCTCATCAGGATCTAATCCGGTATTTGGGGTATCAGCTCCAAATGAAGATTAGAACTGGTAGAAAGCGATTGATTTCGACAGATTTCAGCGAAAGATGGGTGACTGAGGCGAGCATGGTTTGCGGGAACGGGGTTAGACTTGATTTTCTCTTTTAGCCCTCCTTGTCACATCAGGATGGTTTACTGTGAAACTCTCTCTTGGTTAGGATATTTTGGTGTATGGCGGATTAATTGTCGATGGATGCGTTCTTGTGGTGACTCTACAAATTGTAAAGAATGGGTCATGATTCTGATTAGCTAGGTATAAGATAGTAAGTGATGACCCGCCTCAGTAATTTCTCTCCTCCCCATATTTGGCCTTGTGCCATAATTGTATTCGTTATACAATAAATCGCGAGAGGATAAAGCGAGCGTCTTAATCTGTACCTTGACAAAAGTCAAGTGATAGTTATTATCTCGCTCCCTCTCTTCCTCCCTTTTTCTGTTCTCTTTTTTAAATTTTTCACTTTCACCCACCCTCTGCCAAGCCGCCTACCTTCTTTTATACTTGATAAATGAAAAGAATAGAACATTTTAAGACTGAGCGATTACTTCAAAGACATTCCGACCCAACTATAACGCTCATACATACATACATACATACATACGTTCCTGTCTACGTACACATAAACTCATTCTTACAAGGACTATTACGAACCTTTTAACAATCTTGTATTAACCAAAATACATATTAATTTTATTTGTAAAGCCTGAATTAATTTATATGTATATAAATTGTTGTTTCCAATTTACAATCTTGATTTTCTTGTTTTATACCCCTCTTTATGGTAGGCTATCTAACTAACAAGGCCAAATCAAACTAAATCTGTTTCAACACGCACCACTAAAATCTACTATAAACTCTCAAATTTATTTGTTTTTGTTTTAGGCGAACAAAAACTGGAAATGATTGAATATCCACTTTTTACTGCATGTCGTTTGTTTTCTGCTGCGTCCGCAAATTTTAGAATTATTTTTAGATCTTATCTTTTATTATAGTCAGTCAGTTAAAGTGCCATACGTGAAACACGCTTGGGCGATCATGTCTCTTTCGAGACATGACTGACTGGGCAGAAGATTATCCCACAGTAGGTTGCCATTGCTTTCTGCGGTAGACTGGTTGCCAGCCAAGGCTATAGAACCCTATCTGTCCTGTTATTTAACCCATAACTGGAAGGAAGAAACGGATTAATACCTTTCCCAAGGGTATTTGCGCGTAAGTGAATGCAATGAATTCAGCTGGAATTCGAACTCGGCTTCCCGATTTCTCGTTCCGAGCCGATATCCACTGTACCACAACGCACATCCTATTATTTATAGATAATTTTTATTATAGAACCTACCATTTATTTATTTTCTATTTGTTCGACTTTTTAAAATGCCTCTGAATTTTTTCAATGATATATATTTTCATTATTAATTTTTGAATATCACTACAGCATTAAAGCTTTTTGTGTTTCAGTAGGAAAATGCTGCTAACATAGAATCTGCAATAAGATTTTACATATGCTGTGTTGAAAGTAGTAGAAAACAGATGATGAAGTATAAAATAAGAATTTCTAACCAATCTCTGTTGGTTTGAGTCAATTCAACAACTTCAACGTAATGTAAATATTGCTTTATCGTCAAGTTCTTTTTGCGATTATTGAGATCAAGGTATTTTTGGAATTTTTAATTAAAATTTTACTTTTTTTTAGAACATTTGGAATTTTGATTAAAATACATGTTTTTATTGCGTCAGCGGTTGTACTAACTTTTAGCGTAGCAATTTTAGTCTCATTTTTTGGCGGTGACAGACACAATTTGGGAATTCTTGTAAAAACCAAGTCAGTGAGTCAAATGCCATACGTGAGACACCCTTTGGCGATCATGTTTCAAAAGAGACTGGGCAGAAGATTTTACCCGCAGTAGGTTGCCATTACTTTCCAAAGCTCTAGAACACAATGTGTCTGTAATATTTGTACCTAGTATGTTTTGGATAATAATTAAGAGATACAAATGTTAACCTGTTAAAACAAACTTTATTTAACTTCGTCTACATTCTTGTGTGAGAGAGAGAGAGAGAGAGAGAGAGAGAGAGAGAGAGAGAGAGAGAGAGAGAGAGAGATCTGGGATAGTAGTTCGTGACTTAGGTGGAAGCACCTGGAGAAGAGGAGGGAGAAGAAGACAAAGTTAATATGTTTAGGTAGTAGTATTTCTGACCTCTAGTAAAGGGGTACTACATGTCCTATTAATTGATCCATAGCAAGAGGGGAAAACACTGATTAATACCTTTCCCAAGCGCGCTTGAATGAATGCAACTGGAATTCGTTCCAAGCTGATATCCACTACACCACAATGCGCATTGTCGGATTCCCATGAAAATTTCAGGACTTATTCACTAATGAATTAAATTATTTTTGAAATTTTTTTCTTAGAAAATCTTGGTAATTTTTTTTACATGTATTTCACCCCATTCTTTAATTTTATGAAAACTTGATAAATTCAATGTAATTTTTCGTGACTATATTAGTTAAAAGCAGAATTCTTTAAGGTATTTAAATCACCTAATTCGTTTTGCAAAATCGAACCCCGTCTTATCGAAAATCTGTTCTGAATCGAAGAATACAAACGCAATAAAACTAAGACATTATTTAATTAGATAAGCTTCTAATTACTTTTATGAATAATATATATTTAAAGACAATATTGCCCAAAGAAAAAAATTGAAAAATGAATTTTTACAAGATTTGTTTTCAGTTTTTGCAATGTTAAATTGAATAATTTATAAAATTTTAAATCTTTTAAAATTCAGTTTCAATTCAGTTTGTAGGGGCCTCGGTTATGCTTGTCAAATTGGCCTTGTGTCAAACACAACCGAAGTCCCCACAATTTAAAATATCAGAAGGTTGAAGGTTGGATGTTGAAATGTGGAAGAATAGAATATTTCCTTTTGTATGTTAAAGTCAAACTTTATTAACTAAACAAAATAACAAATTTGTAAGAGGAAAATGTTCAAATAGAAAAATGTACGTAGTTAATTAATTTGTAAGAGTTAAATGTTCAAAGAGAAAAATGTACGTAGTTAAATGTTCCAGAGAAATAGTCGTAAGGAGTTAAATAAATCCAGAGCTTATAGTTCATAGTAGCAGAATGTGTATATTTAGAAAGATTAACAGGTTACTAATAAAGTATGTGTTCCTTTCCTATTTTATGGCCGGCGAGAAAGTAGAAATGAAGGTGAAACAATAAAGGAAATTGTACTTATCGGATTTAATACTTAGGAGTCAGTTGAAGTATCTTGTTGTTGTTGTTGTTGTCGTCATCATCTTCTTTCCTGCTGACCGCGAGAATGTTGAGGATGGAGAAGAAGAGGTAAAGGAAATTGACACGAGTGAAGAGGGAAAACGAATGTGTGACTAGACGTTTATATGTTTGGGTCATGCTTGAAGTTTCTTTTGTTACATTTTAGCGTGTCGTCTCTATGCCTCTCCCCACCTGACTGACTGATTCTGACTTTCTTTTCCTCTTCCTTTATTACCGATTCACCTTTTCACGCTGGATTGTTAATTTTCTCTCAGTTGTGCAAATCGCTTCCCTTCATTGGTTAGAAAATAAATTTAACATCTGATTGCGAAATTTGGCTTCGTCTTTTTCTTTCAGTATGGGGTCAGTCCTTTTCCTATTTGTCAAAATTAAATTTCACACTTGGTCGTGAAAATTCACAATCAAGTGTTAAATTTAATTTGGTCTGTTTTTTCAGAATGTTTTCAGTCATTCTGATTTGATTTTGAGGGCGTGCAGTTTTCCATTTTGTGTTTGAATTAATTTGTAGGACAGGAAATTAAGAATTAAAATCAACCTTCTTATTCACTTTTACAAAAATTCGCAATGACGTTTGAATCGTGGTTTTTCCCAAATAGAAAAAGGATTAACCATGTGCTTAACGAAAAAGTCGAAACCGGATTTCACGAGTAGGTGTTAAATTGATATTCTGACCGATGGAAGCAAGACTAAAGGGACTTCGCGATCCAGTGCGAAATTCTAAAGGACTAGATAAAAGACCTCGATCAGCGCCAGCTAGTCAGTCAGATGGGAGCAGCGAGAGAAACATAACTAAAATGTAACTTCAACTTCAAGTTGACCCGGACATAAGGTCATGTCGGACATTGTCCTCTTTCCTCTTCTTTCTCGTGTGCTGACTTATTTTACTTCTTCTTCTCCATCCAAAGACATTCATACCAAACAAACGCCAATACATACGTACGTACGTACGTACGTACGCATAAACTCTTTCCAACAAATTACTACTACGAACATTTCTTGATAACCTTAACCTTCTAATTGAACATTAAGTTCTACCACATCTCATGTTACCTTTTTCATTAATAAATTTCTTTTTTAAAATGCAAAATGTATATTTTATTATTCTTCCACACTAATTCACACATTCCAACCTGCCGACAACCAACCTTCTGATAAAAACCTGATAATTCTGGATAAAAATTGTAAGCTGTAGGGAGTTCGGTTATGTATGACACAAGACTGAATTAAATAGACATTAACCATCTCCCAATGACTTTAAATTGTTGGATGATATAGGATTTGTATCCTATAAGTTTTAAAAATATTTTTGAAATATTGTTATTAAGTAAAATTATATTTACTAATACTGTAAAGTTTATTACAATCTGACGACACCGAATATTTTTGAGAGAATTTTCATTTGTTTTTGTTTGTGATCAAACCTAACATTATCATTAAATGGTTACGCGTTTTAAGGGGTGCGAACACCTTACACTAAAATAATCGCTCATATATTATAAACTTTGTTTTCTTCACCACACTTAGCTGTGAATATGTTCGGCGGACTCCGTGGTTAAAAATGCTTGTATACAACATTTTATGCTATAAGTAAATAATATTTCTTTAAAATCAGATTAATTTAACTTTAAATTTGACAATTTTCGTCAGATAATATTTCAGAAATATATATTTTAGTTTTGCAAAATTTTTAAAACGGAGAATTAACAAATGTATCAAAGATTTTACCGATTTTTCTGTAAAAAAAAAAAAATCGATTCCGCTCAGTATAATTTCTGTTTGAAATACACCACAGTATTTTGATAGGAAATAGCAAATTTTAAGTCATTTCGCTTTTAAAGCTAAAATGAAAGCTTCAAGAGAGTTTTTTCATTTTTTTAAATTCATTTAAAAGTTTAGGTCCTTAAAATTAATTGGAGGTACCTCTACTGTAAATCGTAGGAAATGTAATATTAAACTAATAAGAACAAATATTTTTTGTGGAGCAGAAATAATTTTTAAATGGTAATTGTTAGATTAATCAAAGAAAAATCATTTTTAAATCATTTGCAAATTATTTTTTGGAACGGTTCGTATGAGGTCCCTGTGTAGAAGTGGTCGCCAATGTCGATCACTGCATTTAACTAGCTTCACTTCTCAAGATGGCCTCTAACAAAGCGGTAAGCTATTTCAAATTTCCACTGAAGAACTTGCTGTGTTAACAATGCGCAAATATCCTTCCCGTTCTGCATCCCTTCTCCACTCCAATAAGGTAAATCGATTTGATTATTCTCTAAGAACCGTTCCATGGCCATTAGGCGATCGGAATGACTATTACGTTCGATGAATTTGCGAGAAAAAGCGAAAAGAGAGAACAGCTCGCTGCTAAAATAATGTGACCACCATAAAAAGAGGAAAATCACAATGGCTGGATTTTCAGTTGGTAAGGGGGACCTCAAGCAAAGAGAGAACTTTTAGGTGAAACAGAGGGACTCATTTACTTAGTAAATCGTATTTATTTCCAAAAAAGGTTGATTGGTTGTCCTGTCTGCTCTATTTTTCATTCTTGTCTGGTTTTAGTTTCTAAAATCGTTTGTCAAATAATAATGTCTATGTCGGATTGTTTGCTTTCCTTTTTAAATTTTTTAGTCAATGTATTTTTGTATTATGGTGTGTTGAATGGGATTTTTTTTCCTTTACGTTTTTGATTTAATTTTTCTTTATTGTGGACAGTTACTTTAATAAATTAACGAAACACTATCTGTTTGCTTGTAATGTAAATTAAAATAAAAACAATGTTGCCAAATAAATCTTCTAAATGATCCTTAAAAAAATGCTTATTTTGCCCTCTTAAAAATCTTTCAGAAACAGGAAGGAGGGAAAAGGCACAAGCGAATGCTAAAAAATAAATACGTAATTTTACTTAGAAAAATAAAACAATTTTTTTTTACATTAACTTAATGATTAAGTAATATTTTTCGTGAAATTGTTTAAAATTTAATTTTTAAGCATTTTCTAAATTTAGAAAAATTTAACATAAAAGATTTCCTTTATTAACTTAGTTTTGTTCTTACGCTGTTAACTGTTTTAGTGTAAAAGAAAACAAAAATCTTAAATTTTTGCATTTAATAATTAAAATTGTGTTGACTTGCGTAATGTTATTGATGAAATATATTTAAAAAGGACTAAAATTGAATAACCTAGCATTTTTTTTTCTTCATACAATTCTTTTCCTAGAGGAAAAAAAAAAATAAATAAGGAAAGCACTTAAACGCCAAACAATAAAAACGGTCATTTTTTTTTTTTTCATGCTGTCTTCGGAGATGATTTATTTACATAACAATCCATTAAATATTTTTTTCCTTTCCTTGAAATAATAAAAAAGAGTTACGCTGTTCGTCTATTTAGGCGGTAAATATAAATAATTTTAAATTAAAATTATTCAATTACTATTACTTAGTGCTTTCGAGACGAAAGTAGTCCCTCCCGAGTCCCAATTTATCAGGACAGGTTATGAATATTTCAATTCTTGATTTCGTGTAAATCTCCTTCAGCCGACCAAGAGTTTTCGTTTCAGAAAAGTGAAGACTATTTTACAGTCTTTAGCAGGAATTTCGCGTATTCCAGTTTAGCACTCGAAACGTTTTTTCCGTGTCAAATTCAATAACTATGATTGTTTTACCTAACCTCACATTCTGAGCACATAATTTCTCCCATGAATAATAAATTTAATTCCGTTTCTCTTCAGTAAAAGAAATAGCACAAGTCAAGTACTGTGGTCCATGTTTAAAAAAAAAACAAAAAAACTGTGACGTCACGGAAACGAATTCTCAGCCGATCGCAGTAATGAATAAACAAAAATATTCCTAGAAACACCTAATTATTTTATTAATAAATGTTGGTAATAACAAGATCTGAAAGAGTTAATTACTTTATTAAAAAAACGAATAAGATTGGTTGAAAAATAGGACTGCGAAGTTGTGAATTTTTCACATTTCTGTGATACGCACTTAAGCTTGGACCACAGTATTTGACTTGTACTATGAAAAATAAACACTAAAAAAGGATATAAACTAGGGGGGGGAAGAGAGAGAAAATACGCTAGACATGTAAATATTTCAACTATCGTCAGTAAAAGTCTTTTCATTTTTTTTTTTTGTTTGTTGTCTTTTTGAAGAAAAGGCAAAAAAATATCTCCTGCTTGAGGCTCCACAAAAAGTCTTTTTTTTTTAACGAGGTACAGCAAGTCCTGATCTGATGCAAGAATTTTTGATATTTGTAAGTAAAACGAGCCAATTTATTTTTGTTTTTCAAATTCTGAGACTTCGTAGTCACAAATGGAAATCAAATTTCAGTTTTTATGTACGAAGAAAAATAGTTGGAAAAACAATTTTTTGTTTTCCTTTTCAAATACGAAGGAAAGGTAAAAAAAAACTATGAAGCCAATAAAAAAAAAAAAACTGCCTTATTTACCTTATGGGGTAATTTTTTGTGTTGTAACACCTTTTAGGTAGGTACCTCTATTTTTTGCTAAGAAACAGCATAAGGCCCCAAACTTAATAAAAAGAGTTTTATCGTCAAAATGTTCATTGTTCATTATTAAGAGAGACCAAAGTATTTTTTTAATCCTTTCTAGCATGTTCGAAATTTTGGTTAATTTTTTGTGTGTGTCAGCGTGGAACCAGAGCTGACTAAAGGAATTTTAGCGCCTTTGTTTCTGGTGAAAAACATTAATTTGAAAATTCTTGCAAAAATCAATTAACTCTTGGATTTTAATGAAACTTTTAGGATTATTTACAAATAAATAAATTAATTTATCAAATTATTATTTTTATAAAATCTTGGTTAAGAAAAAAAAAAAATATATATATATAGTTTTTTACATCTTTTATTTCATGAAATTTCTAGAAATTAAATTGTCTAAATTTTTAGTTAAAAATGCACGACTCCATAGACAATGCAAATTACAGATCATTTTTTTTTTTTTAACATTTACTCCTTCTTTAAAATAAAAAATGCAATAAAATTATAACATTATTTAATTAGATTAGCTTTGACTTGCTTTTATAAATAATCTATATTAAGGACATTATTGACTGAAGAAAAAAAGATTTTGTGATGAATAATGAATTTTTTTCAAGAAATGTTTTCATTTTTTCTTTTTTAAATTATAATAATTTATAGTTTCAAAAATCCTTAAAAAATTCTTTCAAACTTTTTTTTTTATATTAAGTGAAGACTTCAGAAAATTAAAAAGCTTAATACAAATCATCACACTCTAAGATTTTTAGAATAATTGAAAAAAAATTTTTTCCTTGTGTATAAAATGTGCCCATTTTGAAAGTATGGATGACTATGCATAGCATTATTAGAAAATAGGATCAATGACTACAGTAAATTTAAAATTCTAATTCCTAGATTTCGATTAAAGAGAATAGTTCCAACATTTGTAAGATTACTGAGTACTTAAAATTTATATAAAATAACATTACCCTGTCATTTTCTTAAAATTATGTTTTAACAGATAAAGTCCCTGTAGACAACAGTAAATATATAAAAAGCTTATCAGCACTTGACAAGTGTCTCTTGGGCATTGAAAGTTATGTAAATCACTACTACTGTTCATTTAAAAAAAGTTTTTCCACATTATTATTATTTTTTTTTTTTTTTACTTAATAAATAATACTTGTTTCAAGTACTTTAAATTAGTTAATATTCCTCAATGTTTCAGAAAAGTATATTTTAGTTTTGGAAGGTTTTTTTTTTAATAAAAAGATTACAATGAAAGATGAATAAAAATGTGTACTAATCAGCCATTTTAGAAAAACATTTAAAAAATTAATTCCACTTAATATATAATTTGTTTGAAAAATACAGTATTTTGCTTAGTAAATTTAGTCTTTTAGTTTTAATTGAAAGCTTCAGAAAAGCTTTTTCACTTTTAAGAATATATTTTAAAACTTAGGTGTCACAAATTATTAGTGAAAAAGTGGAGATAATTGCACTAAATTTAACAATATTTATAATTCTCCTTTCTAGGAATGGATCCAAATGCCTTTCTTTCTCTCTTGTTAACCGAAAAAAAAATTTTTTTTTCTTTGATTCAACATTCTAGGAGATATTTTGAGGTGTTAGAAAACTATATTCTCCTTTCTATTTGAACATTTTTTAAAAAAATTTTGTTAAATTTGTGACTTTCCTTTTCTGAAACTTTGAGGAAGTTTAAACCTTAATTAATCTTAATCAAAACAAATATTACTTTTAGTTTAAAATATTGCAGAAAAGTATTTTTTATGATGGTAGTGGATGTTTTTATGAGATGTTGAGATTTGTCAATTTTTTGTTTAGCTCTTTTAAAAAGGGCCTATAACTATAAATTGAAAAATACAAAGGGTATGTCTTGTTTATATATATATATATATATATATATATAAGAATCCGACAAGATGAATAGAATAAGTAACGAACAAGTAGGAAAAAAAGTGTCTTTAATCATCTAACATGTTTCACTTTAACAAGCTTCTTCAGAGATTTATTAAAGACAAATGATTTAAAAATCCAAGAGACAATGTGTTGATTGAGGTCTAGTTTCATTGGTCAGATATGTGTCGCATATGATAAAGCATGGGTATGGGTAAATATTAAATGTACAAGAAAAAACATGTCTTTTTAAGTGTGTGTGTGTGTGCTAACACAATAAAAATATTAGATGTTTATTATGAATGTATGTAAGCAAAAATAACGTGTTAAGAACATCCAAACCATCGATGAACTAAGTGTGTGTATAAGTCAGTAACATTAGTATGTGTGAATGACAGTGTCAAAATACATTTCCGTAAAAATACGTAACAAGTATTGTACACATGTGACAAGTGATGGAATGAATTTTCTTTTTAAATAAAATGAGAGAATCAGTTATGAATGTATGCGTTGAGAGAAATCATGTGTGAATGTGTGTGTTTCACCTATTTATTACCTATTTTTCTTACTTACTATCATACATTTATAGTTGTTTATCATTCTTTTATTATTATTATCATTAATTTAGTTATTTGTGTATTTTTATTTTGTTTTATTATTTATTATTATTTATTATAGTATATCATTTATTCTGATTAATTGTAATATTGCAATGTTTTAGTATGGTAATTTATATATAAGTTTCTTATTTATATATTATTACTTATGTCATTGTAATAATTTTAATGCATAGATGTTTAGTATTTTCTTTCATTGAAAGATTCTAACCATTAACATTATTTTTCCAAATATTACTTTTTATTTATAAAAAGTTTGCTTAATACTTTTTTACATTATTTTCACTAGAATTTTAAACGGAAATATATTTCGTTTACAATTCTTACTTATATATGCACACATTCATACATGATTCTTTCATACACATACATGATTCTCTCTCGTTATTTAGAATAGAAAATCGTTCTATAACTTGATGCATGCATACTTCTTTTCACATATTAACTTTACTGACTCATAAACACACACATTCATACATGATTTCTCTCAACACATACATTCATAACTGATTCTCTCATTTTATTTAAAAAGAAAATTTGTTCCATCACTTGTCACATGTGTACAATACTTGTTACGTCTTTTTGCAGAAATGTATTTTGACACTGTTATTCACACATACTAATGTTACTGACTTATACACACACTTAGTTCATCGATGGTTTGGATGTTCTTAACACGTTATTTTTGCTTACATACATTCATAATAAACATCTAATGTTTTTATTATGTGTTAGCACACACTTAAACAGACACAAGTTTTTTCTTCTACATTTAATATTCACCCATACCCATGCTTTATCATATGCGACACACATCTGACCAATGAAACTATACAACACACTCTCTTGGATTTTTAAATCATTTGTCTTTAATAAATCTCTGAAGAAGCTTGTTAAAGTGAAATGTTAGATGATTTAAGACACTTTTTTTCCTACTTGTTCTTTACTTATTCTCTCTCTCTCTCTCTCTATATATATATATATTAGTACATAGTAATCATAAAAAAATTAGAAAAATATTTTAACCATTTTAATATTTTATTGAATTTTGAGTATTTTGAATTTATAGTCTTATTTACAAAGACATTTGTTGAGAAAATGTTAGAAAAGTGTCGATAAATTTTAAATTTACTCTACTCCAATTGAAAAAATAAAGTGAGAAGATTGGAAAAGAGAAAGCCGGAAACCACATACTAAACAGGGAACAAGGGATGAGCCTCTTCATCTGTTCAGTAGACGTGGGTGGAGTGTGAACTGGGTGATAGTTTAGCCTATCTACTCCAATTGAAAAAAAAAAGTGAGAAGATTGGGCCAGCTTTCTCTTTTCCAATCTTTTTACTATTATGTAGCCCCCTGCACATCAGTGGCATTACCGCCTTGCTCGGGGTGATACAATTAAAAAAAAAAAGGTTATCACTTATTTTCTAATGATGTCATGTATGGATGTCAGTATTTACAAAAATGTACACAAAAAATTAAAAATTCTTTTTAAAATACCTGGGGTTACTGAATTGTAATAAACTTTTCCATTCATCATTTAATATAGTTTTTACTTAATAACAATATCAACTAACTGCTACAAATAAATGCAAAATTTTAAAATGTTTAAATCTTTATAAATTATTACAATTCAAATTTTAAAAAATGAATATGGTTCTTGTAAAAATTCATCATTCATTGAAACAAATATCTTTTCTTAAGACGAGTGTCCATAATACATATTTCTAAAAGCGGTTAAAAGATTTTCTTATTAATACTTAGTTTCATTGCATTTTTTTTTTATCATTTGGAGCAGATTTTCTCAAACTTTTTGACCAAAACATTTGATGATTTAAATTCTCTAAGGACTTCTGCTTACAACTAATATAAACGTTAAGCTATACAAAAATGAATTTCTTGAAATTCCATAAAAATGTGTACCAAGATTTTCTTAAAAAATTTTTTTAAAAATAATATTCATTTGTGAATAAGTGTGAACAGTTTCATTAAAATCTGACAATTATCTGATTTTTGTAAGAATTTCCAAAATCAGTGTTTTTTCACCATAAAAAGACACTCAAATTTCCTATACTAATAAAGGACACAAGAAAGCTTCTAAAAAGTATAAAAAAAATATATAATTTAATAATCAAAAATTCTTTCCCCTTTTTTCTAGATAATAACAATGATTTCAAATATAAATCTTTGCTTTTATTAAGTTTAGGGCATTTTTTCCCTCATGCATGCTTATTTTTAGTGAATCTTTATAGATACCCTCTTCTGATATGTGTGTGTGTGTGTAATAATCAAACTCGGTTTTTAGTTATCTTTTATTGTAAATTCTCTCTTTTTAATATCTAGGGTGAAAGGCAAAAAGTTCCTTCTATTTATCATTAATAAATCAATTTTATAGACACAGCATTAAAAGGTCATATTTTCTGCAAGAAAAAATGAAGGTAAAAATAAAAGACAGAGACCATGTCTCATCTCTTTCAATGGGTTTGTAATTCAGAATTATTTTATTTTTAGGTAGAAGAAATTATTCTTTTCTATCAAGTTGACAATTGCCATAGATATTAATATAAAAAATTTGTTGAGATGAATTTGGTTTGGGTAATGTCTAATTTGAAACATTATTTAAGTCCTGTAAGTTTTCTAACCAAAAATTACACAAGGAACATTAAATATGCAACAAAACACATTACGATCCATGCTATAGTGCAGTAGTTAGCTAACTTTGTTTATTTATACTATGGTAGGTTACCATATAATTACCCGTCCGTTGTGGCCTTGTGCCATATCAAACTAAGCTCAAATATCAATAGAATCAACAGTAGTTATTACAAAGTTCACAATATTTACATCCTTTGGACTCTTGTCCTCATCTTTATTGCCATATTTACATTTTGTCCATTATATGCTCTGATATGCATTGGAATTTTGAGCCAAAATCTTTTAGTTCATGGGGGTGGGTAGATTGTTCTAGTTGCATGTCTTTTTTTTTTTTTTTGTGGATAGGATCAAATATTTCTCAGCACATTCTCATATAATTTGAGTGTGTGTAACATTTTTTTTACAAAGTGCACAGATACTAAATTTTGATTGTTAGCAAAAGTGTTACTAGCATGCAACTTATTGATCCTAAGTAGATCTCTCAGATATTTTGATCTGGGATAGAAGTTCTTACTTATGTGTAAATACTCATCCTTTTTATGGGTACTGTGCTCATAAAAATAATCAATGTGTATTTATATATTTTCTGTCCCATTTGTAGTAACAAGGGAGTAAATCAACTAGATAGTAAATTTAAGAATGATTACTTCCCTTAGTCATTTTAATAAGCTTTACAAATAAAGTATTTATCTGCATTTAGACAAAATTAGCTCCTGAGCAAATGTTTTTTTAATAGGCTTCTTTACTACTGTTTCCTAGATTGCAGTCTTATTTGTTCAAGCCTTTCATGTGAGGCATTCTGATACATTTGTCTTTTAAGAGGTTGTCTTGTTTCAACTTGGTGTTTTTTTTTTTAAATAGGCTTTGTCATCTTTGTTTCATTGCATTTCACTATTAAAACTTTCTAGTAGTTACCTTCATTTTTGGCAGCATGGGTCAAGTAGTGTTATAATAAGCATCAATTTGTAATTGTCATAATTGTATTTTCATTGAACAGTTTTCAGTTTACATTTATAAACTTTGTCTTAATATTGTGAACATTTGAAGTCTCATGAAAACATAAACACCAAAATTTTATTATAGCATTCTTTTATTTTTATAATAATTATTAAAGTTCTTAAACATTTTTAGAGGATGCCATATACAGGTTGAGAAGACTTTATCTGCAATTCTTGGAACCAGAAGTGGTTTGGTTTTCATATTTTTATTTATTTTTTTTTTTAAATACAGGCTATTTAATTTGTATATATATAACAGCTTAGGAATGGAATGCAATGCAAGTATAAACATGATATCCCCTTTACATTTCATAACATAGTTTTTATATATATATATATATATATATATATATATATATACACACACACACCGTGAAGATAGTTTTATATGAATAACATATCCCCTGAAATACAGGGTGCAATGGATAAATTGTCGTATAAATTATGCCAAAAATAAAAATAACACTGACATCTCATTTTAACAGGGATATTTAGCAAAATCACACAAAAATATCTTGAAATGCTAAAAAGTAAATTTATTCAGTAAAATCGCCATTGGCTTCAACCACGACCTCCAGGCAGACTTTGGAATCTGCAACTCTTCTGGATGGTTTGCTTGTTTAAGTTGTTGAATGCCACCATAATCCTTGCCTTCAGTTCATCTTTGGTGTTACAATGAGTTTTGTTGGTTTCTTATACAATTGTGCCTCACACATAATAATCAAGGGGGTTGCAGTCTGGGGAGTTAGGTGGCCAGATGTAAGGGGTGATGTGGTTGCAGAAATTGTCCGACAGCTATAACTGGGTTCTCCTGTCTTCGTGTTGAGTCTGAGACCACTATGGAAAGGTGAATGGTGGTATAATATTGCCATCACTAGTTATCACTCTAAACACTTTCATAATCACTATTAAACTCCTCAAACTCTTTTTAAATCTTCTGCACTCTTTTCAGATTGATACCCAAAGACTGTATTGCAGTTTCTGTCGCAAATGCCAATCAGTACAGAATGTTGTTTCCATATTTCTGGCAGAGGGAATGCATCATGGTGCTCTTTTGCTCACAAACTGCTCAATTGACCCTGCTATCTGGTGTAGTCTGCAGAATCTAAAACAAAAAACACTTGTTAAATTAAAAATATAAAATGGCAATTTACTCATTGCACTTTGTAGTTTTAAATAAAATTCAACACATTTTGTGTCCATACAGATAATGACACTAGTCATGTAATACTCACATGGATTTTTAAATAGTGAAAATAACATTTCATGTAAAAACAATGTTTTATATTTTCTTTATGTGTACAAAAAATCATGATTACTGCTTACAAAGAATTGATAAATGCAGGACTTTTTGACATGTTGAATATTTTTACTGAGCACAAAACACCTGGTTAGTAATCCATGAAAAAAGGTGTTATTGCAATAAAAAAAAAAAACTGGTGCCAACGTATGCTACATAGCCGAACTGGAGAAACCCCTGAGTGGGTGTTCCCCAACTCAGCTATGTAGCAGATAAGGTCACTTACGACAGCTGCACATCACCTTTCTGGTGCTTTCTGAAATTTTCCATTTGTGGCAAGTCCTTTCATCACCTGAAAGGATACTCAACCTGTGTGTGGTATTGCTTTCCCCAACCTCATTGCTGAAGGTTGGGGGACTGGACAGTTGTTACTGTTTTAAATTTCCTGTTGTTGTTGTTGTTCTAGACTGGTTTGTAGCCAACCCCATGCCTAGAGAGCTGAGTTTTTCCTGTTGTTGGAGGAGAAGAGTTGGATTCATATCTTACTCAGAGTATTTACATGCAAGTGAATGTAACACACCCAACTTGAAATTGTTCTCAGCTTTCCAATTTCTCATTCTATGCTGCTACCCATTACACCACCCACACATTCACATGTCCATGTTTCTGATCAGAAAGAAGGGCGGAAGTAACATTAGTGAGTTCTGGATCCTCTTCCAGCCATTAATTGGAAGCTCATCTACCCTCATCACAAGGATGAAGCTGTTGGCCACTGTAATGATTGTTGTCAATGTGACTAAGTAATTCTAGCTATTCCTATTTTGAAATCAATGATTTTTCTGGACAGACTGCCAACAAGTTCTGTCTACCCATCTCTCTCTCTCTCTCTCTCTCTCTCTCTATATATATATATATATATATATATATATATATATATATATTACACATACACTTTTATCTTTAATTAAATATGGCTGACAGCATCCTTAACCTTTTTTGGCCAAAGTGCTATATAAAAGGCCTCTATCAACCCATAATTTACAAGAAACCTTTTGGGTGATCATGTCTCTTTATTCATGACTGACCGGGTAGATAATTTTCCTGCAGTAGACTGCTTACGAACCAAATCTATGGAACCCAATCTGTCCTGCTATTAACCCACAGCTGGAGGGAGAAGAGGTGGATTAATACTTTTCCCAAGGGTGTTTATGTATAAACAAATTCAACTGGAATTTAGTTTCTGAATTCTCATTTTGAGTCTATATCCCTATATAAATCACATTGTCAGAAACTTCTCCTGATTAGAGAAGCCTTGTATATCAAACATGTCTCTCCTATCAACTGCATGGTATTTAACAGTGGAAATGGAGTGTTAAAAGGTGTTTTAAAAATAGAAAGATGCTCATGGGAATTTCAGCTGTGTGCAATATGTGAAGACTTGGAATAACCCTCCTATTTAAAACAAGTTAGATAGACTAAACTATCGCCTGGTTCACACTCCACCCACGTCTATTGAACAGGTGAAGAGGCTCATCCCTTGTTCCCTGTTTAGGATGTGGTTTCCGGCTTTCTCTTTTCCAATCTTTTCACTCTTACGTAGCCCCCTGCGCATCAGTGGTGTTACCGCCTTGCTCGGGGTGACATGATTAAAAAAAAAAAAAGACACAAATAAATTACAACAGTCGAAACATGAGGCAAAAAAGAAAAGACACTAAAAACAAAACCCCCTTGAAAACAGCTGTAGAAGTGGCTGAAAGTGCTTGGAACAATAAGAATTATGAAAAGTTTTTGTATTACCTTAATCCTGCAAAATGGAACAATGTAATGATGATGGAAAAACTTTAAAGCTAATTCTTCCTTGTCAGTGATATTTAAATTTTATTTTTTTGAAGTTAATAGTCATAGTTTTAATATGGATATGTTTAAAAATAGCTTAATATTCTGTTTTGTTCTCGCTTGTTAGAAGGAAGTGTTTATTCAGACCCTCTTGTTCTGCATTGATTAAGGAACTAATTCAATACAGGAGTGGTTAATTACTTAACTTTTGAATAAATTAGGAATTCTTTTTTTTTTGTATTCTCTTCTTCTTACTGGTCATGACTGTTGGAATATTTTTGATACAGAAACATAATTAGATTAAAAATAAATGTTACTGAGTTTTGCTTGCGGATTTGTTTTTAGTGTCACTTTGAAGGCATCAAATGGAAAGCAGCCCCCCTCCTCCCGAAATCTTGAAGTTTTGAATTGTACACATATATAATTATATGTAAGAAAAGCCGTTGATTGAAAGATGAAATCTTATAGAAAAAAATAATTTTCATTTCATTATAGATGTGTGCTTGAGGCAGGCCTGATGTAGGTAGAACTGTTGGGAGCTCTTATTTGAATTCAGATTGTTGAGTGAGGTGGGGGGACTCATGGATATTTGTATCATCATGATCTTGATTCTTTTTAAAAAAAAATACCCAACATCCTCATGATATTAAAAAAAAAGTTGATTTTTTTGTTTCTAGCTGGGAATATGCAAATTATTTATAAAAAAAAATGACCAAGTTTACTTCATAGAAATTTTCTGGCTTGTCGTTGAAAGCTGTAGTGGTCAATTTGCAAACACTTTTTATTTTTTTAACAGTAAAATGTCTGAAGTATTATTTTGACATTTATTATGAGGCAACAGCTAAGAAAAAAATAAGATGATAGAAAATGAGGATAAAATGAATCCAACTTTTAACCAAAATGAAGCTATAATGTTATTTATATATAAATATTGAGGCAGATAATTATCTGAACATATATTGTTAAATATAACAGACAATGAATGTCTATTATGTTTAATCATGAGCTGTTCTAAACATCATATTTTGGCTTTAATTTCTGGTGAAAATAAAGACAAAAATTGTCCAACATTTGGGTATTTTTTACTACGCTGGTTCTAATGTAATGCCATGAACATAATATTAAACAAATTTTAGTCAATAACACAATAATACTCACACACATATACAGACAGTAAAAAGAACCTTCAGATATTGGGGACCATTTACATTAAATCAAAGCAATCCACACATAAGAAAATTACATTTCAATGTAGTCACAACACATTACATTTAGACATATGGTGCTGTTGTTAACATTTCAGTCTCTCACATGGTGTGACGTTATATAACCACATTACTAATTTATGACCTGTCTGCTATTCAGTGACTGTTATCATTGCATAGCAATGTTTTGTCAACACAAGATATCATCTTTAATGATGGATGTCTTTATGTTAACGTCTCTGTAACCACTCTGAAGATGGCTCATGTGAGCTGAAAGCTTATAACCAGTGTAATAAAAGAAAAATATCTAAATATTGGAGAATTGTCTTTATTTTCATCCAAAATTAAAACCAAAATACAATGTTTAGAATGGCTCATGTTTAAACATAGACATTCATTGTCTGTTGTATTTAACAATGTTTTTATATATATATATATATATTGTAACAAAGTGTAGTGATACTATGAATTTATAAACCATTGTAACAACCATTACAATATATAGTTCTGAAACAGGACAGAAAGTTTTCTAATTTAATCTCCTGATTCTTGTTTTATTTTATTTATTTTTTTGCATGTGTTGATTCATTGCAGATGGTAAGAATGGTTTCCATTTATACCATAAAATAATAAACAATATGTTGATAATAGAATTTTTCTTTTTTTTTAACAATCTTGTGAAATTTACATTGAGCTACAAATGTGAAAATGAAGATCTGATCAATTTGAACAAAGAATCCTTCTTCATATTTTCATGTTTACACACACCTCATCATCAGAAATGTATGAACATGAGGCATAATATTTTCATTTGCAACTTCATGTGAAACTTCTATTGAGTGTCATTTTTTTCTCTTTTCTCCAAGTTTGATGTCAAAAAACCATAGTCTTGAGATTGACTTTTTTTGACTGTTCTCGTTAGATGTTAAAAGGACATGTTTTATATTTTGAATTGACTCAGCCAGTTTTCAAGATTGCACTATCTGCATGTTTGTTTTACATTTAATATTTTTATTCTAGTGTAACTATATAGTATGCAAAATATAGTTGTATGTATTTGGTCAAAATCCTGTTCAGATGATAAAGCAAACCTGGATAAACATGCTCGCAATAAGACGTAATGTCAAAAGAATGGTTTTTCCCCATAACACCCACTTTTTTAATTACAGTTACTCTTCAGCAATGTTTGTTTTTAAAAGTGAGGGTTAGAATTGATGAGTAGAAAAGTTGTGTTGTGTGAAAAACTGGTCCTGGGCATGACGGTAAACTGCATCCAGCTTAATTTCTGTTGTTTTCAAGTCCACCCTAACCCGGAGTGGTAGCACCTGTTAGGGAACCAGCTGTGGGAAAATAGTTAACTTCCAAACTGGGGTCAAAACACTATGAAAATATAAAAATACACTTTTATAGAAATATATACATAAAACTAAACTTTATAGAAAAATATACATTTTTGAAAGAAAAATGATTACCATAACACATTTTTGAAGGAAAAAAAATTCTTAGCAAACAATTTTTAACATAAAACTAGAAGGTATTTTCACTTTTCTAAAATAAAAAAAAAAACAAAAAATTTTCACTAAAATCTTACTAAATCAACCTTCTCACTATAACTGAACATTAAAAAAAATACCTTAAGACTCTACCTTTTTTGGCATTAAATATCCCACAGAGGTTGATATGCCTTTAAACAAAACTCAAACTCTTGGGAAAAACCATCTTTCTAACACTACATCTTATTGCAGGCATGTTTATCCATATTTTTGTCCAAATATGTAAGTAAATCCCACTCTGATTTGAATGTCTTGGAGATAAGCAAGCAAGCGACATATCCACTAAGCCAGTGTTCTTTATTTGAGCATTATAAAATTCAAAATTGCAAATTAAAAAATTTTTTTTTCTTCTTTTTATATAGAGAGTTGTATTCTTTATGTATTGCTAAGTTAGGCAGGCTGTATAGATACTACACACTAATCTAAGGTAGAAGTGTTGATCCAGTTTGAAATAACATTATTTTGAACATGTGCTATGCATATTTATATCTTTCCAAACTCACCTGTGAAAATCTAATTATAGTAACAACTTAACAAAAGACAAATTCATTTTTGTCAGCATGAATGTCAATAATGATTTGCTTTTAATTAAGCCATAAACGCCTCATCTTCCACCCACATGCACTCAAAATTACTCATTGTTAGTATGATGATTTGAAACACATGTATTTAAAAATTCATATTAGAAAACTTGATAAAATGTTTTTATTTTTGACAGCATGGATAAATTAGTTTGTAATTATATCATTAAATTGTTTACACTATTTGCATTGTTTGGACTATTGTCTTCATCTTTGCAATGTTTACGACGTTTCGGCCGTTGTATGCACCGGCCTTTATCAGTTGCTAGGAATTTTGAACCAAACCCTTTATTTCGATCACTGGGGTATATCATTCTTATTCTATGTGCAATGCCACTTTCAGTGGCTATGGAGTTATCCCCTTTAACTTAACTCTTCTAAGTTATTTATTCACCACTGATGTAGCCTGGTATTGAACCAACAACTCTTTGGGTCAAGTCACTGGAACTAACCAACATCAATATGGCCCAGTGGATATAGACATTGGTTTGTTCCAGTGACTTGACCCAAAGAGTTGTGATTTCAGTACTGGGCTAGAGCAGTGGTGAACACTTAACTTGGAGTTAAGGAGAGATAGCTACATGGCTACCAGAAGTGGCATTGCACATGGAATGAGAATGATACACCCCGGTGATTGTAATAAATAGTTCGATTTGACATTCTTAGCACCTGAAGAAGGCTGGAGCATGCAACAGCCAAAACGCCGTTAACATGATAACAAAGATGAGGACAATAATTCGAACAATGTAAATAGTGTAAATACTACCTCATCTCAGAAGTATAGACAAATATTAAATTATGTATTGAGAATGACATGAATGAATAAATATCATAATATTAATAAAATCAACCTTTTGCTTGTTGATAAAATATAAAAGATTTACAAATAACATTGTTTTATTGACTATGATCCATTCCAGATTGAATGAATTGATTTATTTATGCACTGAATTAATCCCATTTATATATATATATAATGCACTATTAATTGCCTATAATTAAGCATTGCATATTTACTGATTGTTTATTCTAAAATTGGACAATTTACTGCATTTATAAAAATTCCTTTTCTCAGTTGAATGATACTTGTTCATCTTATTACCCATCTCAAAACCTGTCCTGTTTCGTTCATTGTAAATCTTTCTAATTTTGTCTTCTTAATTTGACAAATTCTTTTGTATTGTTATCTTTGTTTCCTTTACATATTTCTTAATTCTCCAGGTTACATATTTTAATATGTACGTTTTGTCAGTGTTTTGGGTATCAAAGGGGTAATCATAATTATTTTCCATTGTTCAATTAGTTCTAAAGAGGCCTGAAGAAAGATAGGAAGCATAAATATCAATTAGGACAACTTTATTTTTGTATCGCTTAAATAATAGGTAATTCTTGCTTTTATGGTATTTGTAACTTCCAACAAATTTGGTGTCAAAAAAAAATATTGATAAAAAAACTTTCCGCATTTGACATAAGAAAAGGTATAATGTTAAGTGGAAATCCCCCAGTACGACTTAATGCCCATTATTTTTATTACATTAGTACATGGCTTTATTTAATATAAGTCAGGCCATGTACTAAATATCATTTTGTTCTCTCTGATTATGTGCTTTGTTGTTCACTATTTTCAAATTTAAGCACCAACTGACTTTATTCTTTAAGTACTTATCTACATTGTTTCGAGATAATTTTACTTTTTCATTTCCTCATTGTTAAGAAATCAATATAAACCTGATTCTAAACTTTGTGTATTCTCTCACACATTAAGAAAAATCACTGCTTGTGATATTGTTAGTTATGTATGACAAATTTTTACCAACATCTTTTTAGTATTGTTCCAATAAGAGTGTTTTCACTGGCACACTTTACACCTTACCAATTTCTATGTAGTTGAAATAAATGGTTCCATGAAGGTTTGAAGAAAACTCTATACTGGCCAAAACATCATACACCAAAATAAGATGAGGATGTTGGTCTAAATGGAATAATTGTTAATTTACTGTTCAATGATTCTGTATTAATACAAAAAAAAAAGAATCTTTAAAATATCTACATGAAAAAATATTTAGAAAATCCAACTTAAAAAAAGTGTAGCATTTTTAACTTTGATTTGCAAATTACATTGAAGCTTAAATTCAAGTGAAGTTGGGAACAAATTGAGTTTAGACAGTTTCTGCTTAAAATTGAGGATAGTGAACTTTTCTATAATTTTTTTTTATCTTGTATGCATTTTTTGTGTTTCAGGTTGAGAATCCCTTATAAAAATACTTGGGCAAAAACTTATTAAAAGAAGTCTGATTTAAATTTTAAAAAAAAAAATTGACTAGAAAAGCCTACAAGGAAAAACTGACCTTTTTCCAAGAAGTCGATGTGAACATTATTCAAAAAATATATCTCCCTGGGCCTTGCCTGTTATTTTTTATTGTAAGAAGTTTGAGTAACTTTTCTTTAAAAACTTGCATTCAAAAGGGACATTTTTATTGGTCAGTATTAAAAAATGTAAATGAAACAAATATTTCTTGTTGAACAAAACAAAAATGGTAATCAAATCAAGTTAAATAATCTGCAGTAAAAGATTGAAATGAACACTTCCTTGTATTTTGCTCAAATTTATATGGGCATGTGACTGAGTGGTTAGAATGTTTGGTTTCAGACCATTCAGAACAGGTTCAAATCTTACTGTAGAGGTGATCTCAACATGTGACATCTTTGGAAAGTGCCTGAAAACCTATATGATGAGTTGACCCAAGCCTTGTCAGTGAAATTGGGTAGACTGAACTATTTGAGATAGTTGAGCTAGCACAAAGTTGCAAGTCATTGTGACCAAAGGTTTAAGTATACTGGCTTTTTTTTTTTTTCTTCATACTGTTGATCATGCTGCTAGATAATGTGCTCTCTCCCAAAAACTGTAAGTAAGGTTTGTCAGCATAGTGCCAGTATAAATAACAAGTAGGCCCTGCAGGTGTTGAACAAACAAATGTGCCTGTGCAAGTGTCTGCAATAGGGATTTGCTAACTGCCCTAGCAGACAGGCATACTCGTTACAAGCAGCCAACCATTACTATTACTACCTCAAATTTGTCATGTGTAGTTCCATATTCTCTGAAAATAATAAAAACATTTGTTTCTCTCTCATCTTGATTGACATCCATTCAATCATCACCAAGTCAAGTATTTTGCTTTTGCATAAAAATGACAGACATGTGCCAAATAATTGAAATCCAATCACTTAGCTACACAAATGCTACAACTGCTACAATCGATCAATGAAAAAAAAATTTATTCATTGAAATTATGTTTTTTAGAAATTCCTAGAAAATTCTTTGTTCAAATCATTCCCTCTGCATTTATTTCCCCTTGGCCTCATGTTTTCAGTTAATTTCCTAAAGAAATCATTTAAAGAATTAAGTCAATGAAGAATCTTGGTAAGGCAATTTGTCTTGATATTTGAAACATAAGCAGGAGAAAAGCTGGAGGTGGTCAAATCTCATTTTCAATTGATTTATCTTCTGTTATTTTCGCAATAAACATAAAACATGAGTTTTATCAGGCAACAGAATGGTATAAAGTGTTTTTCTCCTTTCAATGCACAATTTTATTTTGAATTTGGTAAGTTTGCAAGCACACTCTGATATGTATCAAATAACCTGTGTTCAACCAATTGCTTGATATAACCTTTTGGGGATGGCTCCTAATCTTTGGCCTTTATACAGCATGTATTTTTTTATCATAGTTAATGCTGTAAAATGGATCAATATTGTTAAACCCGATCGTTGTCAGATTTTTTTTCCCTTTCTTCCTGAATTTCAATGGAACTTGATCTTAAATGATTAGAAATGGTTCCAGTCAGTACAGTGAATCTTTCCATAAATTCTCTGAGATTTTTGGATCTTTTTCTGTCACAGCTTTCAATTCATCTTTGGTGATTGACAGTTGTGGTTGATCTCTATTTTTCTTTTTCTGAACTGCAATTTCCACCTGCTAATTTTTGAAACTGAAATCTTAGTTTCTTCGCTTCTAGAATTATCTGCAAATGATGAATTTTCATTTGGTGTGGCCCAACTTGAAAAAATGAAACTCCACAATTGGAAGGTCTCCTATATTTGTTTAAAAACAAGTTATTAAAATGTTTATAAAACTGAAAAATATCAAAACAGTTTTCTTTTTAAAAAGTGTGTGGGTAGGTGGGTAGAATGTTTGAATAATGCTATAAAAAAGAAGAATCTAAGCAAAGTTTGCCAATGTTGATTGATTTTTTTTTTTTTTTTTTTATATCAATGTCTGTCAAATAAGTGGAGACAAAAATACTCCATGAATTTTATCTTCATGAGATAAAAAAGAAAGGGTAATGTAAATACTTCCCCACCTCATTGGCCTGATTGTTGCTGATGTCCTTTTTTAATGATGATCTGAAATTCTTATCTGCAACATGATTTATGACTCTGCATACCTGTCTTGGTACTTGTTGCCAAGATTTGATATTGAATGCATGCTAAATGGTCAACAATATTTGAAGGATTGAGAAGAAAATTAGATAAATTAACATGTTCAATATTATTTGTCATTTTTTAGATGAATCCTTTGTCATTATTCTCAATTATTGGGACTTGCTGTCCTTCTCAAGGTGTTAAGATATTTAAGGTAATTTTCCACCAGGTAGAATTGATTTAAAGATTTGTGTATATTAAATAAATTCACAGTTTAAATGAAATGTGGATATATATGCACTGATTAGAAAAGGGGGAGAAAAAAACTTGTCTGTAGTTTTTCTAAACATGGCACAAGGATTTTTAGTTATAAATAGGCCCAATTTTAAAAAAAAATTATTTTGCCTTTTACTCAATACAGGTATGTGCTATGCTGGCTTGTATTTTTAATTTAATCTAACAGTTTTAATTATAAGGTTGCTTTTATTAAATGGTCTTTTCCAATCATATTACTTACTGTAAAAGAAAAGACTGGACATACACTGATACTTCTCATCTTATTTTGAAGTCAAATATTGTTTCCTTGGAACAAAAAGAATTCTTTCAGAATTTCAAACTTGCCATTTCCATAATGCAATAGTTCATGGACACTGAAGCTGTCTCAAGTTATCATGAGGATATCTACATACCTGAAAATGAGGAATAAATTTCAGTGTAGATAAAATCATTATTATGATTGTTTATGTAAGGATTAAATAAATAACCTGTCTTTTCTTATCTCCCACTGTTTTCTGGGAAGTTAAACTGTTTTTCCCCCCTCCCAGAAACAGTCATGAAATGTTCCGTAAGGTTGTCTCCCCTTGTAACCCATATAGAAATCTCAATGACCTATGTTGCTGCAAATATACTTTATCCAAGTTCTGTGTCTGCCATTTTAACTTTGGTTGGATGAGATTTGATCCTAACTGTTTTATCTCAACAAAGTGAAATGAAAGAAAACTCTATGCAATGTTATGTTTTCTGAAAATAGCCAAACATTTGACTTTAATTCAATGTGATAGAATGAGAAATATCTCTGTGTTGAATATCTCAGGCCTGTACATTTCTTGATAAACTTGATGCAAGATGCTTAAAGAGATTTAAAGAACCTAGAGAATTAGGAATTTATAAAATAGAACAACAAACTTTGTTTGGTCCCCATTTTTTTTTTTCTTATTTGAGGTCTTTGGATTAGATTTGAAATTGACTGAAATGTCTGTTGAGCTCAGCAAATTCAATCAAAAGTAAAAAAAAACAAGGGATTTGGCAGAATGGATGAAAAATGTGTTTATAATAACAAAATGTATTTATTCTGTTCTGGTTAAAAGCCTTGATATTAACCATTCCCCATATGGTAAGTCTTTAGTGTCTACAGCTGGTTGGTCAGTTTTCACACTATCATTCTTCACCGATTTGTTGGATCTCAGTTACTGACAGGGAACTGTGGTGTCAGGACTGTAATGGTAATCTCCAAATTTCCTAAACTATGCTGTTGTTGAAAATTAAAAAATTGAACCTCTTTGATTTGTTCATCTCACAAGAGTTGGTTGAGGAAGGGAGGTGAAGGGTCATCTATTGACAATGTCAGCAGGCTGCTTTGGTGGCAAGCACTGAATAGGTTATATTGAAGATTCCACATGGTGGTTAGGTGCTTAAAATAACTGATCTATAACCTCTGATCAGTCATTTCTTACACTCTGCCAAAATTTGACTTGTTCACTTGCAGCATTTCTACTTTGCCATTTTATTGGTCCAACGTTGGCTCGTATTTGTTAGAAGAATAGATCTTTCAGCTGAGTCCCTGGGGAAATTGTTATTTTTTAGTAACAACATTATTTTATTATTTATGTTGTTTATATATTCATAACAATATCCTTATTGGCTTTCTCTTTAAGGCCAAATGCTCTTTCTAAATGCATTTTTTTCAAGCTAGAGGTTTTGTGGGGGGGGTAGAAGAGGGGGTGTTAGTAAACCATACCATAATCTCTCAAATAAAAGCACCTTTAAATATACAAGTTAATTAGGAGTTATTTTGACTGAAAATTAATGTAAACAAAACTGTTTTTCATCAATTCTGGGTTCTCATCCTAAAATTCAATTTTTCTGATTTTCTTGTAAACATTACTTCAAAATAAAAGTATTTTATTTCTATGAGCCATATAACAATGAGATATTTTGGTCTACTTGTAAAATCTAAATTGCTAAGATTACACCAACATTTTAGCCACTGACTATTTTCCTTACAGCCAGAGAGTTGCACCTTGGAAAAGGTAAAAAAAAAAAAAAACACACAAACAATAAGTTCAACAAACCAAAGCAAAAGTAGAGGATTTTTCTTTTTTCAAGGAATATTTTTTTTGTAACACTTTATTGAAAAGTATTAATGATTTTTTTTTTTTTTTTTTTTTTTTTTTTTTTTTTCCCTGTCTAATTAAAATAAATTTTGTCCTATGCTGAAATTGCAGAGATGCACAGTGGAATTTTTCTGGGTCCTGCTAGTAACTTATTCAAGTAAGTGTTTATTTTCTAACTGAAAATAATCTTTTAAACATGAAATAAGAAACCCTAAATAAATGATTTTCTCTATAACATACATTACTGAACAATCTGACATCTCAACACAATTCGAGTATATCGTTTCGTTTTGAGGCCATTTTTATCTGGGGATTTTCAGAGGGAATTTTTACATTATTCTCAGAGCCAAGCTTGCTCTCATTCCTAATTTTACAGCGGCTTACCTAATAATTGAACTTGTTGGCATGACATTTTGTTTGGGCTGCTTTTAACTAGACATTTTGTACTCATGGGGTTCTGTCACTGCAAATAAAATACATCCCTCTCCCAGCTATTCAGTGTAACACACACACACAGGCTACTGAGTGCACCAACTTACACAATGATTTGAAATGGCCATATTGATTTGAATAAATTACCTCCTCTTCCTCCTCCTCATCGCAGAAGTGTAGATCTGGGAATGTTCAATGTCATTTCTGGCTTCTTAGCAGCAATACAAGAATTTTTTTTTTCCTGCTTTGCTTTCCTAGATTTGAACTTTTAATAAAGGATTCTCAGCCTGAATTATTTTTGTTTCATCAGTTGTTAAATTATTGCTTTTTATTTTTAATTATTATTCTTTTTTTTTTTATTTTGTCTTTAACAGTTTTGAATGTTTCATTGTGTTTTTTTTTTTATTTTTTTTACTTTGCCTCATAACTCATGTAGCTGGATATAAAGATGTTTTGTTGTTTTGAGAAAAAAAGCAAAGCATATTGGTCAGTGAATGAGAAAAGCTTGTTGATGTTTAGTTTACTTCCAAAATATGTCATGTGACTGCATGATCAATTTTAATGTGAAACTTTCTTTACCAAATTGCTATTGAGATTTTGTTGTTCATTCATTTTCTTGTGTTTTACTTTTTTATTTTTATTTTTTATTTTTTAGACGTTGTAGAAAAGTTGCGCATGCAATTTTTACTCTGCATCCTGATTTCTAAATTTCTAGTTATTTACTTATTCAAAATAATATAAAAAAAAATTGGTAAAATGGCACGAAACGTATTCATTAAAGCTTATTTGAAATATGAGGCAAGGTAAAAATAATTTTTATCTAATGAATTTAAAAGAAAATTGTAGATGTCATTTCTGATTTTAAGAGTTCAATTCCACCCCAAATCACCATTTAGCTTCCTTGCTTGCAATGAAATATTTACCCTGTACCATTTTCATTTACTTGTATATAATGGCCATCCGAATCTCAAACAAGTCTTTGACTTTAATTAAGGATAACTTATATCTGCATAAAGTAGTGAACCAAATTTTCTCTTTGCTCTAATGCCATATATGGTGGGAGCCAGATAAGGTTAACAAGCCTGTTACAATATATTCTTTTAATCAATAGAAAATGCCAAATGTAAGTCTTCAATGTGTATCCCTTGCTGTTTTGTTACTGAATTATTTAATCTGACAGGTGTGTATTTAAAAGGTTGGACTTGTGAGTTATGTGACTCAATCATTTGTTTTCAGTTTGAAATTATTTTTCTTTAGTGCACTATTTTAAGTTTTCATCTTAGACATAAAAATGAATTCAGTTTTCAAGGGGGAATTCTACATATCTTTCAGACTATTATCTTATGACAAGGTTTTGGCTTTCCTCATATGTATTTTGCAGCTGGTCTTTCTCAGAAGTTGATCAAGACGTTTTCTTTCCATCTTCCAAGTACTAACCAATTTTTCCCCATCTTCCAAATACTAAGCAACTTTTAAAGATCACCAAATACAACATCCATATAATGAAAGCCAAAGAATATTAAAAATAACAATTATGACAGTTTATAAAAAATTAAATTGAGAAAAAGTTATTCTCTACTGCCTTAAGTGAAGAACGTGTACTTGGGATAATAGTTGTTTGTTTTATTTTTTATTAGTAGTACAAGTTTTTTTTTTTTTTTGTGGCTTTGTGTAAAATGTATGAGTGTCAATTACTTCTGTTTTGAAATATTATCATTAGTTTATAAATAGGATAAATAACTATGGAAGCACAACGGAGCAAACTTTTGCCACTGTCCTTTGTTGGTATCACATTCAAAAGATTAACTACAAATTATTTTTTTTTGTTCAGGATTTTTTTACTTGTTTAATTAAAATTTACACAATTTCTGTTTTTTACCTTTGTACCTCCCTGCCACCTTCATTTGTCCTTGGCAACCGTCTTGAAATTTAGAACTAGGCTCTTCATTCAATCCCATTTTGCTATTAATGCTTAACAAATATCACATAAAAGTTAATTCTCTTTATTCAACTCGCTTGTCTGTTACTTGAACTTGAGTATATGACTTTTAGCACTACTTATCCCAGGGATGGAACTCCCAGTGTTTCTTGGATATCTAATGGCATGATTTTGGAGCCTTAGACTAAATATCTGTACTGAAGTGGTGGGCTTTTCTGAGTATCATTTCTTAATCAAAAGCTCCCAAATAGTGTTCAGGTCTACTGAGGATGGTGTCAGGGACTAACGTGTATATTGATTCTTTCAGTCATCTTTTAGTGTTGTTCTGTCTGTTATCTTAACTTGATTCCACATTGATGACCTCCCCATTTCTCCATAGACCTGAAAACCAGGCTTTAAATGTCTTTCCCAGGGCTACAGCTTTTCAATGTTCTTCACTCTTTCTGGGATAGCTGATTCATCAGATGGAACGCATACAATTCTTGCTCGTGTTCTTTTTCAAAGGTTTGAACTACCCTTGAATATCTTCCTGATATTGTATGGATCATCCTAGATCTTGTGAATCTATTCTGATTTACTTTTTAATGTATGGTAGACAAACTGATACAGTCAAGTTCTGTCTCTGCTCATAAGTTTGTTATATTTACAATGTAGTTGTTACTTCAAAGTGGTGTGTCTTTGGTTCACCACTTATAAGTTTTTTTTCTCTGTTGTAGATAGTAAACAATATTCCTCTTGACACCGTATACATAGTGGGAATTGAAGTTCAGCTATTGTGTACAGATCTTGAACCCATAACTCTTAATTTATGAAAGCCTGCTAATCTGCTTATTTATTCATTGGGATCCTTGTATGGGAAGGGAGGACAACTTCATGGGCACATTTTCCTGGTGGGTTTAGCCTGTAAATGTGTTTTTTATAAATCTAAGCCATATGATTGGCTTTAGTGGCAGCATTTCTATAGCAACTTATGTTGTTGGTGTAGAAAAGTCATATACTCTGGTTCAATGAAAGAAACTGATAAGCAATGCAAATATGAATAAACTAGAAAAATTTTAACTGAAATGGAATGAAGCATTGAAAGGACAATGAGAACAATCCTTCTTTGTAGATTGAATAAAGGGCTAGTTTCTGAAAGTGAGTATAATAACCAAAATGAGGATATTATCTCAAAGGCATAGAATTAGGAAAGATTTTATCTCAAAATATTCTGATAGCCATTATAAAATTCCTAGTTTTCTCAAGAATTTGTTCCATTGAAGATTGGAGAGGATGGATTTGAAATCAAGTTGCTTGATTTCAGAACCATTTGGTATTGATTAAACAGTTAAGCTTTATTAGATATAGAAGAACTTGTGTTATTGTAGTGATATTGAAATAAGTCTTGTCTCATTAATTACATATTCAAAAGAAATGGAAAACTTTCCATTCCTGGAATTTAGTGAGAGACCAAAAAGAGATTGGTCATCGTGTGAACTAATGAGTGAGCTAATAAGTTCAAGTCTTTTATGAACAAGAGGCCAAATTTTTTTTTTGCATCAGCTATGAGATGCTATCAAATAGTGCAAAATCAAGTGTTGGAAAAGACAAAATGTTTATAGAAGAAGAATTAATCTGATTGAGATTAATTGAAGGTATGTAGAGCACTTTTTCATAGAAAATGTTGGGACAACTGCAATTGAGTAAATGTAACTGAATATTCATGTGTTGACTTTATGCCACAAGAGCTTATAAAAAAAAATTGAGTGAAAATCAAGAGGAAATTACTGGCACATGATAAAGAAGACAAAATTAAAATGTAAATATTGTCATTAAAAAGATGGACCAAAAAAGAGGAAAGCGTCCAGAAGCTGGACAACTTTTTTCAAAACATGTAAAAAAAGAAAAAAGTCCTTTTTAAACAGTTTCAGTTAGTTTAGGAAGAAACATACAAAATGTGTCTAAAAATGGAAGAGAATTCACAAGTTGAAACTCCTATTTTTCCATTAAAAATTCCACTAGTTAAAGTCAAATCAAATGGCATAATCTTACATTAGTAGTGAAGTTACTTTAATTATAAAAACAAATTGGGAGGGTGAAATTAAGTAAGTAATCTCATTGTGAGAATAGTCAAAGCATAAAGACCTTAGGATACTTTGAAGGAACATTTGAAACTGACTCTCCATTTGAAATAGTACCCAGTACACATTGTATGTGTCGATTGTAATAAGTCAACTTCATGGAACTGATCTTAGTAGTATGCATTTAATTAGTACAATATATTCAGATTCAACAGAAACTGGCTTGTTAAAATATTACAAAATAAGCACTGACAGAAAATGTTAACATTTCATATTTTGAATGTTCAAGCTGCTGATATCCTATTCAAAACACTGATATTTCTATGCATTCTGGAATTAAATTTGTTTGTGAAAATGGATCTCCAAAGTTTGGGATAATTTTAAGAAAATTGCAATTATTAACACCACTATAGGTTTACTTAGATGGATCTGAGTAGGTAAAAATGGCAAGTACCATATTTCAGAATGTGATAGGAAGAAAATACAATAATATAGTCAGATGATATGTTTGGTGGCAACCAACAAAGGAGAGTGGGAGTCCAAAACCAACAATGTACTAAAATAATTAAAGATGGCTAGTGTGATCATTAATAAGAGTAAATGTGTATTCAGTTGTGAAAAAATATCCTATTTTGGATACCAAGTTTAATACAGAAAATATTAAATGTGTCTTCTACAAATAAATAATAAAAAAAAAAAAGAATCTTTTTGGGTTTAGTCAATTTCTACAGTAGGCATTTATCAGAATATTAGGAATAACTTGAACCTTTTTACATTTTGCATAAAAAAAAAAAATGAGTTTAAATGGACTAATATGTAACAAGCAGCATTTGTGAGTTTAAAAAATGTTCTTATCTTGCTAAAAAAAAAAAAAACTGCAAAGATTTCTGATTCCAAAACGGATGTCACATTAACTACAGATGCAAGTGAACATTCCATATTGGCAATTTTATCTCAAGAAGTATGCACACTAATCAGTAAATGTACCTCTTGAAAAGATTAATGACTGCAGAATCTAATTATTCAGATATAGAAAAAAACGGCTTTACTGATCATGTGAAACATTAGAATTCACCAATTATTACTGGACAGAATATTATTGCTGAAAGTCTGGTCACAAGTCTCTAGAATTTATTTTTAAGGAAGGAATTACCGAAAGTTAATCTTGAATTTTAAGATAGGCCTCAAATCTCATCGCCTTTTGGTTTGGGTATTGCATATGTAAAAAGCAATACTATTTCCTCATGTTGACACATTATCATGATTGGTTTAATGTTGAAGAAAGCAGATCAGATAACATGAAAGACAAATTTTTACATTGCATTGAAACTGGCATTCTAGCTTGAAATCAACTTGTTCAGAAACATTACATCATCCAATATTAAGTAAAATTGCCTCCAGAATTTAAAAAAAAATACAAAACCACATTGAGTAAATGTTTGAAGCTGAAAGGCCTTACAAAGGTATGACATAAGTTAAGCATGGGAAATGGTAGCAAGAGCAATGGAAACTTACTAGTACTACTATCAGATTGTTGTGTCTTGGCTTGTGCCATGTGACATCCGGTCACCCTGGTGTATAAAAGATAATGTGCATTTAGCACGGGGAGTTGTCATTATCACAGACTTTGTGAAGTAACACCTACTACTGCAAGAGACTGTAAATATTGTATAGACCTCGTGGTTGTACCACTCTGGTAATAAAGTAGTTTATCTACATTTCAGTGTGTATCTCTTCATTCCACAATACATCAGTTGGCGATGAAGGATTCAAATTCGTAGCAATCTACCAACAAAGTGTCGTTCAAGGCTTAAAAAGAGAAAAATATATAAAATGGAGGACTTCAAAAGTTGCATGTTGGAATTCTTTAAAAAACAAGAAATCCAACATCAAGAAGATTTAAAACTTTGCAAATTAGAACAGGAAAAGCTGGAAAAACAATGGCTAGAGGATTTGAAAAGTCTTCAAGAGAGCATTGAACGACAAGAGAAAAGATTTGTGAAACTGCTGGAATGCTTTACAAAGAAAGAAAATGATTCAGCAAATTCTTATACATTCTCACAAGAGTTGGTGAATTTATTTACAAACCTGAAGAAGTGACATCCGAGGCATGCTTTTGAAGGTATGAGAACATTTTCGAAAAAGATTGTGAAAAGTGGTCCAACGAAAAAAAAAAGTCTTTTACTAGGCAAATTTGTGGTGGCTGAACACAAAAAAAATGCAAACTTTATTCTGCCGAGGCACCCTGGTGAAGTGACGTTCTGATAAACTATTCAAATATTAACGAAAATATTTGGGGAACAAAGTTCATTGTTTAATACTTGTTGGCAATGTCTAAATCTTACAAAAAAAGATTTTGAAGACTACACAACCTTTGCCAGTACGATGAATAGATATTGTGAAAAGTTTTGTTTAAATGAAATTACGCCCGACATGCTTAAATTTTCATTCAGAGGTTAATGTTACCGTCTGAAAAATAAATGCATACCAGGTTATTAGCCAAATTGGAATTTGACCAAAAAATTACTTTGCAAAGTTTATCGGAAGAATGTCAACATCTTATAAATTTAAGAGCGGACAACGAAGAAATTGAAAGATAAGATATAACAAATATTCAGGCAATAAAGAACAAACCACAAGGTAAGAAAAATAAACCTTATTTTAAAATTAATCTGTGTTACAGGTGTGGAGAATTGCATTCATATAAAGACCGTCCATTTAAACACAAAAAATGCCATGCGTGTGGGTTCAAAGGACATAAATTTTCACACTGTAGACGCAAAATAAACTGAAAAATAAAAATGTTGTACAGTGCATTACTGAACAGGCAACAACCGAGAAAGTACAAAGGAAATATATCAGTATCTGTCTCAATAATAAAAAAAAATAAAATTTCAGATAGATACTGGGTCTGATTTAACCATCATTAATGCTGAAACTTGGAAAAAAAATAAAATGCCCAACCCTGTTTAACTTGAAAAAAAATAGCAAAAGGTGTCACTGGAGAAAGGTTAAAATTTATGGGCAAAACCTTTATAAATGTTTGCTTCAATGGAAAAGAAAGAAAATTAAAAGCATTTGTCATGTGTAATTCTTAAAATTTATTTGGAACGGATTGGATGGGAGAATTCGATCTATTTAACGTCCCAATAAATAATTTCTGCAATAAAATAGATTTTGGTTTTTACTCATATCACCTCGAGCTAGGCCGTAACGCCACTTATGTGCAGGGGGCTACATAAGAGTGAAAAGATTGGAAAAGAGAAAGCTAGAAACCACATCCTAAACAAGGGATGAGCCTCTTCACCTGTACAATAGACATACTATGACAAATTCAGATAAACTAAAAATATGAACTAAAAGAAATTCTCAGAAATATTTTCAGAGGAACTTGAATTTTATTTCCAAGTTAAGACAAGATTCAAATTAAAAGAAAATTTAATGCCAGTCTTCCGACCTAAAAGACCAGTACCATATCTGTCAGTAGAAGTTATTGTCAAAGAACTAAGGCAACTGGAAAAAATGTAATAGAACAAACTACAGCCTGTGGGAAGCTCCAACGGTATATGTCAAGAAAAAAATAATAAAATCAGAATATGTGCTGATTATTTGACCGACCTTAATGATTGTTTAAAAGAAATAAATTACCCCCCTCCCAATGGCAGAAGAAATTTTTTTAAAAAAAATTTAAACAGTGGACAAATATTTTCTAAGCTAGATTTGTTAGAGGCATATCTGCAAATCCCAGTGGAAGAAAAGTGTGCAGAATTATTAACCATTATCACGCACAAGGGGTTATTTAAAATCAAGAGGCTATCAATATGGAATAAAGGTAGCCCCTGCTACCATCTTCCAGCAAATAATGGATACAATGTTAGTGGATCTCGATTTTGCAGCAGTGTATTTGGATGACATTCTAATAAAAAGCAAAAATCAAGAAGAGTATGCAAAACATGTAATGGAAGTGTTAAAAAAAATAAAAGAATTTGGTTTTAAACTGAGTATAGGAAAAATGTGAATTTTTTATGTTGAAAATCAAAGTATTTGGGACAAGTAATTGATGAAAACGGCAGAACACCTGATCCTAATTGCGTGGATGCAATAAAATACATGCCCGCACCGACTAACGTGGCATCATTACAATCATCTTTGGGTCTAGCTAACTATAACAATAGCTATATACCAAATATGCATATATTAGCGCCGTTGAATCATTTACTTAAAAAAGATGTAAAGTGGAATTAGATGGACGACTGTCAAAAAGCGTTCAGGTAATTAAAATCTGCGTTAACGTCAAACCTTACTTTCATGTATTACAACCTAAATAAGCAAATGTATGTTGCAAGTGAGGCAAGTAATTTTGGCTTGGGGGCAGTTTTGTTACACAAAAAAGGAGATGGCAAACTAAAACCGATTCACCATGTTTTGAGAACGCTGCTTCCAGTGGAAAGGATCTATTTACAAATAGAGAAGAAAGTTTAGCTATAATATTTGTGATAAAACAATTTCATAAATACTTGCACGGGCGAGAATTCATATTATGAACGAATCATCGTCCATTGTTAGCAATATTTAGTTTGAAAAAAGGTATACCAATGCATACTACAAACCGCTTACAGAGATGGGCAAGGATGCTGCTAAATTATTCTTCAAAATGGAATTCTTACTGCCAAAAGAAATTGCACATGCGGATGAATTATCCAGATTAATTCCAAAAACTAGTGAACCACTAAAGGAGACGGTCATTGCTTCCTTAAGGTCCTTCATACGTTTTATACAATACAGTAAAAGAACTTCCAGTTACTTTTGAGGAAATAAAATTGAAAACAAAATTTGATAGTTTATTAATCGTACAAAAAAAGGAATTAATGAATTAGAAAAATAAAGCAAACAATTTATTTTCAGTGTGCAGTGGCATATTGATTCACAGAGACCGGGTGGTTGTACCCACAGTGCTAACAAAGAAAATTTTAAAAGATTTTCATGCTGGGCAGTCGGGAATGTGAAGAATGAAGGCACTTATGCCGAGTTACGTATACTGGCCGGATATGGATAAAGATATAAAAAATATGGTGAATATGTGCAAAAGTTGCACATCTGTAGCAAAAGTACCTCCCATAAAATTCAGTCCACGGCCTAGGACAGGCAAACCTTGGTCTCATTAATGATGCGGAAGGCACCCATTATTTCGCTTGTTGTTTTTTTTTTTTTTTGGTGTCTATTGAAATTCTTAAATCCTTATTCTGTAGTTTGTATTAAGTGTTGACTGGAAATAAACAATTAGACTCTATTGAGGTTAAAAGGAATTTTGACTGTAGAGCTTTGATGTTTCAGACCAATCAATTCATTGTTACCATTTCAGTACGTCTTAATTGTTGTGTAAATATGTAAATGAGAATTCACAACTTTCTCAGTTTTATATTCTTTATTTTAATTGCATTATTGCTATGACAATATGGAATTGTTACTGCACGTCTGTCATAAAGGAAAACAAAAGCTTAATATTACTTTTTATATTTCTCCAGAGAAAATAATTAAGAAATGGTTCTTTTTGGATTGTAATTATGAAAAAATTTTTTTTTTCATAAGAATGATTCTGGGATGGGAAACTAAGTCTTTCTTTTTCTTATACTTTACCTTCTCCTGATATCCTTGCTTCTTTCCCTTGCAAAGCACATTAATTTGCACTTTTCATCTTTTCAAATTACTTACATGCAATAACTTGAGCAATGTCAATTTGATTATCGTCTGTCTTTTATTTTCATCCAAAGGAATTTGTACAGATTTTGCTGCTCCAGGCCAATCTGTGCTCTAAGAAAGTTTATTAATTCTACTATATGGACTAATTGGTGCTTGGTGGGCAAAAAGAAAAAAAAAAAAAAGTCTAATTTCATCTTCTTCATTTAGTTGTTACAATGGACTAAAAAAAAGTATGGATGCCATCTTTAGCTTACTAATTTTTTTTATTGCTTTTCAAAATTCTTCAGGAATGAATAACTTAGTCACTTTTCTCTCTTATGGCTGTTTACATAAGAAGGGTAATGACCATGGTGTTCAGTGTATTATCTTGAGAAACATTAGCTTCAAGTGCCATGATCTTATAAAGAGAATAATCCATCATCATCACAATTTGTGTCTGCGTTTGGTTCAACCAGTGCCTCCATGATGCTTGAACCTGATATAGGTCAAGAGGCCAAGTCAGGAATAGAACAGTCTTGGGCATTGGTTACATGAAAGGGACGGTGATGGTTTTGGCTGGATCTGACAGGGGCCCTGCGTTACCTTCTTTTTATTACCTCTTCGGTTTTTCTCTCCCTTCTTGAAAGTGTAAAAACTGAAATGAATTGCTCTTTGCCAGGTTGGACGGTCAATGGTTTCTGGTTTTCAGGGAAATCTTCAGTTGGTCTTTGAATCTGCATTTTGGGTTTTGTGATGTCATTTGACATTGATGAACTTGTTAAAGAGGCCACTCTGGTGGCATGTCCTGACCACTTGAGGTGATACTTGGGGATAGCAACTTCAATGCTTGGCACTTCTGAGCAATTGAAGACTTTGTTGTTGGTGCATCGCTCCTGCCATTTGATGTTGAGTTTTTTTTTTGAGCTTGGCTTGTTGATGTTCAAGCTTTTTTCAAATTCTTTTGATACAGATTTCATGTTTCACGAGTGTAGAGCAAGATGGAGATGACAACAGCGTGCAACAGCATAAATTTTGTTGAGAGAGATCCCATGGATTACGAAGACTTGTCCAAGTCCTTAGGAGGCCAAATGACTGGATTTGCATGGTGGTCTATGTCACTTTGGCATGTTCTAGATTGTGAGAGAGTGCTGCCAGGTTTTAAAAGTTAACAATTTCCAAAGTCAAGTTCACTATATTAATAGTAATTTAATTTCTGGTCTTTCTTGTCCAGGAACAGGCTGTACAAATATCTTCATTTTTTTTTTCTGTATTCACTTCCATCTCATAGCGACCCATAGTAATGAAATTAATATTCTGATGCAAATTTAAATTACTTCAGTGTATAACTTCTTAAAAAGAATCTCCCTTAATTGTTGTAAACCAATTTTCAGTCCATGACAAGCTGTATTAGCTTGTTGAAAAATTCAATGCCACTTTTGTCCTAACCAAATATTAACATAAATTTAAAAAAAAATTGATTGACTAATATGCGTTTAATTCTTTGCAGCTATTTTATCGCATAATTTTCAGTCAATATTTTCTTTTTGACTGCAATCCATGTGAAAGTGCAACTAAAAAAGATACTTTCGAATCATATTTTTTGTACTATTCATTTTAGCCATAGAAAAAGAGCTGTAACTTATAAAAAAAAAAAACCCTCAACAACAGTAAAAGGGAGTAAAAAAAAATATTATTTGGCACTCGTTTTTGTCTATAAAATTGATTTACTTTATGTCTAAAAATTTTGCAAAGTAATCTTTTGAATTACTTAGTAAAGAGTGAATTTAGTGAATAGGATGTGGTGGAAAACAGTCCAGATTTGTAGCCCTGTGCTTAAAGCTCTGGATTTTGTTTTGTTGGAAGCTAATTTTTATTGTCTAATGTTGTGCTGTTTGCTTTAGCAGTAAAAGTATAACACATCACTCAATAAGTCCTGGGCCTGACATATAGATGTTGCCACAAATAAAAAATCAATATATTTTTTTTATAAAGCACTAACTTTCAAATGGCATGTGACAAAATTTGGGTCCAATCCAATTATTAGTTTACAAATTACAGTTACTTAAGTGAAGCTATTGTTGCAAATTTTCAAAACAATGGAAAAATCTGAATTTTGTGTGTTGATAAAGCATTGTTCTCTGATGAGAGGTAAAAACTGTTTAAGCAAAGTAATGGCGTGATAAGAGTTATTCAGACTCTGCTTCGTCAGAAACAACTGCTAAGAGGTGGTATGCTAACTTTAAATGGTTGTACACAAATGATGCTGAATGCTCAGGTTGCCCAAAATTGGCAGTTGTCCTGGAAAACACAAAAAAAAAAAAAAATCAACAAACCTGTTTTGGCCCATTGTAAATTGAAGATGTGTGAGATAGCAGAGGAGTTAAACATATCAGAAAGCAGTGTATTTACCATTTTGCATGAACACTTGTCAATGAGAAAGCTGTGTTGAAAGCGGGCGCTGCGTTTGCTCACAGTTGATTAACAACAACAATGTGTCAATGATTCAGAGCATTGTTTGCAACTGTTTCAACACAACAAGGAGATTTTGTGTAAGTATGTGACACTGGATGAAACAAGGATCCACCACTTCACTTTGGAATCAAATCGGTAGTCAGCTGAGTGGACAGCAGCAGATGATAGCTGTCCAAAGTGACCAAAGACGCAAACATCAGTAGGCAAGATTTTGTCCTCTGTATTTTGGGATGCATGAGATATTTTTTCATCGATTACCTTGAGAAAGGAAGAACCATCAATAGCAAATATTATATAGCATTATTGGTGCATTTGAAGGAAGAAATTGTCAAAAAAACGATGAAGAAGAAAAAAGTGACCTTTCACCAAGACAATACACCATGTCACAAGTCGATTGCAATGATGTCAAAACTATATGAATTGCACTTTCTGCATCCACCCTATTCTCCAGATCTGGCTCACAGCGATTACTGATTGTTTGCAGACCTCAAAAGAATGCTCCAGGTAAAGAGATTTGGCTCCAATGAAGAAATGATTTCAAAGATAACTCATTCTACAAAAAAGGCATCAAATTGTTAGAGAAGCATTGAAATTAGTGTATGACCTTAGGAGACTAGGGTGATGAATAAAGTTGACTTTTGCCTAAAAGTTGTTTTATTATTTAGGCCCGGGACCTATGTGATGTGTTATTGACCTTGTTCAATCTGCTTTAGATGTTTCATGTTGGACAATTCTCTAGTGTGCCCCAGTTATAAGTTTTAGAAGGCAGACACTTTGCCTCTTATTCAGTACCAAAAACTGTAGAAGAGCTATTGTTGGTAATGTATTCTTTAGTAAAATATGTTTTTCTATTATTTTTTTTTTTTATGGAAACCGAAGTAATAGTACTGAATATAGTTTTTTTAAAATTTTTTTTTTAAAGAATGCCTTGATGTAATTAAAGAAGATTGTGCTAGTTTAGAAACATTGTCTCTGCAAACCTTTGTGCTTGAGTTCATTGCTTTAATTTGATTAAGAAAAGGAAAATGTCAATGAAGATGACATCTGAGAATTGAGACCTCAGTTTGATTAATAATTGGTGTTTATGACTTTTGATAGTTTTTATTTTCTGTTGTCATTCCAGTTTGTTTTTTTCTTAATTTTTTTTTATGTAGAATGTCTATTAAAAGAAATGACTGAATAGAAAAAAACTACAGGGGTAGGAAAAAATAATTTAGTAACAATTGTTTAACTTTAATTAATTCTTTGAAAAAGTGCAACATCTTTTAGAAGGTGAAGAAGAAAGTGAGTTTCATCACATGACAAACTTGTAAATTACAAACTGCAGAAAATTGTTTTTTTGTTTGGAAAAATGTTTATATTTTACAGTCATAACTCTTACACTGACAGCATTTTTACAGAAGAATTTGCAATATTCAACTGGATTAAAAAAACCATGGTTTAATCATTTGATTATTGATTTTGGCAATATTTTCAATTATTTTCATTAAAGTTTTTTTTATTCATATATTTGTTAAATCATTATTTGTCATATTTCTTTGTCAACACATTTAAAAAGACCCATTTAGATTCATAAGACTTTACATAAATATTTCCTTTATCCTATAAAATGTTTTATCTCTAGCCCACATTACAAACATTTTGAAATGTTAATAATATTAGAATTTTGTTAATAACTCAAAAGAGTTAAGTTAAAGTGAGATAACTACACGGCTAACAAAAGTGGCATTGTACATGGAATGAGAATAATATATCCCAATGATCGTAATAAAGGATTCAGTTTGAAATTCCTATCACCTGAAATAGGTTGGAGCGTACAATGGCTGAAACGTCATAAACATGACAGCAAAGATGAGAACAATAGTCAGAACAATGTAAATAGTGTTCTGTGTAACAGTTTCTTCTTTTGCACTTCTCACTTGTGGAACTCTTGTTTAGCTTCTTGATTTCCAGTCAACTTTGCATTTCAATTTTTTGAAGATCAATGTCAATTGTTATCTTTTGTCTTAATACCTGTTCTTTTATTGTCCTCATATTAATAGTTTTTTTTTTTTTTTTTCTGGTCTTCTGTCACACTCAGTAACCCCTTGCATCTTAGTGTCTTTATTGCCTTGCTTGGGGTGAAATGATAAAAAAAGACATCTCATACCTTAACATTCATTTTAGCATGATGAATACTAATTGTTTGTGCTGAAAGTAATAAATTTAAATCCTTCTGAGAAAAAAAACAACAAAAAAAAACTTGAGGCAGTTCTTTATGGTATACTGTAATGTTCATTTTAGAAAGTTATGATTTCATTTTTGTCAGCAAACTATAAATATCTTGAAGATATTCATTTTAACAACTTAAAAAATTCTCTTCCAAATCATGAAAGAATTCCCAAATAATTTTTATTTGATCTATTGGTTTTGGGAAGTGGGTTGGGCTGATTTCTTTACAGCACTACCCTGTTTGTTATAATTGGTTAAACTTGGTTCTGCTTTTGAAAATTCAGCTGTCAGCAAAGTATCTTGGAACCTTGTTCTATTGAGTGTCCAATCTTTGTTAAACGAATAATCAAGATTTCATAAAATCTATCCGCTATATAATAATTACCATTATATTCACTTATTTATAGCTTTTGTGTTACATTCTATATTGAGAACAGATGTAAATCAACTTAAGTTAGTAAATTTATGAGTGATTACTTCCCTTAGTCATTTTAATAATTTATACAAATAAAATATTTATACCATTGTTTATTAAGTGATAGTCTTGCTTCAACTTGATCTTTGTCATTCCGTTACTAATAATTTTTTTTTCCATAGAGATGTTTCCATTTTATTAATTAAGCATGAAAAGATATTGAGCAAAAATGCATTTATTTACTACCAAGAGTAATCAATGAATCAGATTAACAGTCAGTTAAGTGCCATACGTGATACACGCTTGGGCAATCCTATCTCAAAAGAGACATGACTGACTGGACAGAAGAATTTCCTGCAGTAGGTTGGCATTACTTTCTGCGGTAGACTGGTTGCCAATGAAGGCTATAGAACCTAATCTGTCCAGCTATTTAACCCATAGCTGGAAGGAGAAGCGACAAATTCATACCTTTCCCAAGGGTGTTTGTGCATATGTGAATGCAACGATTTCTTGTTTCAAGCCTATAATGCAGATTAACAGTTGAGTGTTAAAAAAAAAAAAACTATAAAAGAAATGGATTAATTAAGCAGTTCATTGGCCTTTATGTTAGTTGCAAATTCTGGGTCTCCATTTAATTCAATCTCAATACATTATTATTTTAGGGTTTATGTTTCATTGCATCTCTATGAAACTGAAAACTTTCTAACAATTGCTGTCATTTTTTTATGGCACGGGTGTATTAAGTATAAAACAGATGAAAGGTGGGGTTTGGGATCTGGTCTTATATTGGCTGATAATTGATTTCTCCAGTGTATTTTCAATGTTTCATTAACTAGCATTTTGTGATCAAGATAAAACTCTCTCTCTCAAGATGGCAGTGATACACATGTCATCCTTGAATTCATTGCTCATAGAAGTTTGGACTTCTTTGGAAAATATTGACAATAAGAATTAGAGTAAATGAGCTGGTGCTATTTTTGTCTTTGTCACTCATGAGATCGGCATTTTGTTCTCTTATTTGCTTCTTGATACATCTCTCTTGTTTTGGTTGGAATTGAGGAGTAAAAATTACTCCAATTTTCTGAATCTTTTAAGTTGAATATCTAATGTTCTTTTTCCATTGCACATGAAGCAAAGCTTCACATTTTTGTATCCCCTCCCCCAAATTAATCTGAAAATGTGCCTATTTGGAGGCACAGACCAAATTTTCTTAATATTGATAGGTCTAATATAGATATGTCTTCCAAATGTTGGGATTAGATAGGACTTCATCATCATCAAAAACAGTAGACTTAGTTGGTCACTTTTTATACTAAAGTAGAAGGTATGAACTAAAGATAACACTCTGTGTCTTGCTAGGTTAATTCCCACTTCCATTTTTTTTTTTTTTTTTTTGCTACTCCCTGAAAGACACCTCTTCCTCATTAGAATATTTGGTTTACTACCTTTGCATCCTTAAACTTTTTTACATCTCCACTAAAATTTAATTTTTAGTTTTAATTAAAATGAAATCCATTTGGATTGAATGTAAAAAAAATAAAAAATAAAAGGCACAACCACAAACAATTGTGACAAAATTGGTTTAATTAAATAATAAATCATTAAGGATAAAAATAGATGAAATGATTGAAGAGTATCTTGGATATTTGTAGAGTCAAAATTTTCTGTTCTTTAGTAAAGTTTTGTAATTTGCTTGAAGCATTGCGTAAAATAGTTGTGTGTTATGTCTTGAAGGCTGTCACAATGCGTTGAATGAAATAAAGGAAGGTCGGGAGGTGTTTGTATGACCTGTTCTTTCTGTTCTTTGTTTCCTGGGTTTAGGTTTTTTTAATTGTTTATATTAAGGATTGAGAATCAGCAGAGTGATCACTTTTAATTGATCCATGGGTTTTTTAAACATTGTGTTTCCTGAAAATAATCTCTGTTCTTAAGATCTTGATTTTCATTTGAAAGAATAGAGAATAAATATTAGATATTTAAGAAAGCAGGCTTCATCATTATATCTCCTACTATAGACTGAATTTGCTAACTCTAGCTTTTGTATCTCCTGAAAACAAAAAAAACAAAAACTTATGTACATTCTTTGATATGAATTCTCACCTACTGATAAGTGTATAGGATTTGAACAAAAAAGAAATATAAGTTTTCATTTATTTGAATTTAAGTTTCTGATTATCAGCAAAGAAACATTAAATGGTGACTAGAGATATTTCCCTGTCCCTATTAACTTGAGAAAGGTAAGAAGTTATTTTGAATTTAAAAAAAAATATTGTTTAGCACTTTAACCATAGCTACGTCTGTATGTATACTATGATTGGTAACCAAACCATCCCAACTCACATTTCTTGCGAGTGGGATGGGTTGTTAGCAACCCTGTAGGATGACAAAGAATCAAAGTGTGGAAGAACTCTTGACGAGTCAGAGGCCATCTAACTACAGGTGGTGTCTCAGATCACTGTGGAGAAGGTGATGTAAAACAACTGCACTAGAAATTGACATGAAAACTCATGGCTTTTAACAATCAAATTTTGAAAGTTAATGGTGTGAAGTGGGGTTGAGACTATTGAAATTAACTCCTCACCCACTAAGGAGGGATATATGCAACAGGTGTCACCTGACTATCATCCAGCAACTGTTTGCAAAAAAGCATAATAGGGGTCAAACACTTTTGAGATAGCTAAAGCAACAGCTTGAGCTTAGCCATCATTATCAAGAACCTGGTATACATATTCAGTGATGTCCATTATCATATCATTGATATACCTGGTGAAGCAGAAGCCATGTTGTTTGTCAAAGAGTAGGTCGTGAGAGGTGAGATGCTTAACTGCTTTAGCATTGATTAGAACCCTGAGTACTTTACCGAAAAGTGATAAGAGGCTAATAGGGTGATAGAGGAGTGAGAGGGTTCATCAGAGTTCTTAAAAACAGGAACTATAAATGAGGACTTCCAACAAGTAGAGAGGCAATAGTTGTAGTGTTTGGAGAAGATTGGAGCCAGCTCAGGGGCATATTTTTTTTAAGACAATGACTTGAATTCTATCATCTCCGTTTGCCTTATGGCAGTTTAATTTAGAAATGATGTCGGAGACCAGGCACAAGGTTATGCATCTATCACTCAGTTGAGCCTTTGTGATGGACTTTTTAAGGAATCTTATGTGTGCTGTGGTGCAGTGCATATCGGCTTGAAACACAAAATTGGAGAACTGAGTTTGAATTCCAGTTAAATTTGTTGCTTTCACTTACATGCAATTACCCTTGGGAAAGGTATTAATCTGTTACTTCTCCCTCCAGTTATGAGTTGAATAAACAGGACAGATTAGGTTCTATAGTTTTGTTTGACAAATAGTCTGCTGCAGAAAGTAATGACAACCTGCTGTGAGAAAATTTTCTGCTCAGTCAGCCATGTCTCAAAAGACTTGATCGCCCAAGCGTGCATCACATGTGGCACTTAATTGACAGAATGAATAATTGGAAACATAATTAAAGTGTCTACAAATTTTAGTACTGCCCAATCAGTTCCTTCTGCCAAAAAGTGAGTTCTATCAATGAAACGGAAGCTCTTAAAAGAGAATTAAGAAATAAATTCCCAGAGGTATTTTTGGGGGCTTGGCATATGTAACAAGTTAAAAAGCAAAGTTTGAGCTGAAAGGAAGTGTACAACCAGTTTGCAAAAAGAAATGTACCCCTTGTGTTGATCAAACAGATGACAATATTGATAAATTTGAAAATTCCAAAATCAAGCATAGTAACTGGGCTTTGCTGACAGTATATATTAAAAAAAAAAAAAAAATTGAAGGAGATATGTGTCTGTGTAGTTTTTTTTCTTTGGCTTAAATAAGGCTCTGAAAGATTATCACTACCCACTTCTAGGGCCAGAAGAGGTTTTTGCACAGCTTAGCAGGGGTAAGATTTTTTTTTTCAAAAATAGACCTTAGCAACACATATCTTCAAATTCAGATTGATGACTAATGTTCAAAACTCTTGACCATAAATACACACAGAGAGTTATATAAATTTAATCATATACTGTTTAGCATTAAAGCCGCTCCAGCTATCTTCCAGCAAGTCATGGACATGATGCTACTTAATCTCGACTTCACAGTTGCAGACCTTAATGATATTTTGCTGAGAAGTGAAAACATGGAAAAACCTAAGAAAAATGTTTTTGAAGTGTTTAAAAAAATTCAGGATTATAGATTCAAGCTAAGAGATAAAAAGTGTGAATTCTTTATGGACTTAAGTACTTGGGACATATTGACAAGAATGGTAGGAGCTTGATCCAGTGCAAGCTAGTGCTATTAAGAACATGCCTGTGCCAGTAAATGTCAGCTCTCCAAAAAGTTTCCTGGGATTAGCTAGTAATTGCAATGTTTTTGTGAAAAACATGCATTGTTTGAGAGCGCTGCTAGATAGTCTTTTGAAGAAAGACTCAAAATAGGTCTGGACGTCATAGCACCAGGAAGCATTTAAAAAATAGAAAGTATCCTGACTTCAGATTAATTTTTGGTGCACTGTGATTCTAAAAAAGAATTGATTGTGGCAAGTGACATGAGTGCTTATAGTATCAGAGCTTGTATTATGCATAAATTCAAAGATAGTTCTGTTAAACTGATTGCACATACATCCAGGATGCTGCTTCCATCTGAAAAAAATTAGTAATTGAAAAAGGAAAGTTCAGAGGTTCTTTGCCCTTAAAAAATCCATCGATTTATTAATGGGAGAAAATTTACATTGCAGACGGATCATAAAACAATTGTTAGCAATTTATGGGTTCAAGAAAGGATTACTGACTCATATAGCTAACAGATTACAAAGAAAGCAAACTATTTTCATAAATTATGACTTTAAAAGTTCTTGCCATCAGTTAAGCTAAGTCATGTGAATGGATTGTCCAGACTGATCTCAAGGAATAATGAACCCTTCGAAGACACAGTAATTGCTGCTCTACAATCGGAACTAGAGATTTAAATTTTTTGTCTAATACTGTGCAAAATTATTATATTGAAATAAAAATTAAGATATATATTGAAATTAAAAATAAGAAATAAAAAAGACTAAAATTTATTCAATATGAGACGATGTTCTCATGTATGGCGAAAGAGTAGTAGTACCTCTAGCATTACAAAAAAAGGATCCCAAAGGAATTTCATGCAGGACACCCTGATATATCCAGTATGAAGAGTGTAATGAGAAGCTATGTTTACTGGCATAGCATGGATAGACATATTGAAACTTTGGTAAAGTTGTGTGTAAAAGCTGTTCTTTGGCAGCCAAGGCACCACCAATTGAGTTTAATCTGTGACCAAAAACTGACCACCCGTTGTCACATCTTCATATTGATTTTGCTGGTTCAATGAATGGATCATACTATCTTATTGTCATAGACAGGTTTTGGAAATGGCCGAAGATTTTCAGATGTAAGAGTCCAGTCACGCAAGTAGTTATACAGTTTTTACATGAACTGCTTGTGAGGTTTGGAATTTCAGAATCAGTTTTTTTCTGATAATGGTATTCAATTTACATTGAAAGAGTTCAAGGAATTTTGCAAGTTCTTTGTGTGAAATTGCATTACATTTGCTTGTAACCATCCTAGAAGCAATGGTCAGGCAGATCATTTTGTGGAAACCTAGATCTTGAAAAAAAAAAAAAAAAATATCCAGTCGTGGATCCACAGATGTGGCTATACAGCAATTCCGGCGTGTGTATAGACTGACACCAAATAAAAACACGCCTTCAGCCATGTCTCCTGCAGAGATTGTGTTTGTGCATAAGACATGATTAGTGTTTGATAAAGTAGAAAAAATATGAGCAGATAGAAAAAAAAAACTGGGAAGTGCTGTTATAATATTGTTCAAAAGGTTTTTTACTGCATGTATTGGGTGAATAAAATGTACTATTGTCTGAAGAATCAAAAAAAGTGGTATATTTGGTTAAGCGACCAGAATCAGTGCGTAAGAGGCACTATAACCAAATAAAGAGGCATGCAGTTCAAGAGGACAATTCTTCAGACAAGGTGGAATCTATGGAAGTTCTCTTTGATAAGTTTGACGTGCTTATCCCACAAAAAGTTCTTGAAATAGTAGTTCAAAAATGGCCTTGTAAGAGGACGCGAAAGAATACAGAAAGGATTGATAATGACTCTAAAAAGAAAAAAATATTGACTCTGGGAAAGAGCCAATCTAAAAAAAAAAAAAAGTGTGTGTGGGTGGGGTGTTGTGTAGCTACTTGTATACAAGTAACACCTTCAAACTAAGTGATTGTAAATGGTTGCTTATGAAAAATCTAACTCCATACGACCATTTGTTTATTTCTGAAACTTCTGAGAAAATTTCTGTGAAATTTTGTATTGGACAAACTGGTGAGAAACTATCGAGGAAAACAATAGCTAAAAATATTAACATCATGTAAAAAAAAGGCCATTTCCAAAATTTCATTTCTGATCTCCCTAAATGCCCCTCCCTCATTCTAAACATGTTTCTGAATTGATAATGCAACTAGAACAAAAATGATTATGTATTCTTAAATTAAAATAATTTTATGACCCTTACTGTATAAACTTATGTCAGACATAAGGCTCAATAATCATTCTTCTACAGTGGGTTCCTGTGTGTGTTTGAAGTATTTAGTAAAGTTAGTATAATCTGTTTCCATAATGATATTGGTTCACTAGCAAGCAATGAACTAATAACACTATCATAGGTTTTGTAAAGCTAGCTTGCCAATTCCAATTTAATGGTCAGCCACCCACCTGAATATAATGTACGAGTATTTGTGAAATCAAATTTCTTGATTGGAAACAGCAGGCAAGTATAATAGACAGGGTTATTGATTATTTATACTCAGCCGCATTTATTACAAGCTAATTGAAACTATTTAAAGGTACTCAAGTGCACAAGGTTTTGTTTTTTTTTTTTTTTTTTTTTTTTGTCCTGGTTTAAAAGTTTTTTTTCTTAAAAAGCTCATTGCAAGTTTTAACTATCATTTGTAACAGTTGTTTCCTAATCTTAGACTGACACAAAGCCACAAGGGTGAAGACTGAAGTTAATACAATGGTTCTAGTCTGCATACATAGTCTCATGGTGATGGGATAACCAATGGAGATTGAACTGCTGACATTTGTGTTTCTACAAAGAACATTACTTATTCTATGGCAGGGACTTTTGCATAGATATTTATTCAGTTTAGTCTGGCACAAGGCCACAAATGTGGGCTACATGAATTGAACTTGCAACCATAATATTAATGGTCTGCTAACCTCATGTTTCTGGTGAAATTCTTTATAAATGGAAAGTATTGAGAATAGTTTGATATTCTCTAAAGTAATTCCTCAAGTTAGGATAAATAATTGAATCTCTTTTGCTGTAACTCAGTTTAATCAATTCTTCCAATTCTTTAATGCATTTTTAATTTTTGATTTTATGTAGAAAAGTCAGGATTTTGTCTTGAGATTTCAAACGAGACCATTTTGCAATTTTATGGAAACTTGAACACTTCCAGAATTTCCCAAATTTAATTTTTTGAAAAAAAGAAAATAAAACAACAAAAGTAATATAAATTAAAAAAAAAATACAAATGCTAGATTAAGAGTTAATGATTATATATATATATATATATATATATATATATATATACCCAAAGATTTTACCATATGAAGATTATTATTATAATTATTGGTGGTGGTGGTGGTCATAGTGGTTTTACTGTTAAATGTCTTATTAATAATCCTATCTATTTCAGGGTGAGGACAAAGGAGGAGGAGGAGGAAAAGGTGGTGGGGGAGAGCCAGGGAAGTCAACAGAGAAGCAGTCTGGTCTGGCTCGTTCTACAGCTGTGCCTGTTGCTGCCTCTGAAGACAAGACCTCAGCTTCTAAGAGAGCTGCGTCCGGCCCTGGTGGAAATAACCAGACTGGCACGCCAGCTACTCCCTCCCCCAGTCGCTCTAGAAGATTACCCTGCCGACCGGGTATTGTTTGGAGACCATGCGAAAGACTGGAAGCAATGGATTTCCTGCACAAATGGTACCTACCTACCTATATACCTAAATACCTATCCGTATACATTTACTTAGAATGAATATATTACTATAACTTTCACTTCTTGCCCTCTACCAATTTCCTTTTTCTTTTTTTTTTTTAACCTCCCTATCTCTTTGTCTTGCTTGCTTTTACACTGACTCAGTTAAGTGATTGTCACTGCACTGTAGATGTTTTAGCAGCTATAGTTTTCAGAGTCAATTTTTACTTACCTACCTATCTATATCTCCTATCTTTCTAATTATCTTGCTTGCTTCTACACTATGCATTAATCAAATGATTGATTCCCCTTTTGCACTGTTAGCAGTCGTAGATTTTCAACACCTACTCTACCTGCTTCTATCATCTCTCTCTCTCTTGTCAACTGTTTTTTCTTTTTTTTTTTACTTACCTCCCTCTTTTGTCTTTTACACTTCACAAAGATTTGCATTGTTTAAGTATCAAGATTTACAGACAGTGAACTAAAATTCTGCATATAAATTCATTCATTTCAGCTGATCAAATTCTCTTCATGTTCTCATTTCAACTAAACTCATTACTTTTTTTTCTATATACATTAAAGAGTCAATCTTCTTAATGAAGTTCCAAGATAGAATATTTTTGTTAGGCTGCATATTTTCCAGACAAGTATATTTACCTTTGTTGTTTTCATACATTTTAGTTGATACATTTTTTGGTCTTCTTAAAATGTATGTTTCTATTTGGCAATCTTTAGAAATTGCTTGCTTTACTCTATTTTCAATAGGCCATGAGCCTGTGATGACCCTTTTTCATATTTTTTTTTTTTTTTTTTTTCATGCTGGGAAGATATAAATTTTTAATTTAAATTTTTTCATATTTAGTCCAGAAGCAACTAATTTATTAAAGTAAGAAGTGGTAAGCTTTTTAGATATGGAGCACATGTGTGTGTGTGTGTGTGTGTGTGTGTGTATATACACACACACACACACACACACACACACACACACACACAAACAAAATAATATTTTAAACTGCTGAATGAAGGTTGAAGAACTTAGATATTTTTATTATTTATCTCTAAATTTGAAAAAAAATTGGATTTAATTATAAGATTTAATTTTGCTTTAATAAACAAAGCAAGGTATTTTTTTTCTGTTCAGCTTTGGTTAAAAACTTGAATAGGCCGTTAACAAGCAACATTTATGTGTTATGTTTTCTGCTTATCTTAAACTAAATTGTAAAATCTAAGAGAATTTAAAAATGCTAAACATGGAATATTTAGGCACTGATTAAGGAATAAATGAAAATGTTTTTATTTCTAAAACCTTTTTTTCATTGTGAATAGTTAGGAGGCACTAATGTTTTTTTTTTTATATAGAAAATGAATGTATAAGCACACTTCTTAAATTCTTATAAAACTTAATGTGAGCCTGAAAATTAATTCAAATTTCCTTATAAAATTATTCAAGGCAATTTAATCAAAATATTTAAATAAGACTGAAGTTGTGATAATTATAAAAATTACTGTAAAATTTAACTGACATGCTTTTATACTTATACATTTTTAAAATTTTATTATTTTAGCTTTTTTATTATTTTATACAATTATAAATAATGATAGAAATGTTTTGATTTGGGGTGGGGATTATTAAAATTGCTTTTTACAACAAATCCAGGATTTTGTTCAAAGAAAAGGTGAGTCTGTAGCTCTATCATCGACTTGTGGCATTCTTTTCTCTTTGGGCCGTATCAAAGGGCAAAGTGAAAGTCAGAACTGAAGATCTTGAATGGGATCATTCCACTAGGAGGTAACGAATTTAGTTTTGGTTTTGTTTTATCGTAGTTCATCACTGTAGTTGGCTAAAGAAATTCAAAGTAGAGATTAAGAAAATAATTAATTTGGCTTGAAAACTTAATCCTCTTTCTTTATTTTGGTATTATTTTTTCTTTTCTAAAGTCTTATTACAATTTTGTCGAAGCTTTGAATCTGTCACCTTTAAAACAAACCATATTGAAATTATGAATTATTTAACAAAAATATGATGTGAAACAACATGAAAGCAATTTCATTTATAAACTATTGTTATTCTGACTTATTTTGTCCTAAATATACATTTTGATAATTATAAAAGTACCCAGGAAAAAATTGGTGTTTAAAACACATTTACAATATCTAAATATATAGCATTAAATTTATTGAATTATATTTTGATTTTATGTAACATTCTCACTCAATATTTTTTCAGAAATTTTGTAGTATAAAATATATCTGGCTTATTTTGTTTTTTTTAATGGTAGATTGAACTAAAATTCAACATTTAAAACAAAATACCTTTTTAGAACAAAAAACATAAATTACATCTTGGAAATTAAAATTTATCATTAATATATTGTTATGAATAATATTTTATATAGAAAAATATTAAATTAATGTAACACTTTGCAGTGTAAAAACAGAAAGTATTTGGAAGAAACCTAACAAAAGATTAAAATCAGCATTCTTAGGAGAGATTTTTATAACATTTGTGTATAAAGCTTAGAATTAAAAATTAGGATTAAATTAATGGAGAAAAATATGAACTCGAAGTGAAAAATGTTAACTTAAGCAACAAGATCAGGTTTCCTAAATTATATTTGTATAGTAAATTTTTCCCAAGTTGCTTTTGCAATGCAGACATCAAATAATATAGTAAATCCAAAATAAAGAAAATAAATCTTATGTTTTAATTAAATAAACTAAAGTTATTCCAAGTATATAAAGCAAAAATTTCTTAAACAGACCACAGAGAAGCTCAGGCTGAAATGAAAACTTTTTGCCCTCAGTGTAGTGATGAAATTTGAAATCGGCCTCTAATTCTGCCTTCAGTTGCACTATGACTTGGCTTGAAGTAAAGAACACCATCTATTTACTCTTCTAAGGGAATTAATTTTGTATTAATTTATTAATTTATATGAACAAAATCTTTAAGGAAAAGCTAATTTTTAAAGAAATATTTGCTTCTAAGGGACCAAGTATTCAGGTTGAATGATTTATTTTATTTTTTAATAAAAGCAGAATGGAGGAAGGAGTACCAAGTTACTTCTAAAATCCAGCATTTAACAAATTAAGAGTAAATACTGTGAATTGCTGTTAGAAACACTGAAGATGAATATACATATAAAATGTGTGGAATAATTAATGTTTTTCTTTAATTGAACACATTTAAATTGATATTGTTAATCTGGTTATAAATTTTTTTATTTTGATCTGTTTGTGTAATGATGATCAATAACTTAGGTCCAAGTTTTTTGCTTACAGCATTACTTCATGTTAGTTTAATTACAATGCTGAGTAATGTTATAAACACATTGCTCTCTATTGAATTTATACACAGATTCTATCATTTCTTCATAGATTTAGCTATCTGTGTTGTTTTGCTCTGTATATCAACTAGATGTCAGGACTTGCAACAAAATGATTGTTTTTGGTGTGACTCAGTTCCCATTGACTACAAAGACTTGTAAAATACAAAATGTGGCATTGGATGTGTGTGGGTGGTGCAATGGATATCGGCTTGGAACAAGAAATCAGAGAGCCAAGTTTGAATTTCAGTTGAATCAGTTGCATTCACTTACATGCAACTACCCTTGGGAAATGTATTAATCTGTATTTTCCCTCTAGCTATGGGTTAGATAACAGGAAAAATTGGGTTCTATAGCCTTGGTTGGCAACCAGTCTACTGTAGAAAGTAACGGCAACCTACTGCAAGAAAATCTTCTGTCCAGTCAGTCATGTCTGTTTCAAGACATGATCGTCCAAACGTGTATTGTGTATGGCAATGAAAATAAAAAAAAAAGTAACTTATGTTTAAGTTCTATTCATGACCTCTTGGAAGAGAAATAAATCTTAGATCTGAAAATGTTAAAAGAAGTTTACTTTTTGGTTAACAAAGTGCAAGATTTTTATCATCTTGTCTTATGAGGGACAATGTAGTGAGTATCTTTTTATGGCACAGATGATTCTCTTACATTGCACTGATGATCAGAGAAAATATCAGCTGTTTAGTTGGTTACTTTTGTTTTCCTCTCATCTCCAAAGGCAACATTGATATGTTTTGGTGCCAGACAATAAAAACTAAACAGAAAACAAAAAAACAAGCCTTTGACTTTCACTGATTGTAAGATAATAAAATTACTACTATCTACTGGGAAGCTCAAATGCTACTCCAAGAATCCCCACAGTGTCAATAAATAACAATTTTGATTATAAGATTAAATTAAGAAGCTGTAATCTCTTTTATGACATAAAATAAAGAGGAAAAAAAAAAAGGAAGAAAAATGCTTATTTGAAGATATTTGCATATTTAAAACTATTAAGTATTTAAAGTTTTTCTTTAATGACCAACATTGAATTGAAAAGATTTTGTAAAGATAGGGGGCAGGGAATATTGAAATGCCATATTCTACATATATAGTCTGGAAAAATCTTATAAGGTGGGTGGGAGTGTTGAAAAAGTTCTGATCAAACATCAGTATTATTGTGAAGAGGGGTGGGTGGCAAATCCTTGTTTGGGACAGAAAACTTTTCAGCACTCTCCCTTGTAGGTAGATTTTATTGGGCTTTTGAAAAAGTCATGCTTACAAATGAATTGAAGCTGATGGTAGAATAGAAAATGGTAGTTTGTAAATCATATATTTTCTCAATTCAAATGTAGGTGCTGGAACAAAACTGAGGTGGTAAATGCTAAAAGACCTTCATTTCTGAATAATTGAGATAGCCAGAAAGACTAATTTTGAATGTATATCTGTAAAGATTTGGTAATTACAAATAATTTCCCCAAATTTAATTATTTTGACTTATTTAGGAATTAACTAGACCAGTTTGGAAAAAAAAAAATGTACAAAAAAAAAAAAAATTCTTGGCCATGATCCAATTCCAAAAATGAGAATTTTTTATGAAGGGTTTCTTCTTTGGGTAGAAAATTTTCCTGCCCCTCCCTATTCTACCTTTCAAACTGTTGTATTCCCCTCCCCCTTCCCCCACAAGAGGAAATTACTTATTATTTCTTTTAATATCAAGGTTCTTTACATTTTCATCTGAATTGAACTGAATATTCACAATAAGAGGTGCAGTTTATAACCCTCCCCCTTTTTTTTGTATACATTTAACTCTTTTTTGTGTCTTTACAAATTTTATCTTGCTGGAAAATTAAAATATGTCTTTCATAAGTGTATAAAGTGTTTTTATTTTTTTATTATTGAAAGTTGATATTTTCAATTGGAAAAATGGACTAAAATTTTGTGTTAGCACTTTATTTAAAAATAAAATAAAAAAGAATAAAAAGAATTATCTTGATGTGGCTGTGGAGTGCTCAGCATGTTAATTTTGGTTCCTTAAAAATGAATCTTTATGATGCACAAACCATGGAAGAAATGTTGTTGAGGTTATTCTTCGTTTATACAACTCTTGTAGGAATTGAGTTTCATTTTGACAGAACACTTTTTCTGTTTAATAACGAAAGATTACTTGGGTCCCTAGGTGATCCAAACACATTTTTTAAAAGCACTTACAAATATTAACTGAAACTTAACAAAACTCTTTTCTCTTTTACAGTGAAGAATAAATGTTACAAGAATCATTAACCGAATCTCTTGTAATTGTGCAAAGATTCTTTTATGTAATATTTTATTTTTAACTCTTTTGAACCATTAAAAATTTTAACATAAGCGTTTTGCTTTGGAACCTTTTATCAGAACACTTTCTAAAAAAAAACATTATTTAGTGTCAATTAATTGGCAAAGCAGAGAAAGTTTTTAGTTTTCCAGACACCACAGCGTCGTTTTTCTCCAGGAATGTAGCCTGTTAATGATTGGTTGTGAAGAGGATTACAAATGTGTGCTTGTCTACATCTTCATTTCTCACTTCCTTTTTTTAATAGTTCATTTGCTTATTCACATGTTCTTTAAAAATGAACAAAAGCAGAGGTGTATTCCATATATGCTTGTGTATTATGCAACTTTTGAAGACCTAACTTTGGGGTTAATTTTAAGAGTATATATGATATATATTTGCTTCTATACTTGTTTGTATCTACCTGCCTCCATATTTATGATGAAGGATTTCTTAGTTTTTTGTTTTTTTTTTCTAAACATTTTGGCAGCTCTACTGTCTCTAGATGTATGATTGATTTTATAACACATATAAGGCTGATCCAATCAAGATAAAAATCAAAGATAAAAGCAGGGCCATGCAAGTTAATGTTAACTCTCATTAACTTTGCAAACAAAACATGACTAGTTTAACCAGGATTAGTTGGAGAAAGAATTACTTATTTGATAGCCTGGATTAAAGATTGAATTAAATCATGCTTGGTCAAAAATCTATAGAAATTTTCACCATTCCCAATGATAATTTGTATGTGATTGATGGAAATCTTTATGCTATTCTCAGTTATGTGTGATTTGTAGAAGTATTTACTCTATCTGTGCAGTTAAGTGCGCCATTGAACAACAATAAGCTACAAATTCTTGCTTTTATTTAATGGGTTAGCAGATTTTTATTTTGTTCTGTGTTTTTTATTTATTTTTGTCTTTCCTGTTAAATAAATGACAACCCCTGCCCCAAAAAGTTTATTCGAATCAGGCAAAAACAGTCATGTAGATTCACAAGTGTCCCCCCCCACAAGCCTATAAAAACAGGTTTATGGAAAATATTTCACATTTTTCATGCTGAAACATCTTGTTGAGTGGACAGAACAATTACAATTAAAAGGTGTTCTTCTACAATACAAGAATTGAGATACTGAATATAACATCAGTCAACTCGGTGACAAATCTTATTTGTATTAATCATATATATAACACACACTGGCTGGCTACTCATTTCCAAGCACATCTGTCTGCAACATTCAGAAAGTTCCCCTGTGATCTATACTGTAACTATGCTGAGTAGGCTTTAGAGTTTGGGAGAGAAAAATCTTCTGTCATGATCAACAGTTGAAACAAGGCCACTATGCCCAAACCTTTGGTCATGATGACTTGTGATTTTGTGCTAGCACAACCACTGAGGTTCTTCGAATAGTTCAGTCTTGAGTTCAGTCAATGGTATGGTTTGCCAAAAGCACTGGCTGTTGGCATCAAGAAGTCCCTTTCCTGGCAAGATGTTCATGTTAAGATCCGAACCCAGGTCTCGTGGTCAGAAAGTGAATGTCCCAACCCCTTAGTCAGATGCCCATAATAATCTCACACACATGTAAGGATGTCTGTTTGAAATCATGAACCTATCAAACTGGTAGATTCATATTTTGTATATGAAATTTATTCCAGGTTATATCTTTCTAAAACAGGATACAAAAGTCATATGGTTACATATATTGTACCCCCAAAATATTATGATGTAGGTGTTACCATGGCAGCTTCATGTGAAAATGGATCATAGCAACAATTCTATCCTAAACCCATTCATTAGGAATTCTGGACATATATAGGATAGGCCATCATGTATGAAAGTCATGAGCTGATCTGAAAAGCCACATGACCTCATATCCAACTCTGTCAATACAATCACTTATACTCAAATGCATAGAACAACACAGTAATAATAATAAAATGAAAGGCTGAACTAATCATGGATTAGAGACACAAGCATAGACCTAAATAGTGATTTACATATTCATTAAGTAGACAGCCATCATCATGATATGGAAAAGTGAAGAAAATTGTGTTGTACGGGTTTCTGCCTAGCTGAAAATAACAATACAAAAGATAAAAAAATTAGAACAAGGGTGAAACTGGGTAGCCCCCACCACTAAAAAACAAAAAAAACAATAAGCAAAACAAATATGCTTGGGTTGATCTGCACAATAAGATTATCATTTTAGCATGCTGTAAGAAATGGATGTAATACCAAAAACTTGTGCATATTCACTGCTCTGCCTTCACTCACCACTCCCTCATCACCAATCTAAGATTATCTATTGCCAACTATTGTTTGTACGATTCCCTTTCATGATTTCATTTTTCATGTCATCCTCTTCATGGAAAATGTGAGATAATGTGATGAATATCTCTATATATAGAATTCCAACTGTTATTTTTTTTTTTTCTGTTGAGACTTGCATACTATTATAAGTGATAGAGCAGTACGCTTACATCTTGTACTTACTTGCTATTGCTACCATATAAACCACTATTACTTGTTTCATATGATTTGAAGAGGGGATAAGCACTGCCAAGTCATTCTCTTAGCCATGAAATGCACACCTTTACAATCTAGATACCATTAACCCAATCAACCTACTAATAAGGTAGAGAGGATTTTAGTAAAATTTCTTTTTTGAGCAAGCAAAGTAGTTTGTTTTTAATCTGTAAAAGTATTTCACCAGTTCTCCAAATTATTTGACACCATACTTTTCTCTCTGACTAATTTTTTTTTTTTTTAACTTTTTAAACTTTACTCTATTAGGCTTTGAAATTTGGACAGTTTATATTCAATTTTTATCCCAATAGATAACACCTATTTGAAAATTGGAAAAATGCAACATAAAAAAGAAAAACTTGCATAGACTTTGTTGGTTGTATTTAGTAAAACTTGTTTGGATGAATGCTCAGTTTGGTTTTTCCAATTGTCACAATATCACAATAAGATATATATAATATATATTAGTTTTTGGTCATAATTAAGTTAGACCAGTACCCAGTTGTATTAAAATGTGCTCAATACATTTATATTGTAGAGTTATATATATATAAAAGCACACACCCTGAGTTTATTGTGACAATTTGATAAAAATAATTCACCAGAATAAATTGTGCCAAAATTGGCTCAGAGGCACTTCAGCAGAGGAACATAAGGCAAAAGCGTTCTTGACAATGGTTTTTGCCCCCCCCCCCCCCCGCCCCCTCAAATAGCTGTGATTTGGGGGCTATTCAGTCTTTAGCTCTATGGATTGTCCCCTCTAGTCAGTTTATTTCATGAGCACACACATGTATTCACCATCAGTGTAGCAACTTGAGTTAACTGAGTAACCAATTCCCTGATAACTGTGCCAGAAACTGAGAGCTGTGATTGGTTGGGTACATGTCGTACTTTTATGATTATATATGATTATTTTGTTTCTTTACTGAATGATAAATATTTTTATAGAATATGTTTTTCATTTCACTTTTATAATAATTTACTTGCTTGTCTTGGCTGCAGGAAGAGGCTCTAGACAAGTTTAATCTTTCATTTATAAATGTACAATTTGTGTGTTTTTTTTGTTCTAATGCCAATTAGGTTTGTTAAAGTGATTGAATCTCTTTGATTCCTTACTTTAGTTGCAATTCTGATGCCACTTGAGAAATAATTTGAGCTGACAAAGATTTGTCTGGCTTGATATTATATGAATCAAATTTTAACTTCCCTTTTGGATCTTTTTGGTACCTAGAGAGCATTCTCTCTTTTTCTGTTGTTGTTTTCAGGAATGCTTTCTTAATATTTTCATATTTTATTTTTAAAAGTTGTTTTAAAGAAAGAAATTTAATTTTTTGGTTCAGACTAATTCTCTTGTCTCTCTCTCTCTCTCAAATTCTGTTTTGACTGTTGGGCTCTCTGTCTTTGCTTGAGTATGATATTTTTGGAATGCACTTTCTCTCTCTTGGTGGAAATTTTGTTATTGCTGCTCTTTTTTGTAAAACCTCTTGGCTGGTCAGTCATATTTCTAAAGATTTCTCACTTTAAAGGAGTCAGTAATAATAATAATAGTTTTCTCAATTTCTTGGATGAAAATGAATTTTCTTGTCTACAGGATTTATTTTTGTTTTTTAAAATTTACAATAGAACAGTCTTTTGTTCAGCAGAAAGACGAAAAAGGTAAAACAAATCCTAAACAAATCATTGGAAGACAAAAATAATGTATGGTGCTGGTTTGTCTCTATGATTGTGTTTTATCTTGTGTAGGTATCCTGCGAAAATAGTTACTGTTCAGGAAGAAGATCTGATGGTTCTGATTCACTTTGAAGGATGGAACCAACGCTATGATGAATGGGTAGAGATGAAAAGTGAACGCCTAAGACCAATGAGCCGGCACTCGGAACGAAAGGAAAAAAAAAAGCTGATGACTGTAAGTAACTCGCTCTCCTTCTCCTCTGCATTTTTTAGCTTTTAACTCTTTCTAGGTTTATGAGATGGTCAAAGATCTTTAGCTGACAACCATTTTAGGAAAGGTTGTTTTGCATAATTTCATTTAGAAAACCTTCAGCAAGGTATTTACATACAGGCATACTTTCTGCACGTAAACTAGGGCTTGCAAAAAAAATGATAATTCTCAAAACCAAGTTTAATTGTTAGTCATTCTCAAAACCAGTTTTGTCTGACTTAGAGCAGTTGTTCTCCACCCTAACATTTTTTTTTTTAAGATTATTGGAAAAAAAAATTCAGAAAAATGTATTTTCAAAGTTTCTAGCAGGGGTGGGGTCATTGCATTATTCAAGCTTCTAGTAAAACGATCCCCTAATGGTACTGATCCTAACATTTAGGAGTTTAACAATTTATTTAATTTCTACACTGTTTTTAACACCGAGTGTGCAAGGGTGTAAAACTTTCAAGTGTGATCTGGATTGTAAATATTCACATCCTTGCACATTCTGTGTTTAAAAATAGCGCACAAATAGAATGAAATTAAGGATGCAATGAAAGAAAAAAATCATGAATAATTATAAAATTAATTTATTGTTAAAAGAATAAAACTGGGAATTATTTTTATTTGTGTGCTATTTTCAAGATAGAGAAAATTTAAATTTTTACACTGGTGTAGAGTAATGAATGTACATAAAATGTTTATATATAAAACACCAATCACTGTAACAGAAAATGCTTTTGTGATAACAGTACAACCAAGATAAGAAAATGTATATTCCACACATGCAGTCATTCAATGTTAAAAATGGTGCACAAATAAAACTATATCTTTCAAATTCATTTAAAGCAGCAAAATATTGGCTTTATTTCTGTTAAATACCTTTATTGTGTTGTTTTTTTTTTTTTGTACACTGTTTTTTAATGTAGAGTGCATGAGGGTGTAAAAATGAACAAAACAGGGACCACTTCCCCTACGTTATAACTAATTTATGTTAAGAAATAAATAAAAAATGTTAGTTAACAAAACAAAAAAATTTAAAAAACTAAAAAAAAATGCTAAGCAAATGTTTAGTCCACCTGGATTTTGATTAAAAAAACAAAAAGAAACAAACAAAAGATAAATTCAAGATTTACTTACTGAAATCATTAGTCCTTGTATTTTTAAGAATCAATCAAGTTTAAGGTAAGAATTGATATGTTGCGATCTGTTTCAATGAAACGGACAGCACTCAGCTAGCAAAGGGCTGACTGACTGCAGTTACAATATTTCTGCAAAGGAAAACAACAGAGAAATTGTTCACAAAAAGCCAAAACTACAAACATTAAAATCGGTTTTGGTTTTAGTGATCATTATATGAAAACTAATTTTAACCTGTTTTATAGAATTGGTTTTTAGCCCTAACGCACACATCTAATACGTCCACCCATAGCAGATGCAATGTCAGATGTCTACTTATATTAACTCTCTCTAGGTATATAAGATGGTCAAAGGTCTTTGCTTGACCATTTTTGGAGAGGTGGTCTTGCATCTTCTTATTTAGAGAGCTTGCAGTAAAATGTTTATATAAAGACATACTTCATGCACTCACACGTCTAATATGTTCACTCATAAAAGATGTAATGTCAGAGTGCTACTTAAATTTTGGCAGACAATTAGAAATTTTACAAATTTAAAATGGCAGGTGATTTTTGGTTGGTACTAATAAAATATGTGCCTCTTTGGTAATGTCATGCTTTTGCTTTCTTTATCCACTTGTAATAAAATTTCATTTAAACTGAGGAGCCTGTCATAGGACAGCTGAACTATAGATAGCCACAAATTACGAAACCTGATAAATTCTAAAGATGCAATCACATGGAAAACAATGTATTTTTTTAAATAAATCTCCATTTTTTTTTCTCTTTCAGTCACGAAAGGTTGGTGACCATGTATTGGCTAAATGGTCAGATTGCAAAATGTATCCAGCAAAAATATTATCAAACAAATTGCCAGGTAAATTCAATTTCTAATTGGCATTAACTGAAATATTTGAATTTTATTTGTGTTAACATTTTTTTTTTAATGGATACTTGTGGAAATTATATAATGTAGTGTTTAATTACACAAACAGACTATCCACTCAAATACGAGTCCATTGGTAAAACATGTCTGATCAATGACAGCATCTCCCTGGTATTTGGGAGTACGTAGGTTCGATTCCTGCTGGAAGATAGATATTTTCCAAATAAGATTTCTTGAACAATTTAGGCTGATGGAAATTATATAATGTATTGTTTACTTATACAAACCATTAAAAAAAATGTTAAAACAAATAAAATTCAAATATGTCAATTAATGCCAGTTTCATAAATTTCCATATAATTTCATATATATATATATATATATATATATATATATATATATATATAGCATAATGATGATCCATGTATACTGCCTTAATATGTGTAGGAAAAACTACTAAAAAGTTGTAAGTTTAAAAATGTATTTTTTTGACAGTATTTATTTAACATCCATTGCAGACAATGGCTATATCACAAATAATCGTCAGTCAGGACAATAATGTCTGGGTGTGATAAAAACAATATCTGTGATCTCTCTGTAAGGATTGCCAGTGTGTTCATGCAGCATTGCAATTTACGTAGGCTTCCTTGGAGTAACATTTGATATTTCAGACTGGCGTCGGCCTTTCATCAGATACAAATGATTTTAAAATTTAAACTAGGAGCGTTTGTCGTGAGGAGCATCTGTCGCAAGATGTTTACATCACATGACGTAGAAAGCGATAGTTTTTGGATATTTTTAACATAATCCTAACTGTAATAATACTTTTAAATGTTGTTTTAAAGAAAATTTTTTTAAGTGTATCTAAAAAATGTTTAACTATTGAAATATTTATAAAGATTCAAAATACTTAAGTCCCTATTTAGCCCTAGTATTTTCTGATTTTAGTTCCACATACTCACGCAGAAAGAAAGAAAAATACTGGATTTTAAAATTAAATACATATAGGCTAGGGTTAAATAGGGCCTTAGGTATTTGGAATCTTTATAAATATTTCAATAGTTAAACATTTTTTTAGATATGCTTAAAAAATTTTCTTTAAAACAACATTTAAAAGTATTATTACAGTTAGGTTTACGTTTAAAAAATATCCAAAAACTCTATCGCTTTCTACGTCACATGATGTAAACATCTCGCGACAGATGCTCCTTACGACGAACGCTCCTTGATAAAATTTTAAAATCATTTGTTTCTGATGAAAGGCCGAGGCCGGTCTGAAATATCAAATATATATATATATATATATATATATATATATATATAAAATTTGGAACCAACTTTTAAAAATGTATGAGCAAATTCTTTTATATTCTCATCTTGCGATGTTTTTTTATTATTTTGTCTTTATTATTTATATCATTTTTTTTTTTTAATTTACTTTTTTAATTTTCTTTCTTAGCTGGATATGAGGTGCTTTTTTATGATGGCTTTAAGAAATTGGTTCAACCTTCAAATATCCAAACACTACCTCCAGATTTCAAGGTGAGGGTTACAAAACTTCATCAGATTTACATTACTGTTGTCTTTCTTAATGAGAATGGACTTGGTTAGTGATGTCCAATATTAATAATGAATATTCAAGTATTATGATTTCTTATCAATCAGAAAGCAGAGGAAATTTGCTTGTCAAAATCAATTCAAAAAGAATTTCAAGTTTTACAAAGATGTTTATCGACAACCAGATTCCACTGGATACCACGTTTCAGTGAGTGTTTCCCTATTTAATATGGAGATTAGTGGCTTTCAGAAATTCTTTAACAAGTATCTTTGTTAAATTCTAAAATGTATTATGAAAAGAGAGCAATGACCTGTAAAACTATATTTATATAATAGTTTGAGTCTCCTCGGGTAAAGAACCAGTACTAAATGTTTTGAAGGTTTCTTAAACATAAATATCTTTTCATATTTTCTGAAATAAAAACAAAAAAAAACAATACTGTTATTTGTCTATGCTTCTGAAATGAAGTATTGTAATTATTTACTTTGTTCAGACTGTTGTTCTCATCCTTTGTTTTATATTCAAAACGTTTCGGCCAGTTTATGCTCCAATGTTTTTCAGCTGATTAGAATTTCTAACCAAACCCTTTATTTTACTCCCTGGGGTAGAGTGTTCTAGTTCCAAATACTGTGTTTGAAAATGTAGCAGGAATACAAGTTAGTGGCCCAATTTTGAAAGAATAACTTTATAATGTGTCATCCACACAAATATGGATAAACACAGACAGATGTTAGGTAACCCCTAGCAATATACTTGAAAGTAACAACAGAAGCTCGGATGTAGAAGAGTAAATGAAGAGTGATTATATATATATGAGAGAGAGATAGCATTTTTTCATCAGATTGTTTATTGGTGGCAATTTGTTTCTACTTTCATTTTACTCACAATGCAAAGTAACCGGTTGTCAAGAGTATTGAAAAAAAAAAATAAGTATGATATTCTTGAAATGAAACTGTTGAATATTATCAGAAATATTTCTCTAACTCTTTATTTTATTTTTCCCAAACTTATTTTTATACATGACTTGAATATTTCTGTAAAAGTTGAAATTGCTTTTCAGTTGATTTTTACAGTGACTTTTTTCTTATAAACAAGTAATAATTGATTAGGTATGCAGGGGAATTGGGCTCATTTTTGGATCTTACTACTAAGTTGCATAATAAATAGTTTCTCCTCAAAAATTGTAAGCCAGTAAGACAAAAATATTTGCTTCCATCCAAAGGTATAAGATGCATGATTATTTGATATAGCCTTCGGTTTGCATCATTCAATGTCGATTTGTGAATTTGTACCAAATATTAGGCTCGTTTAATTGCAGACCTGGAATTACATGCATGATGATGTTCTAAAGGAGAAAAATTTGCAATTATATTTGTTGTGTTTACTTAGAATATTGAAATACAGAATAATGTCAGTTACCTATTTGCTAATTGTGTTGAATGTCTATTAATTATAATATTAGATTGTATATAAAACTTTTTCTTCTCTAAAGTCTTCCTCCCAAAATATCCTCTCAGGTTTTATCTTGTAAGCTTGTTGACTACCAGTACTTGTACCATCACTCAACATTCATATTGTAATGTTAAATACGGGAGGGAGTATTTTATGCTATCAAATGTTGGTAAATAATATGGTTTGTGACTTTTCACATGAAAATGTCTACATGAATTTTAATCAGTTTTATTTATAACAAAGTTTATTTTTTTCATTTCCCAACTGATGTTTAAGATTTAAAATATTCTTGATAAAAACAAATGTTGAAGAACTGATTTGATTTAATGCCTTTTTAGAAAATGGATCCAATTCCAAACCAGCCTGCAGTTGGTGGAAGCAATACTGAAGAGAGTTTGTCTGCTTCCAGTTCAACAACTTCAATGGCTGTCATGACAACAATGATGTCAGCAACAATAACCACAACAACAACAACTCTGACAGCTGCTACAACCACAATGAGTACGACAACTACCACCACCACTACCACCCCCACCATGGCCACAGTGCCACCTTCCCTTGTACAGTGTGTCAGTAAGGATGCTCCCACCCAGGTGAAACAACCTAAAAAAAATAAAACCATAGGGAAAGAAACTCCAGCAATAGGTAAGAAATTGGATAAGAATTTGTTGTGTATATATTCTCAAAATAAATTTTTGTCTAAGCAGTTGAATTAAGAACAGTTGGTTAAAAAAAAAATTGAATAAGCCTTTGTGAAAATGGGTTGAGGTTAGTTTAAGGATTTTCTCCAAGAGGTTTGGTGGAATTCTTAATACAAACCCACAATTCTTGGAATAATAGATTTAGACTAGCTATTTGTATTATTAATTTGACTTTTTTAAGCCCAATATTTTGGGTGGTTGGTTCTGTAAGCTTCTCTCAGTAACTGATTGCACTTGAAAGTCTTAATCTTTCAAATGAATAAGGCTTGTTAACTAATCAAAATATGTTAACAAACAAGAAAAAAAAATGCAATGAAATTATATCTCATTTCAATACTTTTTGAGATGATTTTTTTTTTTTTAGTTGATCAAATGAAAAAAAATATCTCTATAGTTTCAATCTTTGCCACAACTAAGTGAATTCAGCTCTACATAAAATATTTGTATAATTGATTAGAAAATATTAAGATTTTAATTAAAAGCAAATTAGTAACAATGCATTCTGTGATTTTGATATAAATTTTACTGTACAAATTGCACTGATTATTGAGCTATTTTTATAGTTTTTATTTTTTTTGTCCATATTTGGAGAAATGATCAGCTCTAAATCAATCCACAAAACAGAAAATGTTGAAAGATTGTCAAACAAGTTGACTTATAAATATTATCTGTGTCACATAAAACAATATGTGGTATGGTATTAATAATTTTTTTTCAGTTAGCTACCATTGTCTCTCTTTTGTTTTACTATTTTCAGAAATAAAGAAAAAAAGATTGTACACTTGAGGAAAAACAGAATTAATAGTCTTCTGAATGAAAAAAATTATGCTTTTTATCAAGATGTTATGAAAAAAATGAGGTTGGAATGAAAGAAAGACTTGGGGGGGAGGGAATCAAAATTTCCTGGATAAAGTGCAAAAGTATTTGCTTTTGTTGTGTTGCTTCATGAATTCGTCTTTACACAAATTATCAAAGTACCTTCTAGTGTTTCTTGGGACAATGGAGTTTAGTTGGCAGTACTCCCTTTCCATATAATTTCTGGTTGGCATAATAAGACAGGTAGATTCTTGATCAAGGGTGTTAGTGTGAAGGAAATACTAAGTATGTTAGTCAGAATTTAAACTTTTACATTCTGTGCAATGGTGGGTTAAAGCTGGTGGTTGGAAAATTGCAAAAAATTTAATATGGTTTATTCTATTTGTTTTTTTCCAGATCCCAAATTATCAGGTGAGGTTCGGGAGTGTCGATCCTCGTCTACATCATCTACAGCAAGCTCGGGGACTGCCTCCGTGGACAGTACAGAGAAATTGAAAGGTGAGGCGTGTTCCTTCCCACTTTTGGTTTTTACCAGTTTTTAGTCAAATAGACATCATTAACTGCTGTGAAAAAATTTTATTTTTACAGATCTAATTTTAATACTGCACATGAATGAAAGAATAGAGAATAACACAGCTGGTAAATTTCTCTCGCACTAATTAAAATGCTGCTTCTTTTCTGCCAATTGATTCTTCTCTTTCCTCTTTGTTAATCAAATATATATATATATATATATATATATATATATATATATATTTTTTTTTTTTCTAAGTACTCAACGTTCATCTTGTAAATTGAATAGCTTTCATTAAATTTATAGCAAAATTAACTTTTTCCCAACTTACTGTTGTAATTTTTATTGACTGCTAAAATCCACACCTGTTATAGTATCAACACTACTTTATAGTTTTATGTTGGTTTTTCAACAAGAACTCATTTCAGCCAAAATCTGATGAGAATCAGTAAATGCAATGGAGCCTTGAATTAATAATAAAACCGAGACTTTGGGTTGATGGTTCCTCTTCGTTGTTTATTCTGCTAAAGGACAAAAGTCATTTTGTTCAATGAACTAAATCTATTTTGTTTCAATCAAAGTAAACCCTGGAGTCTTTCCATTGAGCCTCATTTTTCTAAGCATTTTTCTCATTTCTATGTAAACTAGTTTTTTATTTTCTATCTTTTGGCCTTGTTATTTTCTTCCTTTTATTCAGGTTTGAAGTTTCCTTTGAAGTCAACAATGACAGTTTTGGCTTAGAAATGAATTGAAGTTTTCATTTTTTTCACAACACATGCTGTATACAAGTTGCAGTCTGTCTAAATAACATCTCTTTTTTTTATTTTTATTTATTTATTTATTTATTTATTTTTTTGGTTTTTATATGAACATTTCCAAAGATGCAATTTTAATAATGTACACCATTCTTTTATCATCCTTTCTTCTCAGTAACATTTTCTCAGTTTTTCTTTCGCTCTCAGTAATCACTTGCATCTTAGTAGCTTTATCACCTTGCTTGGGATGAAATCAGTTAAGTACAAAACAAACACTGTTAATGTGACTGTGTTAACACAATAAAATGAAATTCTTCAACACAGAAATTTCCAATTTGATTTTTATTTGTATAGTTTAATGCAATGACTGAAAAAGCCAATCCCAATGTAGGCTAAAGAAGTTGAACTTTCTAAATTTATAATTATGAACTTTCTAAATGTTATAATAAAAATGCTTTTTTAAAGGATTTATTTGTAATTAACAGCTGAAGTTGACTAAAAATGATGGTGACTTTTTGATGAAGCGAAAGAAATCTTGTGCAAAATCAAAAATAATGAAAACTGATTTGCTTTGGCTGACGACTGCTTGAATGTTTCTTTATAATTTGGGTCCTTGGCAAGTGGGGAAAAGAAAAAGACACCATCAAATTATCTTAGTCAAGAAAAATGGATGTTTATAGATTCAAAAGGGTTCAGTCAGTTAATTGCAATATGTGATACACGCTTGGGCAATCATGTCTCGAAAGAGACATGACTGACTGGGCAGAAGATTATCCTGCAGTCGGTTGTCATTGCTTTCTGCAATAGACTGGTTGCCGACCAAAGCTATAGAACCCAATCTGTCCTGCTATTTAACCCATAACTGGAAGGAATAGACGGATTAATACCTTTCCCTAGAGTATTTGTACGTAAGTGAATGCAAGGAATTCAACTGGAATTTGAACTTGGCTCTCTGATTTCTTGTTCCGAGTCGATATCCACTGCGCCACAATGCACATCACAAGGGTTGCTCATCCATAAAAAAACATTTTGAATATTGAACAATTTGTTAGAAAAATGAAATATTTAAAAAGAAAAAGTTGATTTTTCTTTTAACTTCTTTCACATTTTTCTTCTTTGTTTTTTACCTGTTCAAAGAATAATTCTGACAATAATTTGGCACTTTTATCCTTTTCCATTGTCTGTTGATAGATAAGAGAGCAGGTGCTCAAAGGGATAGATTTGTTCATCTCATTTCAATATTCCCATTTAAAAGGAATGACACATTGAATGCAGAGAGTTATGAAACTTATTACTAGGCATTTTGTTGTATGGGTGTGAATTGCTTATTTGAATTACCTCGAATAGCTGATATTGGTTACTTGTCTATGTCTATTGATAGTTCTCAGCCAAACTTATTGACTATAGTGTTGACCCTGTCAGCACTTCCCTATAAGAAGAGAACTACAGCGATGTAAAGATTTTTGGGATTTGAAACAAGCATTGCAACATCCTTTAGAAATGTGTTTGCACACTATAGCAATCTGTTCACCATTAAAGTTGAATTTAAGATTTCTTTTGGTCATGTCAGGAAGAAGTTGCAGCTCATAAAACACAGTAAGATATTTCTGTAGAAGTAGATGTGTTTTATCAGAGATTATCAATAATCTTTATATAAATCTCTGGGTTCACTCTTGAGCAAGGCATGAGCCCAACTTTCCTCTGCTAATGCCAGGAAGAGGCAGCCAATTAAAAGACTTAAGGCTTGGGAAATCTTGTAATTAAGACAAAGTAAAAATAATTGATTGTCACTAACAATATAAGTAAGTTTAATTATTTATCTATTGCTGCTTCTGTCTTGGTAATTTAAGATTGTTATGGGACAGGGTTTTACTTAAAGCAGTGATCCTAAAGGGTGTGGTATGCCTCAGGTGTGGCGGAAGAAGACATCAGGTTGGGTGGAATGATTGAAAGACAATCAAAGATTTAGAAAGTTTCAAAAAAATTCATATGCAAAAAATAATTATTGATTGATTTTTATCATTGTGAAATTTTTGCATTATATTGTATTAAAAATATAGAACTGAAAATACTCGTAGATAGGTTGCTCCATTAGTTTTGGGTTGTCAAAGTGGGTATTTGTAGTTGACTCACAAATAGGTTGCACTATAATCTGTGGATTTACATGGCCCTTTTTTAATGGAAATAAAACTTTGCATATATTAAAGCACAAGAACAGTGTTTCTTCATTCAGATATAGTTATTAAATCCAAATTCTTCTTCGTCATCATTATTGTCAAATATTCTTTGCGCTCATTTAGTTTATTTCTCACTTAGGCTTGAGCCCAAGATACTCGCCTGGACTACTGATACACCACAGTCTACTAAAGATTATCAAAGTACAACTTTGTTATTTTGTTACACAATCTTGGAATATGAGCCTATGTGGAGCGTAAAATAGCAGCCACACCATGTGTGAAAATAAGAGAGCAGGTGCTCAAAGGGATAGATTTGTTTGTCTCATTTCAATATTCCTATTTAAAAGGAATGACACATTGAAACTTATTACTAGGCATTTTGTTGTATGGATGTGAATTGCTTATTTGAATTACCTCGAATACACATGCTCAATACATGATATAGGGCAAGGTCATAATTCCAGCTATAAACAATGTCAAATGTATGGAGACAGGAATATGATGCAATTTTACTGTAACGTATTTATTTTAACAGCATCAGATTAGTATAAAGCTGCAAGTCGGTAGGATTGTTCCAATGCCTAATATATGCATTCTGGTACTTGTATCTAGATCTATGTGTTACCGTAATGACAGTTGCTAAAAAGTTAATGCCAATTTTACAGATATGTTGAGTATATAGGTCGCACTCCTATTATTTTGAAGAAAATTTTGGTAAAAAAGATGCAACTTAACTGCAAGTATATATGATAACTAGAGTCTGCAAATTAGAGAGTTATCAATGATAATTTGAATTCGCGGTTATCTCCTTTTAACTCTTTTTTTTTATTTTAACTCTTTTTTTTAATTTTAAAATGTACTTTTCATCGCATAAAATTTGGTGGGTTGTAAGCAAATTTTTGTTTGAAAATGTAATCCAGATAAAAAAAAAGTTTGGGAATCAGTGGTTTAAAGTATCGCTCATCCACTCTAACTGTCAACATCATGATGTGTCTGGGATAAGATTTTGTTGGGCAGATCACAGAAGGAAAAAAATGTGATTTTTTTTTTTTTTTTTTTTTTTTTTTCGAAAGTATGAAATAGAACACTAGTAGATTTGGACAAGAATTTATACATAAGTGAATGTCATGAAACTAGGTTCGTAATCTGAACTTTAAATCTGCATTTAAAATCCAGAAAAGAATCATCCCATTGAGAGGCTTTTTTTAGAAATTTTGTTTAGCCCTGATGACCATTATGTAAAGGAAATCAATATGCAATAAAGGTACATTCATAATCATTTGATGATTGTGTGATGATGATGATGATGGCTTTGGTGTTTCTTTCATCTGCAGCCCCATCAGTAAAGACCACCACCACCACCACAACCACCACCACTTCTAAAGAACCCAAGGAAAGCAAAGAGCATAAAGACTTCCCCAAAGCTAGCGAGCCCAAAGAGGAAAATCCTGCAAAGCCTGTCCCCAAGCCCCAAGGAAGTACTTCTGGTATTCCATCCATTCCTTCCTTCCTGCTGTTTACCCTGCCTGTATTGTTTTTTTTTTCTTATTTTAACTTTGGTGTCTAACTCTAAAACTGTTTTGTTCTTTTCAGCTGTATTATTTTTGTTTTTTTTATTTTTTATATATATATATATATATATATATATATATGTTACAATCACCTCTCATCCTTCAATAACAAAGAAAAACAAAATATGACTTCTCTTTCCAAACACTTTTGGAAGTTAAAAACAAAAATAAAACACCTAAAGTTAAATGGAAAATTCTCAAACAAGTAAGAACATTTAAATCAATAAAGGAACCATGTTTCCTTTGTCTTCAAGAAAAAATTGAAATCATTAAATACATGAATAGCAACAGACTATTAAACCAGAGGCATGAAACCACAGTAAGCTGCAAACACATTAAAGAACTAACCTTACAATCATGCTAAAAACTACAAAAGCCAAAGTTAGAACCCTTTAGAGATGATAAACCTTTTTTTAAAATTAAGGTTAAATATGCAAAATTAGATTAATTATAAAAACTGAGTTTAAATACAAAAATATTCAAATGTAGAATTCAATAATAAAGATAGGTCCACTAAATGGGAACTACCATTGCCACTTCATCGCATCAGATCCTATTCCTCCCTCTCTTACACTTCCTTACTTTCCCTTTTACTAAACCCGAAGAAAAACATCCAGCCATTAGGCTATAAAAGGCTATAACCTATCTTTTAATGTTAAATCTGTCTACAAAATTCTCAACACGTTCATTAATCAACTTTATCCTCTACCCATTCCCTCTTTTCAAAATTCTAACGGACAATTTACAAGACTTATTCCCTTGTCACTAACCCCACATACATCCCACACACAACTCGCCAAATATGAGAAAAAAGACTTTCCATTCCTTTCTACACCACCTGATGTCATTTCAGTGTCGAAACAAAATGTACACTTTGTGGTGGATAAAAATTTGTACATGTTATAAACTATAATATATATATATATATATATATATAATCATTTGGAAAGCCGAAATTGCTCAGAAAAACAATACAATTAGACAGTTCCTATATATATATATATATATATGAATCATACACATGAAAAATTATATAAAAACTTCATGATAATACCTTCTTTCATTTTCAGTTTTCATTTTCATATGTGTAATTGAAAATGACAGAAGGTATATCATTAAGTTTTTTATATAATTTTTCATGTGTATGATTTTTTTCTTTTCAGAAATCAAGTTATATAGGAATTGTCTAATTTTATTGTTTTTCAGAGCAATTTTGGCTATATTTTATTCATTATCAAGAGTGAATTTTATTTTCCCTGTATAGCTGAAAGTGCTCAGAAAAACAAAACTTTTGGACAATCCCTATATAATTTGACTTCTGAAAAGAAAAATCATAAACATCATAAATCTGTCATAAACATCAGAGTACATCTCAAGAGATTCAACTAGCTACCAAATTGTCCCATGCCAGAGTTAAGTTTATATACCAAATCATTTTTCCCATTCCTGCTTTATAAGCAAAGGCAATTCTGACCCAAGTTTCTAAGTTTTTTTTACTTATCTAAAAATTGCTGCAAATTTTGTGCTAAAGAATTATTCAATAACTATACTTAAAACAAAACTAGGTACATTAAACTTTATAACCTTTTTTACACATTATTTCTATCACAAATACAAGTAGTTATAAATTTTTAAAAGTGCACACGGACTTTATGGCCACCCTGTATCAAAATTTGTTTGGATTTTATTGCTTAGCATTATATTAAGTTTAATGCCAACCCTGTCCGTTTATTTTTGTATTTCTCTCATAGATGACTAGAAAATGTACAAGCACGTGAATAACTCTTCAAATTCGTGGATTTAATTAAAAAAAAAAACAAAAATACCAAGAACTTCCCTGTGGTACTGTCAAATGTGAATGATGTTTATTTCCATGAAAGACATTTTAACTTTTCTGATAAAATATCTGGTGTTGCTTCCTTTCCTTGCAGATGATCTTTTAAGCGTGATCATGAAACTGTTCAGATTTCTAAAGGGAGAGCAAACTAAAAAGATAATTACATTTTCCAAAACTGAATGAATTTGTAAGAATTTTGTCAAATCCAAACATGCATAAAGATGCTGCAAAGATTGAGTGTAGATTTCTAGTAAATATGGCAATGCAAGATTTATCCGAAAAGGAAAATGTGTCCACAAAAGATCTGTTTGCATGCAGAATTGCAACAAAGACAGTGTTCATCACTATCACTGTGAAATGTCTGGCAAAGTCTTGCCTTAGATGCTCTCTTGTAAGGTCACTTGGATGAATGAAGCCTGGATCCATTTGTGAAAAGAATTTGCCACAGAATACAATCTAAAAAGATGTATTTCCCACATGATGAAGAAAAAGCAAGTCAGTGTGATTGTGATGAGGACATCAGTCAGTAAAAGGAAAGAGTTTGAGGAGGAGGCTCTGGAAACATTGTTTTCAAGAATTTCAGCCAGCATGAAGACTGTCTGGACACTTTGTTCTACTCTTCTTTGTCTAGCAACAAAGAATATCAAAAACTGGGGAAAGTTTGCAAATTGCTTGTATTCTCTCATGGACACACCCCAGTGGAGAGAGGTTTCTCAGTCAATAAGGAAATTTCTACTGACAATACTGGTCACACTGTGCATTATCACAGACTATTTGGCCACAGTTGGAGATACTGGGAATGTTTCCATGACTAAGGCTCTTCTTTGCAGTGCTTCCAATGCCAGAACAGCATACAACCAATACCTTTAGGCTGAGAAGAAAAAAGGCAGGAAAAAGCAGCTGGACAAAAATAGAAATACATGCTTATGGAAATTAAAGAGTATTTGCAAAGGATAAATCTATAGAGATATCAAAATTGGAAGAGGAGCTGAATGCTAAACTTGGTAAACTGAAAAAAATGTTAACATCATTGCGTGCTGTGCCATGTGTATCAAAAGCCATGATTAGTAGGGGTAGCTAAAATATGTAGTCTTTTTGTGAACATTTTTATTTGTATTTCTGTTTATTAAAACCATTATACTTCATAGGAAATGTGCAGCAGTCAAGAATTTTTGTGACAGTCCCAAACTGCGAGTCATCTAGATAACTGAAATGTGTAGCAATAATAATTTAAGTGTGTCATTCAAAATTTCCAAGTTTAGTAGAACTGCAAACTGTGTAGAAGGCTACACAAAATGTGTATCATAACCAGTTCTACATTCAGTTGTGTTTTAGTCTTCAGCATTTTGATTTCTTCACTGCTTTCAACTGTGATTCATTTGACATGAATTATTGGAACCAGCTGTAACTTTTCTTTGAATATCTCATCTATTGAACTATTAAAAGATGAAATGAAAATATGTCCAAGGAACTTGATAGACAGATTTAATCAATTGACTTTAGACAGGACACTTTTAGGTTTTAAAATTATTTTCCTTGTAATTCTTATTTGTGATTCTTACTTTTATTATGATGAATCTTTGTTTTTATTTTGTTTTCTGTTTTTCTTTCTTTTGCTCTTTCCCAGCATGCCTTTTTGTGTAGCATGGTTTTTGATGGTTATTATCGTCTCTTGGAAGATAAATGTTTATTATCCATTCCAGTTTGATGTCTGCTCAATAAAGATTTTAATTTATTTTAGTTAAACAAAAGGAAATTTATCTCGTCTTTCAGGTGTACATTGTGTCTCTAGTTGAATGCAGCAAAAATTAAGTCTTTTGTATTGATGTGCAGAAAATTAGTGTTTTATAAGATCTGCATTATTAGACAAGAATTCTTTCAGGCTGGCATTTTCATTTTGGTCATTATACTCTTATGACTTTCTCACTTGAGAGCCGTAGCCTTTGCATTCCATACGACCCACCACTGAAAAAGGCTTGGAGAAACATTGTTGTAAAGATGAGGATGTAAGTTTGAAAGAAGTAATTTGTAATAATAAAATACCTTTTCCAAGAATTCAGACAAGAATTGCACGATGTCATTATGAATAGTATTCAAACCCCTTTTTCTTCTTAAATATGACTTAATATCTATTTAGAATATTTTTTTTTAATATTTTGGTTTTATATTTTGTAAATTGTTCAGAAATTTATTTTTAAGTTGTTGGTCTGTAAATTCTAAAGACAGTCATCCTTAAGGAATGAATTTCTGCAAGACTTTCATTATTTTATATTTTTCTCTTTGTTGCTGAATTTGTTTATAATGTTAAATGTTGACAGAATTGAAAACAAAAACAAAAAGAGAATGGATGGTTTAAAGTGGATTCAGCTTGGATGTATGATATGATAGATAACGAAGTATTGTAGCTGTGACAATTGAGGGATGAGGACAGGATTTAATGCCATTTGATGGCAGAATAACTGTTAGCACCAAAAAGATGAGTTTTTTTTTCTTTGATGTAACAATCAAGGAGAACCAGGTGGATATGAATTTCAGACAGATATTGGTGACATGTAAAAAAAAAAACAAAAAAACAAAACAAAAAAAAACTATACTCACAGTTGATGTAACAGTTGACAAGAATGGTAATCATTTAACCAAGGGAAACATTAAATTGCATTCAAATTTAATGTTGGCACTTTTCAACCCATCAGTCAACATCAGTGCCAAGTGTAACCTATTCCAAGCAGTTTCATAGTCATTGGCCAATAAAAGGTATCATTATTGATGCCATGACACATAAGATCACCATTGGACCATGGAAGACTGGTACTATGTAGCCTGGTTAGAGTGTGATAGTATTTTCCAACACTTTCAGGTCAGCAGCCAAAGTAGAAGAGACTGCATGAGGTGATATTTCTGTCAGCAGACTATTGTGTAAAATGGTGGTGGTAGCTCTGAAATAGTTGTGTGTACCTATTGAAATTCACAAGGACGACAAACGAATTTCATGTGCAGGGGACATACAGTTTTAGGAACACTTGACTGGCATTTTAGTTTTTACATTGGTCTCTGCACTCACCAAATTTAAACCCTGTTGAGCATGTATGAGATATAATTTGGGACTCCTTGTCAGTCATTCAACTAAAGAAATGTGTTACATCTTTTACGGTAACTCTAATGTTTTGTCATTTTATATAGAAAATGTTCATTGTTTTTCTTTTTCTAATGTTTACTTTTTTTATGTTAGAAAAGAAAAGAGATTCTCCTATGGCAGAAAATTCTAAAAAAGAAGGAAAGAAAAAAGAAAAATCAAATGTGTTTCCAAACAAACGACGACAAAGGCTGATTGTGGCTGGTGCCTTTCTTGCCAAGCGGGATATTAACAAGAAATCTACATCTGTGCCGACTTCCAAACAATCTCTGACAAAATTCAAAGCACCAACAGGGAAATCAAAGCTCTTAGCAGAGGTAAGAGAGTAAAATGTTCTATTTTATACATATGCTTTGGAACACTGCTTCCCCCAAGTAGTACAATGGCCAGCAGATGAATTTGCTTGTGTATTACTAAATTTGATCTTTACTTCGGTACACTGGCCTTGTGGCAGCCTCAGTTAAGCTAAAAAGAATTAACTGTGGGTGTTACTCAAACTTGAGAGCAATTTAAACAGTCTATGCAAATCAAACCTAGTATTAATCGATACTGCCAGCTCTTAGGAGTTACTATTTTATATCATGTACCCAAAGGATAAAGCTATAGAAATTTGGTACTTGAATATTTGTTTGTCAAATTTTTTGAACCTTTCAATAGCACTTTGTGCTTGTTTTAGTAAATAGTAAGCTCATTTTGCAAACCAAGTTGCTATTCTAGCAAGTTTAGTTCACATTGGATGTTCTGTTATTGTCCTTGTGCCATACTAAGCTTATGTTAATAAATAACTATTTCAGACAAAACTTGTAGGACTCTTAGTGTTTTAGATATTAAAACGAGTATGGGGAAAAATATTAAAAAATTCCTATTGTTTATTTGCATCAATTTGAATAAAATCTCCATGCAAAAAAATGCTGCTGCTGATATTGAGATGTAGTTTTGAGATTCAAGTATATGTGTGACTCTCTGGGTGCAAACAATTATCATTGTCTTTGTTGGACTGCAACTTGGGATTATGTATGTAAAAATGTTTACATAATCAAAAGAGAGATACTACAAAGTGAAGCATAGACAGAATTAAAACTTGTACAATGTTTCATAAAGGAAATTCTTTCTAGAAGTTGTAAGGTTCTTTATTTAGACTATTTTTCTTTGTTCTGTCAAAGGTTGAATAATGGTAGAGGAATTTTCTGTTTAGTTTTGAGCTGAACGCATTTGAGAATTGTGTGCGCGTGTGTTGGCTTCCACCTTTTGGAACACGCACACAAATGTTTTTCATTCTGATCTGTCATTTTCATTGCTTTTTCTAATTGTTTATTTTGTGATGCAGTGTGAGAAGAAAGAGGAAAAGTCAACCGAAAAAAGACAACTGCAGCAAAAAGAGCTGCAAGTGATAAGAAGTTGTCATCATCTCCCTCATCATCATTGTCATCGTCGTCCTTGTTATCAATGTCAGCACCATCAAGTACAACAGCAGTATCCCTGGCTGCACGGAACACAGTCAAAGATCCAATTTTGGCCCTCAGCAAAGTGAGATTTGATACTGACCGGCCAGTGAGTGAGATGAAAGAGTTGGAGAAGGCATTGACAATTGGTTTTCTTCCTAACTCTCAACCTGGGATGGCTCCACTCTCCAGCACTGTCACCCCATCAGTGACCACCTTCTGTAAGTTGCCTGCTTCAACAACATCACTGCTTCACAGTCCCATCTCAAATACAGGCATTACCAAATTAACAGGCGAGAAGTTTTGCCTCAAGCCAGGTGAGCAATATGTTTGTATAATGAGTGTTATCAGTTGATTTTACTAAAAAAGAACTTAATCTAAGAGATGTTTGTATATTTATTTGTGAGCCCAATCCCTGGGCTGAGCAATGTTTACTTGGATTCACTGGAAACAGGGTGAGCACTAAATGTGAAGTACTACATAATAATTAGACAAGATGTTTCTGGGCATGGTCAGTGGAATAAGAACAATCTACCTGTAGATTAAATAAAGGGCTCAGTTCGGAGTTCTCTGTAGGTTGCCTAGATTGACAGTCATCTTTGGAAGGTCAGAGGGCACAATGGTTGAAAGAATGGAGGATGATAATCCACGTATAAATGATGTTGCTTGTATAGCAAACATTTATTTTCTCATAATCTAGCAGGAGAGTAAATAAGAATTACACACACATACCTGTAGATACATGTACACAAATATATAATTACATGTATTTCTTTGTTCATTAGTTTGTTAGTTAGCGTGTATGTCGCATCCTGGTGGCAGTGTATATAGAAAAAAGTAAAAGATTATTGAGTTTTGAACATGAAGAAAGATAGAAAAGACATCAGATGTTTGGTTTGATTTAGGAAAAAGAAAAAAAAGAGAGGAAGTGGCAATATTGTTAAGTATTTAACATCTGCTTCACTGAAATGAAAGAAACTAGCAAGCATTGCATTTAAAATACTGCATTTAATGGTATATAAGAAGCACTTTTTATAACTGTTGTGGACCCAGAGTAGGTCTGGAAGAAAGCTCGAACTCGGGAATTAGTGAAACATATATATTAAACGGAAAACAAATACAAGAGTGTTACACGTCAGTCTGACTGCCAAGTATTAGACCGGGGTGATTCAACCCAACTCTTCTCTTCCCTGAGAGGCATTTGCTCCCAGTATTCATAATAGGAAGAGTTCATTATAGTCCAAAAAGGGTAGGTCCCATAACAATAACTAAAAATATCTTAAAAATCCCCGTGCATCTTATATGTTATATACTTGATTTTTATTTTGTTTTCTTACCTTTGGATATAATAAAGATTTTATAGGCTTGTGTTCTTTTTTTCCAGTTATTTTTGTTTAACTGTAATTATGGTCTAACTAAAATCATATCTCATAAATATAACCTAGGCTGTACCATTTACTAATTTTACTATTTTTCTTGATTTACCCTGCTGAAATCGGGGGTGCATCTTATACACCAATCAATGAGAGGACTTTTCTCTATGACAACTGTGTCATGAAAACCTGACATAATAATGTCATTCCATCATAGAAACAAAAAAGATAATTTCCCCCAAATGTATAAATTGAATTCACTATTCAATTTTTGTTTTTGTATTGTAGTCAAAATAATTCACATATTTATCTTTGACATCTTCCTTAGCCTAAATATTTCAAAACAATTATAGAATCAATATTTTCATTCAATATATTTTCAGTTTTTTGTTAAGTTGGAAGTTCTTAATTCTCTTCTGAATCAAGCATTTTGAATCATATTCAATCTCACTAACTCTTCTAACTCATTGATCTGATTCTGGAATCTTCTAGAAATTTCCATATATGGGCATTCTTATTATTTTTCTAAATCAAAAACAAATCATAGGGTCACATTCTATTCTCATTTTTGTTTCTTTGTTTCAATTTGTGTTTGTGTTACCCTAAATCTGTGACTCAGTGTACCTTCAGAGCCTTTGCAGCCTGCTGCCTATTGTGTCAGGATCGATCCTTGTCTGAGAACAAGCTGTCAGCTCACACTTGTTGGTCGTTGATGGCGTTGAGACAGCAGCTGGTTCTTGGGTTGACCTCTTCACCTGTAATCTCTCTTGCCCACGTTGTGATTTTGATCTCAAGAGAGTTAAGCTGAATTCTCACTGGGGTATCTTTGCCAAGCTAAACCAAGTTGAATACATGCGCACAATTGTAGAAATAAAACAGCACCAATTTTAGAAATAAAATGAATGATGCCTGCATAAACTGTTGATGGTATTTATATACAAAAAGTAAGAGAAAAATAATTACACATCATCTTTTTCCCAAACCTTGTTTCTATTAATTAGTGACGGAATGAAAGTTTCGACCAGTTTCTCTAACTCGGGCCAGACTTGATAATCAGGTAACTGGTAAATTCCAATTCTACTGTAAGTACTTTGCAAAAATGTTCGTTAGCGATTTTCTTATTATCATCGGTTTGGCATAAGGTTTTCGCCAGGGTTCTTCTCTTCCTCAGTAGATAAGTTTAGTTATTATTACTTCAAACTTTGGTTGGCAATTTCAAACTTTGTCTGCAAAATCACTTCACCCTCGGTTGGAGTTTTAAGATTGGTACAAATGGAATGGCAACTAACTTCGTCTCACTCCTTACTGTAATCTCACGAAAACTGCCGAAGAACTGTCTTTGGGTGACAGCTAGCAGCGTGATGACTATCTGTGTTTCATTACATCTCTGGGCCAGAACTGTCTTTGATCCCTTGTATTTATGCTTGTCCCTTTTTACTGGGGTGATGAGGATGCATAAGGGTTGTTATGCAAATATCCTAACCTTCAACCAGTCTCTGTTTCACATATCCGATCATGGGATGGAGTTTTTACATGACGTCAGCTTCTCTTTTTCGTCTTCTATTTCTCTCATCCAATCATGGCCTGTTCCCCTCCTTCGCTTGGGCAGAGTTATTACATGACATCAGCTTCTCTTAGGGAAATTCTAATTAGTAATTTTCCATAATTAATAATTGTTTTTTTTCCCTCTGTCAGTAAATCAACTTAACCTTTGCTCTAGACCGAATTCCCAATCTGGGGAATTATGAATAAAAATTCCTCTTTTCACTTTGTTTATAGTTTGCAGTAAGGTGAGCCTGACCTTTTGACCTTTTTTCCATGCAGATGTGTATCTGCTTCTATCTCACTGGGAATAAAGAAAATAAAATTTTCTTTCCAATTGTTTTTCTCGCCATGGATAGGGCTCGTATTTAAATACGGGGTTTCTGACACCTGATTACTAATTATATCGGCCATATTCCATCAGTGATTTAGGAAAATAAAAAAAAAATAAAAAATTTTTTTTTTAATTGTTCTTTACTGCCTCAGATGGCAGTCATGTGGTACATCTCTGAACACAGTTGATTGACACATGACCTCCATTCATGTCAGCTATCCTTTATTGAATTTTTAGCTGAGAAATATGCGTCTAAAAAAAATACAAAATTTCCTAATTGTTTTTCGTAGCTGGGAATTGTTTAGTAATGTCCCCCCTCATTCAACAAGGTGAGTTTGACACTTTGACCTCTCAGCTGTCTTATTGGATAATAACAATCATATCATATATAGACATTTTATTCCTATTTTTAGCCAATTTGCAATTCTGGGAAAGTGAATTTTTTTTAACAAAAACACATTGTCTTTCCTTTGTTCATATCGGAATAAAATGTTTCTTTTTTAGTTAGATCTTTTCATCTGCAATTAATGTTAAAAAATAAACGAATTAGTTAGCTCTTTTGTCTGTGCCATGTTACATATTGTTATAAATCCATTTTTCCCATTTTATCAATTTGTAAACCCTGGCACTTTTTGGAGATTTTAATTTGAGCCTCATGTCTTTGCTTAATAACCGTCTGTTCTTTAAAATATCTGAGAGCTTATATTTAATTCCTAACCATTTTCTTTAATTATTTCTCTTGGATAGAAGAGTGGGTAGCAGTGAATGTTTAAGAATAACCTTTGTGTGAGTTAAATGTTTCATCAGTGAGAGAAGTTTTTTTTTTTTTTTTTTTTTTTTCTACTGCTGTTTTGTAAAATCCTGGCTATCCTAAAGTAAAATGTGGGGTGGTGGTAATGGGAGTATTTGTGTTGTAACATTTTCACCTCTTATCTTTCCTGCTATTGAGGTGCAATTCCCTGGTGGAATGGGGGAGGAGAAGAAAATTAAGGACCCTCCCCCCACCTCCAAGCTTTGATTTTTCTTGCTATTGACTGTAAATTAGATGGTGAAATGTTAAGTTCTCCAAAAGGAATGAAATCAATAGGCTAAATAACATGAATGATTCACTTACTTTCATTGTTTTACAAATTACTCTCTACACTGAAATTTTTTATATCTATCTATCTATCTATCTATATATATATATATATATATATATATATATATATAGATGTATATCTGTGGTAAAGTATTGTAAACATTTACTCTATTTACATTGTTCAAACTATTGTCCTTATATTTATTGCCTGATTCACAATGTTTCAGCTGTTGTACACTCTAATCTTCATCAGTTGAGATAGGGTTCAATTTGAAATTTCAATGTATATTATCTGAAAGGAGTTGAATAGAACAACAGGTGAAATGTGAATATAGCAATAAAGATGAGAACAACAATCCAAGTGATATAAATTGTGTGTGTGTGTGTGTATATATATATATATATATATATATATATATATATAAACATATTTAATATATATATATTTTTTTTTTTTTTTTTTTTTAAATCATGTCACCCCAAGCAAGGCATTCCACTGCCACTATAGCGCAGGGTGTTACACAGGCCGATAGACGAGTTAGGATGTACATAGGGGGAGAATGGGAGAGTTAGTGTGTTAGGAGGTGTCTATTGACCTTACATCTAAACCCCTTGAGGTTACAGCCATCGGGGAAGCAAGCATGCGGAAGGGAATACCACAGGTGCAAAGTGCGAGAAGAGAAGCTGTTGGAGTAGAAATTGCATTTACATTTCATCGGTAAACATATTTAATATATATATATATATATATATATATATATATATATTATTTATATATTATATATATATTATATATACATATATATAATTATGTTATATATTGATTTTGTGTGTGTGTGCATATATAACATATTTAGTAGTTATTTAAACAAATTAAAAATGTCGATTGATTTTGTGTGTGCATATATAACATATTTAGTAGTTATTTAAACAAATTAAAAATGTCGATTGATTTCGTGTGTGTGCATATATAACATTTAGTAGTTATTTAAACAAATTAAAAATGTCGATTGATTTCGTGTGTGTGCATATATAACATTTAGTAGTTATTTAAACAAATTAAAAATGTCGATTGATTTCATAAATGTGTGTATGTATAGTCATCCGCAGAATGATCTGTTTTGCTGTATCACTGCTCATCATATATATAACTTATTTGATACTCATTTATTTAAACAAATTAAAAATATGTCAGTTGATTTCATAAATGTGTATATATGTGTGTGTGTATATATATATATATATATATATATATATATATACACACACACACACACATATATATAAAATAAAACGTGTGAGAAGCCGTGAATGTTTTCTTTAAAATATATGTTTATTGTTTTGATATTTATACAAGTTATAAAGTATTAATTGTTCATGATTTGCGCTAAACGCGTTTCAAGTTTAAAATTGACTCTCTTCAGGCGAACAAATTCGTGGTTTTATGTTTGATCATTCTGTTTAAAGTTAATAGGAAGTATGTGAAAAATAAATTAGAACAGTAAAAAGTATATAAAAAATAAAATAAATCAGAATAATGTGAGTTCAATGCTGGCATGTTTGAATCGTCTCTTTTCTCTGTCAGCATGTGTCCTAATGGGTTAATCAGTAAGTAAATAAACAGATATATATATATACACACACATTTCAATAAATTACAGAATTTTTTACTGAAGTTTTGACATGAAATATTTCTATTTCATATAAAAGGATACAAAGAACAAAATTATTTTCATAGTAAATAATGATAACTAATACATTTTTTATCGTAAAAAATTTTCAATTAAAACCTTTTTTTTTATTTAACTTTTTTTTTCTTCAGGCAGAGGTCATAGGAGGAACTCGGCATGTAAGTAATGCTTTGTAATATTTCTCTTTAGAAGTTCAGAAGTATGTGTTCTGCATTAAATGCAACTCTAATGAAGGGGTTGTGTATTCTGATGAAGTAATTTATGTTCACATCGGAAAATACATTAGACTTAATTCATTTATACTCTTCTTAGGAAAAGATAGAAAAAGAAATCTTTCTCATTGTTGTTTTTTTTTTTTTCCCCCCTCTTGGAACAAATGTGGATAGTTGCTCTTGTTTTCTGTTACCAGCATCTCAAAAAGCATCCAGGAAACGCAGCCATACTGACCACCAAAATGGCAAAACTTCAATAGAACGTCCATTAAAGAAGGAATTAAATTTGGCTTCTACCCATCACCCTCCTACTGCTGCTACAGTTCATGAAAATGTTCCCAAAAAGCGGGTTAAACTTTCTGAAAAGGAAAAGGGAGAAAAAGGTAAGTACCTATTCTGTTTCACTCTCTCTCTCCACTCAGTTTTAATTTCTTTCTTTTTCATTTGGCTTTTTCATTTTCTGTTGTATTTAATGCTTTACTTACAATCAACTGCCCTCGTTTGGCAAGTAAAGTTGTAAATGATTTCTTTATCAAAATTATTTGAAACAATTTTTATTTTTTTTTTGTCTTTTGAAAAAAAAATGTTCTTTTGTTGATTTTGCTTTATCATTTTTGTAGTTATCAATTGTCCAAATAATTTTTTAATGAATTTTTTTTTTTTTAGATGAAATCATTTTGTTTCACACTTTGTTATTTTTTGGGCATAATGAGAGGGGAGATAAGAAATTTGTTTGTACTGGAATAGTTCAGTCTCTATGTTTCAATTCCCCCCTCACTTTTTTTTTTTTTCTAATTAGTTCATTTATAATTGACTTTGAATTAGACAACTTATCAGTTACAAGAAAACAAAATGTCTCATCTGATAATCTATAGCATTAAGAAAGAATTAACTTTATCCATTTTATTTTTTTTTTAATTGCTCATTTGCCAGATTTTACCTTTTCAGCTTTTATTAAGAAAATAGATTATAAAATGTTTTTAATGATTTTATGCAAAAAATGAATTTCATGACTTTTGAAAAGTTTTTCAAATTATATCATCAGATATTTTCTTTTTCTTTTTTTTTTTTTTTTTTTTTTACTCCAGGCTTATTAGTAATATTACCAAATTGAGTGTAACACATTTTAAAAAAAATTCTTTTACACATATGAGATCATTAGTTTGTTATGTGGCTCTCATCAAATGTGAAAGCAAGAATGTCTGTTATTTATAGCAAAAAAATTTTTTTTTTTTTTCACTCCAAATGTCTTTTTGTGAATTGCACTGCATTAGTTTTCTGATTTAGAAAACAGTTTTTTTTCTGGCTATATTGGTCATGCTATTTATATTTATTTAGTAAGCTTGGTCTGGCATAAAGTTATGAGGACTGAGATTCTTTGGAGGAATTCCTGCTAGTTGTAAAAGTTTGTAAATTTCATCTGTTCCCTATTGTCCCATGGCGAAGTACTAATTTCTTTCCTAATTTTGGAAAGAATTTACATTGAAATCAGAAAATGGCCAATTTTCAGCAATTGGTAAAACCTGGCAAATGACAAAACTTGTTTTTATAAAAAATACAGTTGGCTGTTTTTAAGAAATTTCATCCAGTGTATAAAAGGCATTTTTATTGAGTATATTTTAGGCTCAATTAATCAAGATTAAAATGTCCTGCAATAAAGCCTTATTTCATTTTGATTTTTTTTTTAATGCAGAATAGGCTTGAAAATTATTTCAGTTTAAATTTAAAAAAAAAAATAATTATGATGAAATTTGCTCAAATGTCATTATTGCCAAGATTTGATTGTGATAAATGTTTAAAAAATAAAAAAAAGAATCTTTGAAATTTTGCATTTTTTTTGTTTAATCTTTTTATATTTAGATCTATTATAAATGATTAAAAAATACCCCTCAAAACAACTTCTTAGCTAAAATTTGTACTTTTGGAAATGAATGTGGTATCTCTTTAAATTTTAATTCCATAGCAATCACTATTGTGAGACATAAGATGACATTCAAACCTTTAAAACATCAACTCCAAATTCTACATGATTATTTACAATGGTTATAAATCTAAAATTTGTGTTATTGCTGCCATGTAGAATGGGGAGCAAAATAAAGTGGGTGGTGATAAAAACCTTTGACAGCTGAAATTAAAAACAAAAGCCTATTTTCTGTAGAACCTTGTTTTAGCTGTTGGATTAATAACAATTCTGTGTTAAAATATTAAAAAGGTACTGTTATATTTGACATTGTAGAATTTAAAAGTGACTTAACAAAGATCATAGCAACATCTTCAATCACAAAAAGAAATTATACTGTCTTGATATTCTGTAGTTCTGGTTCAAAATCAGTTGTTGGCAGAGAGGAAAGGGGATCTATTAAAAACATATTTTGCTTTTAACCATTTACTTTCATTAAAGTAAAAATCCCTAAACTAAGAGATAGTAAATTCTACAACAAACTTTGCAGCTTATTTGGATTGTCAGCAACAAGGTTAGAGACTTCTTGTTAAAGATCATGTTACGAAACATTTTTGATTTGGCCAAACAACATTAAAAGAATTATGTTACATTAACACCAAATGACAGAAAATTACTGTGAAAATTACTTGCTTTCTTGGCAAGAAAAATATATAAGTATTTGTTTTTTCTTTTAATGTTACTTGATAATATGAAGTTAGAAGAATATTAACCATGCATTAGTCCCCACTGATGTCTGAAAATAGCTAGACTCCTGGGGTGTTTACACACCCTAATAGAAAAATGCTTATTGTATTCAAATTATGTAAAATATTGTTGTACTGCTGAAAAAAATAACAGGAAATCTCTGTTACAAGAATCATTAAATTAAAACTGAAGATATTTTTCATTTCAATGAAAAATACATTTGTTGCATAAACACATGTAAATAAAACTGTGAGTTACATCAATACAATAACAGGAAAGTTTTACTCATCAAAAACTTGAACTGAAAATATAATTATTCATTGAATTGAAAATTATAATAAATTTATTACATAAATGTTTGTTGTAAATAAAATTGTAGGTGAAGCACATCAATACAATAACAAAGAAAAGTTTTACTCATCAAAAATAGTCACAAAATATTTCCATGAACAGAAAATATTACATTAGCTAAACTGATAATTACAGGACTAAAAAAAAAAATCTAAATCATGAAAACTTACCTTTGTTAGTTATGAGGTGGGTTGACAGAACACCTGACAAAGGCAAAGCGACATCCGTTTCCCATGACAATTGAGCTACAACTGCACCACACCATGTGCTACACACACCAAGCGAGTTAGGAGAGTAATGGGAGGGAGCACCCCCCCCCCCCCCCAAAAAAAAAGTTGCCGAGCAAAAATTATGAATACTTCAAAAAGAAATATTGGAGTGACCTCATCTGATTAATGTAGTGTTTATATAGGATATGTTTGACTGTTGGGATTAATATGGTCTAGACTCCTTCCTTCCTCACATCTCGTGGGTCATATTGTGTTACTAGACAATGTCCATCTCCTTTCTAAAATGGTGAGTACAAGTTGAAGCTTTTACCTGAACCAGCATTTTATTGACAATTTGAGAGCATCTCAATCTCAAACGCATTTGTTTAAAGTTAACATCTACAATCTTAATGAACTTGCTTTGCTCATTTTATTTCTGCTGCAAATCACCATACCCTCTACTAAGTGTGTGTGTGTGTATGTGTATATATATATATATATAAAATTATTACTTTAGAACATGTGCAAACTACTACAAAATTGTACATTTTGTTTCAACACTGAAAGAACAATGTCTCATCAGGTAGTTAAAAATGATGATAATAAACGTTTTATTGAAAAGATTTTTAAAAAAAAGTAAAAAAAAAAGTCTTCTGAGCAAAATTTCTCTCTTAGCTGTTTCCATTAGCTCTTTCCTCTGTTTCCTCTTCATTTTCTATTTCTTCTGTATCTTCCTCTTTCTTTTCCTTTTCTTGATTTCTCAGCTTATTTTCTGATCTTTTCTTCCCTCTTTCTCCCCCACACTTTTTAATATCTTTTTACCTCGTGCAAAAAGAAAAATTACAAAAATTAAGGGAAGTGGTGTTTTATATTCTTTTTTAAATTTTTTCAATAAAACGTTTATTACTATCATTTTTAACTACCTGATGAGACATTGTTCTTTCAGTGTTGAAACTAAATTTTACAATTTTGTAGTCATTTATAGTTTGCACATGTTCTAAAGTAATAATAAATAAATAAATATTTGTTGGTCTATTTTTATATTGAGCACTGTTTTAAATTAATGTTTTGAACGTTGTAATTATTTTCTTCGTTCTTATTTACTTGTGTGTGTGTGTGTATGTATATATATATATATATATATATATATATATGAATCTCCTGTTGATTTTGACATAGGAGGGCCCAGTAGTTTTCTACCCCTACAGATGTTTTGATTATGTTAGTACATACTTGTGTAGAACGAGCTACACTTTTTGGAAGAACTGGTACACTGTGTGCCACAAAGTCTCCAAACAACTCTCCTCAGATTTTAATTCAGTTTTCCTGCAGCTGGCTGCCACACTCATTGTTTGATAAATAAGATGTGGACATCTAATTCAAGTATGAAATGTCCATTACAATAACATTTTATAGTTGTGTGTCTCTTATATTAACCATTTCCTTATACTGTGAAACCTTCGGCAGGAACTGTTAGCATTAGAGTTTATAAAATCTTTTGATTAAAACAATTTTCCAGGAGAATAACTTTCTCAAGTTCACTAACTGCATTCGCTCTTTCAAGTATTGATGGGGAAGGAGCTTTCTTTCACACCATTGTACACACATACACTCTGCATGTGAGCATAGCATAGTGACTGTTGGTTTTCCACTGTAATATTAAAATATGTAGATGTGTAATGGATTCATTAAACCTGTCCTTCTACTAAATTGTCATTGGTAAGTTGCAGGGTTGTGTTGTGTCAAATTAGATAAGAAAATCTAAATCTAAATATTGCAGATAGTCTCTTTATCCACTTATCTTTAAATGGCAAAATATCCAGGATATTGCTTTGTCAGCTTGTGGAAAGTTTCTCTTTAATTTTCCCCTATCTTATTGTCTCTATTCTGTTTGATGAGTACAATCAAGTAATCTCCCTTTGTTTGCGAAGGAGAAACTACTTTGCCATGGTACACGGATGTGATCTAAATCAGGGGCCCAAACCAACCCACCAATCAATTACATGAGTTTTATTACTGGTGCAGTAATCTCTTCATTATTATTATTATTATTTGAATCTTGTTTTTGAATACGACTCCAGTATTCAGTGAAAATTCAAGGCTGATACTTCAACTATGACTAATATGTCACATTCTGCCTTAACAGTGGTTTACTTAACTGTGTGACCAATTCTTGGAAAACAGGCTTAGACAAAAATTGATTTCTAATAAAAATCAATGGACAAAATGCATTTTAATATTTTCTGCGCAAAAGAATGTTGGAAAGTTTGTAATTTGACCCACTCCCCACGAACTTTTGGGAAGTGCATTTAGCAAAGATATTCAGTATTTTGGTCATGTTTCTAGATCTAAATGAATAAAATGTGCAGATGAGATATATATATATATATATATATATATATTTCATTTTTCCTGCTAAGCTGAGTTTATTTCCAGATTTTATTAGTGTGTATCTGAATTTATTTTCTGTTCTTAATTTGTGAGCTTATATTTGTAATGAGTTTGAAAGTTGGCTTTTAAAATATTTTCTTGCTCTCTTGTACATAGGCATGTTTCTTTTAATCTTTATAATTGTTTTCATTTTCTGTTAATTTAATCTGGACAAGAATTAGACATTCAGATTGCAGCTCTCTTTCTTTTATCCTCCTCTTAAAAATAAAATAATGATGTAGATAATTATTTTATTTTTTAAATTGGAAGAAAGAACTTGTGGCAATAATTTTTTATGAGATTGTGAAATATGAAGTAAGAAGAAATTGAAATTGCTTGGAAACAAAACATATAAGCTTGGGGAAAATTCTCAAAATATAAAAATTGATTGGGGAAAAAAAATTAAAACCTTGCTTCTAAGTTTTCCAAGCATTTTAAGAATCCACAAGTGCGTGGAGGTGATTTATTAATTTTTTTGCATATACAGAATAATATGCCTAAGAATTAGATTATTTAAGGTAGAATTTAAATTAATAAAAACAAATTAAAATATAGTTAAAAATGATTAGAATTACAGTATTTACATTATTTGGACTATTGTCCTCATCTTTGTTGCCATTTGTACGATGTTTCGGTCATTGTATGCTCTGGCCTTCTTCAGATGTTAGGAATCAAACCGAACCCTTTATTACGATCACTGGGGGATATGAACTCCATTCCTTGTGGGAAGTTATGAATTATCTCCTTCTAACCCTGCAAATTATTTGTTCACTACTGTCCTTAAGAACACATGGCCCAGTGGATATAGACGTTGGTTAGTTCCTGACTTGACTCTTAGAGTTGTGATTTCAATACCAGCAGTGGTGAATAAATAACTTGCAGAGTTAGAGGGAGATAACTCCTCACTTCCAATCGAATCCTGCAAGGAATAAAGTTCATATACCCCAGTGATCGCAATAAAGTGTTCAGTTCAAAATTCCTAGCACCTGAAGAAGGCTGGAACGTACAATGACCGAAACATCGTACAAATGGCAACCAAGAATATAGACAAATACTAAAATTAGAATTTTTATTAAAAATTGAAATATAAAGAAATGAAACAAAATTTCATCATTTCAAATTACTTTAAATTTTTTCATTTATCATTTTAATTATTGGCAGAATTGAGTGAGCATTGTGATTGTTTACCTCCCTGTCACTCTCTTTACCTACCTGCTTGCTTACCTGCCTGAGTATGTGTGTTTGTGAGTGTGGGTGTGGTGATGCATAAAGAGATATTCTCTGTTTCAGTAGCAAGCAAGGAATTTGTCATCGAAGAGGACCACAATCCTTTCAAGTGTGTCTTTGAGGACTGTCACAAGAGCTTCCGTAAGGAACACCGGCTGGAATATCATGTCAAGTATTACCACATGGAAGATGGTAAAGCAGTGACCAGTCCAAACCTCCCTCCACCCAAACGACGCAAGACTTCTAGCATCTGTGAGTTGGTTATATATATATAACACCTTCCTCACTGCTACTCTCACTGTTGCTGCTACTCTCACTACAACTACCGATGACTATGACTACTGCCTTTTTGCTCATTAACTCTCGTCTGCACTCACTCTTTCGATGATGCTGTATTGCAAAAGGGTCTTTCTTTTCTCTCTTTTAGATACAGGCTAATATTTGGATGTGAAGAATGTGTGGAACAAAAATACCAAAAAAAATTTGAATTCAATATAGATGATGAAAAAATCAATAAAAAAAAAAAATAGTATTTAAAATATATTAGACAGTTTCACAAAATAATCACTGTTGACCTCGGAGACATGCTTGCCAGGAATTAAAATTAGACAATTATTAGATACATCATCATTATTATTATTATTAAATTATTGTAATTTGTAATTACTGAAAATTAACCAAGATGTTTGTATTTTGTTTTATTTCCACCGACTGAAGATACAAAAATATCTTTAGCTACTAAAACAGATTATCTCAAAGATGAAAAGTAGTTTTAATTCAATCTTTTGGATAAAATAAGCAATTTACATACTCTGATGCTATTGCACATTTGTGCCTTGAGACTCGTATCCTCATTTTGATTGCTATACTCACAGGTTTTTTTTTTCTATTTTGAACAGAGCCCTTCATTTAACTTCCAGGGGTAGATTGTTGTTGTTCTAATTTCCTTGCTCGAGGAAGACAACTAGTATCAGTTAATTCTCTCATTAGTTTGCCTTTAGGTCACTTGTTCATTTGTTGTAATGAATCACAGTGTATTTTCCACACTATCTGACCCAAGAACTCCTGACCATTAGAGGTGAGCCAGATATTTTGTAACCAACATTTTGATCCACTAAGCCATCTGTTGTCTTTGACAATCCAGTGGTGTAATTTTGCACATTTAATCTTAAGGTTTCTAATCAGGTCAATAAATTGGTGAGAGAATTAATGGATAAGGTCTATCTTCTGTATTGATGGAAAGAAGTATGAGAACAGTCTATCTCTGTAGGTTGGGTAAAAAAGGGGGTTCAATTCAAAATTTCAAGAAGGTTGTCAAGTATGATGGCAGATACTTGAAGAAGACCAGAATATAACAAGCAAGATGAGGATACTAGTCTGAATGTAAAAAAAGCACAATAATAATTACTACTCATCTCAAATTTCAATATAAATCACTCATTTTTGTTTTTCTAAAAAGTAATCTCATGATAATTGAATGTAAGAATTATAAAATTAATTTTTTTTGTTGTACAATATAATCTCACCTAGTTTTCAGTACATTTGTCATGTTGACTATCCACAAAACAAGTGATATTCCATATTAAATTTTTATCCTCCCCCTGCCCTGAATTGTACACAACCATCTATTATTTTATTTATTTTACTGTCACCTTAAAAATCTTTCAGTGTCTGTCAATCAGACAAGTTTTAGATCTTTTAAGATGACAAAATGGTCAGAAAGTATTGAATCATCCATGTCAAATCAGTATGGGTCTGACCACCACAGACACAGATTTTTTTTCAAATTTGATACATTATAGAGTTCCATGATACAAATTGAATACTACCTAGTTTACATCTAGGTCAAAGGGTTTCTGAGATATGACCCTTTGCTAAAAAGGTGAATTTTGGAAAATAGTAACAAAGTTTAAATATCAGTATCTCAGTTGTTTTTTCACCTACAATGCTAAATTGTATATGATTTTAAAGTACTTGGATATATCTCTTATTTTTGTTTAATTTCTCAAAAAGTGTATCTTCAATTTTGTTTTTTTGTTTTTTTTATTTGACAACAAATTTGTCTGCTTTATAGATATATAAAGATATGTACAAATTTTGTGGTGGACTTTTGACTAGTCTGAGTTACAAGGGTTTTACTGAGTTGGGCCAAATTCAAAATGGCAGATTTTGCTATTTGCTAACATTTTCATATCTCCCAATAGGGTCAAACTTGTATATCTCTAGAAAGCTCTGTGAATGATGATTAACTACGGTCATAAAATAAACAGAATTTGTGGTTAAATGTTGATCAATTCGGTGAAAAATAAACAACCTTATTTTTGCTTGTGTTAACAGTTTTATTATACAAAAATGGATTTTTATATCAAAAAGTAGCATAATGAAAATAATTATTTAAAAAGTGTTGTGAATTAATGTTAAAATAACATAAAATAATGTGAAAAACAAATGATATCAGTGGTTAACAAAGTTTTGTTGATATGGTACACTAAAAGCACAAAACAATCAAATTTTAAATTGTTTTTTTTATTTTATTTTAAAAATTAAGTTTTGACCATAAAAGGTGATACATTGAAATGAATATTTAAAAAATGATTCTTAACATTTACAAATATATTAACAAGTAAATTTGTTTTTCTGCTTGTTGAAATACATGTTTAAAAATTGGGATATGCAAACCACTTACTTTTTCACTCAAAAGATTGACCAACTTGGGTTGTATCTTTAAGGTTACTTCAAGAAATTCTCTTACCTGAAATATTTTAAGCTTTTTCCATCTTAATTTTCACACGTAAGTTCTTCCAGTGTCAGTTATTGGATTAATTAAACTAAGAATGTCAAATTAACTTCAGCTGATGTTGAAGTACTTTCAGAAAACCCAGGTAATATTAATTCTATTTGACAATGGGTGCATTTTTTTTTTTTTTTTTTTTTTTTTTACACACCAGGGCTCAATTTAACTTATGATATTTTAACAGCAATTTTTTTTTTATATTTCTTTTAATCCTTTTTATTTTTTTTTTATTTTTTAAAACATTTTAAAAGGGCTGTAGCATGTTTTATCTAATAAAAGTCTTGTTGGTATTTCTATTTTTGATTCCACAAGTAAACTGTCTTAGAAAAAAATATTTGTCTGAAACTTTTTTCTTAAAAAGAAAAAAAAGTATTTCATAATTATTTTATGACAAGACAAAATATTTCTAAAACTGAAATGTTCTTTCTTTGAAATCACATGATCTATGAGCTCATACAAGACTAGTGAAAATCTTGTAAAAATTATAATCATTTTAAATAAATTTCTTATTTAACATTGGTGATAGCAGTCATAGCAAAATTGAATAATTAATGAAAAAAAGTCAGACATTGAAAACAAATGAAATGGCATGAAAAAACATTAAAGAACTTTGAAAATATTAATTTGTTAAATTGTAAAAAGTCTTGCTTTTTATTTCCTTGGGAGAGAAACTGAACGTTAACTCCGTCTTAATTGAATTTTTCTATTTATTTATTGTGTAATTTTCAAATTTTTTTACATAATGAAAAAATAAAAACATAGTTTTTTCTGAGAAAAGAAAAAGAACTATGTAACTTTAATAGTCCTTGAAAGACTAGTCAATTTAAAATTACGGATGAAACCTCAGATTCTATCAACTCAAGGTTACATGATTATTTATACGAGTAGAGACCTAAATTAAAAAAAAACAATAAAATAGCACAAAGATATCTCATTGTTTTTCTAGTAAATACCTTTCACCTACTGAGGATTTATGAATAATAATAATGTTGTATCAGTACACCAACATAATTTGAAAACAAAAACTGAATATGAAATTAAATATTACTTACCGCAACTGGTTTGCCTGTATTGGTGAAGAATCTCAACTACTATGAAAAACCACCAATATCTATAGTCTGAAGAGTAAGTGATTTGTTTCAAAGTACCATGTTTATAGGTGCCAATTTAAAGTCATGTTGAGGTTAGTCACCCCCCCCCCCTTATTGGTTTAAGACATTTTTTATTACTTTTAATACTAGCACATATTTTGACTTGGCAAAAAGTTAGAATGAAATAAAGTAATTATGGTTTAGATATTAAACAGAATCATGCAGTTATAGAAACAATGTGTTTGCTTATAACTATTAAATCTCAATCATTTATTAAGTGTCAAATATCAGCATCTGATGACCATCAGTATTGTTTGTTGCATATTTTCACATTATTTTATGTTAACATTAATTGATGACATTTTTTCAATAATTAATTTCATTATTTTACTTTTTCATATCAACATTTCTATTATATAATAAAAATGTAAGCACAAGCAAAAATAAGGTTATTTTTTGCCAAATTGATCGACATTTAACCAGAAATTTGTTGTCAAATTTAAAAAACAAATTGAAGATACAGTTTTTGAGAAGTTAAAAGTCTAGATCAATTATCTTATTTGACCTTTAGACAAATAAATAGATCAACTTATAGATCTATCCAAGAACTTAAAAAATTGTATATAATTTAGTATTGAAGGTGAAAAAATAACTGGGATATTGATGATATGAATTGAATGGTACCTATTTAAAATAGGTATCATTCAATTCATATCATGAAGTTCTATAAGTGTACCAAATTTGAAAAAAAAATCTGTCTGTGATGATCAGGCCCTTGTTGAGTTGACACAGAATAATTTTATAGCTTCTTAGTTCAATTTTGATCCTCTCTACTCATTCAAACAGTATTTTATCTTTGCTTTAATTTGATTTAGATTTGTGGTCAATATTGTTTATAGAGACACAGCCATAGTAAGCAGGATAATATGTATTTAAATCTATTAGCAAACAATCAGCCAATTTTGATACTACTGACCTTTTCGGTACAATTTTTAAACCTTTTTTGTTCCCATCAAACTTTGACTGAGTTGTTGATTTCATGAGTGTTTCTGCTTGTCAAAACAGTTCTTGAGAGCTACCATGAGGAAAAAGGGCTTTTTTGCAATATGTCAAAAATCGGAAACTATTTAAGTGTGGTACTATTTTCTAATGTCTTTTTCCATCTTAGCCTGCCCTCACACTCTTTGCCAGGGTGAGGTGTTCAACATTCAGACTAATATCCTCATCTCTTTTTGTCTTTTCTTTTGGTTACTTATTTTAATACCAATTCACCAAAATGAAAGCTCATTAAACTAATTAGTACTTTTTAAGGGGTGGAAACAAAATCTTATCTTGGGTCACTTTCTGCCACCAACCATTGCTCAGGTACCCTACCAAGTTCTTAGCAGACAATTTTTTCTTTCATTTGTTTTATATGATATAACTCCAAATTATCTTAACCTAATTTGTACTTAAAAGTTAATTTAAACAGAATACACTAGTCATAATTCTTTTCTCTTAAAGGAAAGCAAAGAGAAAATGTCTAAAGGAATTTTTATTCTAATTGGTTAATTTTTTTTTTTAATGCATTTTATTCCTGTTGTGAATATTAAAGATGAATGATAATGCATCATAAATAGAAGGAAAATACAATGAAATTTCATTTTTATCATTTGATAATAACTTTGTAATAATGCATCCATGATATTTATGAAACCTTTCAATCTACCAGGACTAAGTGGTGGATGGGTTCAGTTGATTGTTTTTGATCTACTACTTATGACAAATTTTCCAGATTAAGTTTTTTTTTTTTTATTTAATTTTTTTTATTTAAAGATATTGGGATATTTTGGCAAAATTGTTTTAAAATCTTGTGTAATTTTCGTCTCCTGTTACCTTGTTTGAAAACCACTTGTTTAGATGATTTACCATAATTTATTTTAATGGGGTTCCAAAATTTCTTTGGTGTTGTATTTAAAGCAATGGGATGTAGAGTCTGTTTTTATTAGTGATTATTTAGCTTTATTTTGACCTTCCTTGGTCAACCTATTTCTGTTACTACTTTAATGTTTTCATTATTTGAAATGACTGGCAAGAAAATCGATTTTTAAATCAAAAATAAACTAAGCCATGTTTTCTTTCTCTTTAAACTTTTTACCAGATCAACTGTGTTGGTTCTCTAGTTTGTGATGTACAAAATTTTCAAGAAATTTTAATAATAAATAAGCGAAATAATAATTTTTTTGTACTATTTTCAATTTAATTTTGCCCAAATCACCAACTTTGATTTACATATTAAACTTGAAAAGTTTGTCTTTATGCCATGTCCAGTATGTTTCTGTTTAATCTGAAATTTCTGTCAATAAAAATTGGTACTTTTATGAGTAGGGATTTCACAAAAAAGTATCTCAACCATAATGCTTGGTTGGTCCCAAGAGTCAAATGGGAAATGATAAGAAAACAGAAACTTAACTTTTTGTCTTTGGCACAAGAAAAATTTGTCCTGAAAAATTTGTTTGTTGAGGGAAAACCAAAACTTTCAGTTAACCGTTAACAAAACAGTTTAACTGGTTGGAGAAATCCAAAATGTCTGACAACTTGAATGTGCAGGCGCAAGGAGATGGAACCTTTTCAAAGATAATCCTTCAATAGTTGATCTCTGTAATTTTTGTCATGCAGTGGTAAGATTGTAATTTCCTTAGCAAACTTGGTTGCATTGCTGCCCTTTCAAGATACTCCTCCAACTTTTGGATCATAAAAATCAATCTGGTCTTTAAGACTTTACAGTACAGTCTTCCAGTTTAAATAATTTTGCTTTGCTGTAAAAATCTTAAGTCACTACACATTTAAGTATCCCTCCCACCCCACATACCTACAACCAAAAAAAGAAAAAAATCTTTAGAAAAACTGAAATTAAAATTAAAACAAATTTTTTTTCAACCAAGCATTGGAATCAAATTCTTTTTCAAATACATAAATGTAATGACTGTCGTCTTCATGAAATAATTTCCCAATGCTCATGAATTCTAATACTTAACCTTGTCAGGAACCGATCAGTCTTTACCAAGTCATGACATTAATCTGGCTGCTTTATTTTTCTTGCTGTAGGCTTTTACGTTCAATTTTATTGAAGTGATCATAGGTAAAGTGGGTTAAGGGCCAAGTAGTTTCATCTGAAGTGCTTCATTGGTGACATTCATTAGCAATCTTTCACTTGGTTGAAGTTGGTCATCGATTTCTTCTTATAGAAATCTGGTAGTCTTGTACTTGTAAAATTTGAAATTTTGCTACACATGTCAAAAATAAAATTTTACAGACCTGTTAATATTTCACAGCATGATTTAAAAAAATAATGAAGAATATGCATTTTGAAATGAGTTTTTTAAAAAACAAAAATGAGGATATTAGTCCAGATCAACTCACTGATTTGTTCATCGTATTGTAATGCTGTAATATCCATCTGTGTGTTTTAACCCAGAGAACCCCCACCTCAAGAGTTAGGGGTTGTGGTGTAAAGAGGGCAAAGGTGAAATGTTTCTGTTTTGTCTGGATATGTTGATTCATTTTTGCTGCATGGGGGATGAATCAACTGTATTTCTATGTGCATGCTCATTGTGTGTTTGTAAAGCCTGCCTTTGTGCGTGCGTGTGTGCATTAGACCTCCTCCCTCCATCTGCCTATAGTGGGGGAAATAGTTTTAAAGAAAGAAAATAAAAATAAGAACTAAAAATGACTTTTATTTACCTTCCTCCATCTTTGTCAGTTTTTATCACAATATTTTTCCAGCTAGTGTGAAAAGTACAACTAAAATAATATCTTCTGATCTGATTTGAACTGACATCCTACATCTTTCCAAGAGCCCCTCTTTCATATGCTCTGCTTTAACTAATTGGGCCATAAAAATGCTATCACAATAGAAGATGAGCAATAAAGAGTGTTGTATTAAAAAACCAATAATGATAGTCAAACTAGTAATCAATAAAAGATAATAAAAATGTTAGACTAGTAATGAATAACAAAAGTAAATATTACTATAGGGAAAAATGCTTAATAGTAAAGACAAAAATCTTTTTAAATAACCAATTCTTGTTGGTTGTAGAAAATGAATCCAAAATTGATGTTGGAAAATGTAAATATTTTCTTTCTTTTATATAATTAAGCTTTGGAGGCAAAAGTGCCAATAGGAAGATTGTATTGCTCCTGCTTTTCCATGTGCATTGAAGATCCTCATTTGTAATCCTGACCACCCCTTTCTAATATGCTTAGACATGAACAGCTATGAAAGCTGATTAGTGAATAATTTTCAACTATTGTGCAGTCTCTCTTTAACTTATATGCAACATAATTCAGGCTTTTAATTTTAGATATAAGGCTGTAAAATTTCTACTTTTCCTAATAAGAATGAAAACTTCCTTTGTCAAGCCAGAACGGAATGTACCTATCTCCTCAGCAAATAACTTAATTTTTAAATGAACATGTGAATAAATCTCTCTCTCTCTCTCTCACTTAGGATAGATGGAACTCTTGAGCTGTGGTCAGCATCCACTTCTGGCACTGGATTCAAAATTAAAACAAAAAAAAAAAAAAAAAACCCTATTTCCGTCTCAAGTGATGTCATTATTTTGTTGTTTTCATCATTTCCCTTTCAGCCAGCTGGTTCTCCATCCTTCCTCTGGTGTTCTGTTTTGTAATCTTCTCTTTCTGTTGTACGTCACTTCCTTGCAATGCAAGCAAACAAACTGTTGTTTACTGTTGGATGCCTTTACACCCGAGGAAGGTCGGAAAACCTGCTGAATAAAATGTAGTTATTAAAACAACTATAACGATAGAATTAGTCCATATAAATCATTGAATAGTATAAAAAAATATTCAGAAATTTAGGCATCAGTTGACAGAGTGCAGGAGATCAGTCAAAACATGAAAGAATTAGAAGAAAAGACAAAATAATAGCAAATTATCAAGGATGATTTTATTTTTGACTTTTAACTGAATGTACACACACAAAACAATCCATACATTCAGTTCAAAGAAAAAGGAAAATCATCTTTGATAATGGCTAAATGTATAGTCGAAAAGTGCTCAGACATACGGAACATTCGGACAATTTCTATGTCACTTATGTTCAGAAAAGAATGGAAAACATAATTGCAGTACCTTGGTGGTCATTTTTACCGAAACTTACGCACACAGAGTGGTAGCTTAATGATTAGAATATTTGTATCTATTTAAGGCTGTGATAAATCATCTTGTTCAAGTCATTCTGTTGATTTTAAAGTAGTACAAAAGCCTTGTTGTAAAATCAGAAAGTCGATGAATGGCCTTCCAGTTATGTGCACAAGTCCTGCTTTTTGATGGATGTAGTTTAACCAACTTTAATAAGAAGCCATAAAATTGCAGTATAGAAGGTTGGGGCTTAACTTGTTGTGATACAATTTTTTATTGAGCTATTTTGGTTGTGTTCATTTGTCAATATTTTCTTTTATTTATAACCATCTGAATTCTAACAAATGGAATTTATTTTTTCTATTTACTTAAACTAATCACTAAAAATTGATTTTACTGGAGATTTTGTGCCAACTACTTATGCATGGGAAAATCTCTAAAAAAGATTAAATGTAGACATCTAACATTAACAAATCTGACATTTATAAATGTGATAGATTTGTTACTGTTAGATTTAACAAGATTGAATTTGCATGAAATGACATATTTTAGCAGTTTCTTGATTCTTCTTTCTCAGTTTACAAGAGTCATCAATAAAATATGGTTATTAACAAAATGGCCTTAGCATGATTAGTCAGTGATTAAATTTATTTTTAATTTCCACTTGTTTTATGATGTATTAATGTAAAAAAAAAAATAGAAAAATATTGATACATAAACATTTCATAATTTCTAAAGGATTTGATTAAAAAAAAAAGGTAAAAGAAATGAACATAGCAAGAACCTTTGTATTTAACAGTTTGTAAATAGGCGAAATATTGGATTTTCTGGAAGGTTCATGCAGATTTTCAAGGGAAATTAAAACATGAAACAAAATTATGGCATTAAATATTTATTCAACTAAATATGAGCTGTTTTGTTATGCAATTTTTTTCCTTCAACTTAGATTTCATCTTTCCAAAATTTTCAACAAAGCACTCCTTATGTGATCCAAAGAATTAAAATTTTTACCATTGAGATTATTTTGCAAGGATCTGAATAAATTAAAATCCAAAGGAGCAATCTTTGGTGAATATAGCAAGTGGGGTAACCCATTCCAGTGAAACTGCAGGAATTTTTCCAGGTTGCCAAAGAAATATGAGGTCTGACATTATCGTGATGGAAAGCAACATCTTTCCTGGTTGCCAGTTCTGAAGTTGTTCTTGAATTGCTGCCTTTAATTTGTCCAGTTGTGCACAGTACTTTTCAGAATCAATGGACTGGTTACTTGGCAGAAGCTCACAGCACAGGATTCCTTTTCAATCACACCAGATGCACAGCATGACTTTCTTTGGATGAAGACCTGCTTTTGGGGAGGCTCAAGTTTGCTCATGTTGCTTACTCCAGGATCTTTTTTGCTGAATATTGTTGTAAATAATCCACTTCTCATCACCTGTCACAATTTGCTGAAAAAAGGGTCCATTTTCATTGTGTTTATGCAGCAAATCACAGACGGAAATGCAGTCTAAATGATTCTTTTCCCTTTGATCATGTGGTACCCAAAAATCGTAGTGATTTGAGTACCCAAGCTTCAGTAAGTGCTCATGGATGGTGAATTTTGGTAAATTTAATGGTTATGCCAATTCCTGCATTGTGTAATGAGGATTATTCTCAATCAATATCTTGATTTGGTTGTCATTTGTGATTGGGGGTGGGGTGTGTGCCTGAGCATTCTTTATCAATAAGGCTTCAATCACCAACTCTAAATGTAGTGAACCACTTTTTGTGCATTTCTGTCAGCTAAAGAATCTTTGCCATACATAATCTGTTTTGGTTGATTGCAAGGCATTTTTGCCTTTACTGTAGTAAAAATGTAAAATGCACCTTCCATTTTTATAGGAAGGCTAAATTGACACAAATTAAGTAATTTTAAACTTTATTTCTCAAGAGATAGTTTGAAGTGTGCTCTAATTGGAAATGTAAGCATATTATATCTGTTAATAAATTTGATTTGTTCTTGTGTTGGAACATGAATGACTAAAAATTGGTATGACCTTTCTGGACAACCCAATATTTCTCAAATGATTTCTCCTTTAAATTAAAAAAATTAATAAATATATAGACAAATAAAAAGCATATAATTTTTCTTTTTTATAAAACTGGTATAAAAAGCAATGATATTTTGAGATGTGATATTTTTCAAATTTAGTAATAATTTTTTTTTTTTTTTTTTGTTAAGATTAAAGTCATCAAAAATGAATCTTAAAATCTTCCTGTTTGTATTCCATAACTCTCTTATTCTTAGGTTGTTTTTGCACTTAAAGAAAAAAAAAAACTGTAGAAATATTTCAATTGAAAACCTGACATGAAAGTACATTTATAAATTTTTCATTTATGTTTGCTTATTTGACTTTATAATTAATACTGAAATAAATTTGAACTGATTTTATATAAAGTCTATTACCCCACCCCTAATATATTCTACATATCTCCTCTAAAGATCTATGAGGAGGTTGCCTTTATAAAAACAATAAATTTTGCAATGTAACAATCAAGGCTAACCCCCTTGTCTAGTTTTCAATGGAGAGAGGAAAATAGAAAGTCCATTTATTTATTTCAGATTAAGATAAATTAGCAATTTACATTATATCTATATTCAGCTATATCATGAATGGGGAAACAAAATTTGAGTTTTAGAAGGATGGATAGAGAAAAGATGTGTAGTTTATAGCTTTTTAAAATTTAATTTTATTATCGTTGACAAGATTTTGATGTAAAGAAAATATGAAAGTGAGAAAAATTTTGGAAATATTAATCTTTGAAACTGTAATCTTAATTCTCCACAAAGAAAATGAATGATGAAAATGAATGTGTTTTATTACCAGTGGATTGCTAACAAGAATTGTGACTGCCATATTCTGTATTCTCGGCTTTAGGGGGTTGTAATTTTCAGGGTGTCTAATACATGCATGTATTCTCATTTTGCTTTTTGCATGTTGTCAGTGGTTCTAAATATTTTTCTTTTTGCCTTTTTATTCCTTTTGTTGTTTTTGCCATTATTTGATTCTTTCTTTTCTTTTCTTTTTTTTGTGTTAAATTTTGGAAATACAAGAGGTTTGAATAGGATTTACAGAATAAGTTTTGCTTTTTTTCACAAGAAACGTGGTTAGTTACTATTGAGTATATTTTTGTTCATATAGAAATATTTATAACACTTGTAAGGAGACATTTTTTTTTTTTTAATACTAGCAAAATGTTTAACGTTTCATTTTCTAAGAGATTTAAAGCTAATTCATTTTGGTTCAGGATTGTCATAAATTCAAATCTGTCAAATCCAGATGATGATTTCCACCTTGTAGTGGAAATACGGTAGTACTTAGTTACTAGTAGTATGACTAATACAAGAATTTGTTAGTTTGGAAAACATTGGTCATCAACAATTAAAGTGTAGGTAGTTGTGTTCAGGTCACTCTATTTCATCTTTAGCATATTTTTTTTTAATTTTTTTAAAAATAAATATAGATGCCTGTAAACATTGATTTTAATTTGAACTTTTAGCTTAAAATTATTTCTACATATTACATGAGTTTTTTGTTTTTACACTAACTCCCCACCCTGCTAAAAAGAAAACTCTTGCGCTATTAATAATTCATGAGTAGGTATCCAAATATTTATGAATATTTGACCCTGTCAAATTAATGTGAAATTTGCTATGTATGTACAGTAACTTACAAAATTGTATTGGCAAAAGGTTCTTGTGATGAAGGGCTTGGGTTCAAAGTTTACAAACTTTTGATTAGTTCCTTGTGTGATTATACATAAAAATATAGGAGTAAATTTGAAATAACATTGTAGTTGTTTTGATCAAACACCATCTTATTTTTGTACTCTTGAATTTTTTCATTTTAGTTTTCTTTTAATTACTAAAATAAGAATCATTTTGAATGAAAACCTGTTAAAATAAAAGATGATTTATTAATTTTTGCTAGAGAAATCAGTTTCTTTATTGAATTGAGAAATGGTTTAAAGCATTCCTTTTAAGTCTAAAACTTTGTCACTTTCATAGCTTTGTAGTTTATTTAGTAAGGATGTGCATTTGTGGCTGCAGTGGATATTGGATGTGTGTTGTGACGCAGTGCATATCGGCACGAAGTGAGAAATCGGAGAGCCGAGTTCTATTTTCAGTTGAATTCGTTGCATTCACTTACGTGCAAATACTCTTCGAAAAGGTATGAATCCATTTCTTCTTCCTCCAGCTATGGGTTAAATAGGAGGACAGATTGGGTTATGTAGCCTTAGTTGGCAACCAGTTTACTACAGAAAGTAATGACACCTTACTGCAGGAAAATCTACCCAGTTTCTTTTGAGATATGGCGCCCGAGTATGTATGGCACTTAACTTGACTATACTTGGAGGTTGAAAAATTAGGAAGCTTGGATTTGATAGTGTGATGATTTCAAATCTTACTTATTGTTAAAACTTTGAACAAAATATTGCCTCTTTGATTTGGTAGGAAAAGAAAAAAAAATCATGTTTTAATTGAAATAACAGAGAATGATTTTGTAATGATTACAATCGCAACTTATTAAAAAGTAATGAAAATATCTCCATTGTTACATTCACATACAATAAAAATACTTCTCTTTGCGTCATGTTACTTATTTGAATATTGTCTAATCTGTAGTAAAGGTGACAAAATTAATTTTTGTTGACTTTTTAATAGAGGCTTCTTGCTATTTGATTTCTCTAGACTATGAAAGATTTTTAATTATTATCAAATGTTTGAGAGCAAACATATAAAGACTATCTTTTCAAGTCGATTTCTCATAACTTTACGTTAATGTTATCCTTGTATGTTTACTGTGAAGCAGTCTTAATTTATTAGACTTTTTGATTGCTTGAATCCATTGAAAATATTTAAATCTATCTCATTGATAGAACTGGTGCTTGAACATAATTCTGACACCCTTTTTAAGCTCAAACTTAAAAGCAAAAACAAAATTGCCACTATACACATGAAAAACTATCATTCCAATTGTTACAGTTCCTCTGATTTACGTATTGTGAATTTTAGATTGGGATTTGCTTCTGAGCAAACTCATGTGTGGCTTCTTTTACTTTATATACTTTCCTGTCAAGTGAAAACTATAAGTTTGGAAAGCACTGGATGAACTCTCAATGGCTACAGAATGAAATATACAGCTGAATAATGCAACAAATATCAGTTTAAAATGTCAAGATCAAACTAATAAAGATGATGATACTCTTCTTTTTGGAGCATGGCACACTGACATTTTTTATTCAACTTGGTCCACATTTAATGAGAACCTTTGTTGAAAAATGCTGTTGTATTTAAAATTTTGTTTGCTTCTAATATTTAATACTTTTTTAAACTGATTATGAAGTATTTATAAAAAAATATAATATATAGCCAGATAATTCTGATAAGGAGTATTATTAATATTCTCTAAGCTTATGCTATGACACAGGGATACAAATGTTAGAGCACTCACTGAAAATTGCTCATTCAGAATATGATGGGTAAGATTATCTTTCTTTCTGTTACTTCCCAGCAAGGTGACTTGATAATCAGTATTATTTTGCTGTCTTTAGCTCTTGAAAGGAAAAATATTTTTTTTTTTTTTTAAGTTGAACCAGTTTGCTTGTGACGTACTGCATCCAAACCAACAGAATGTAGGATATTTGGTAATTTCTGCACGATAATTTTTCTGTTTGAAGTCCAGTAAATTTGACAGATGTTAAGATTAGTAACTGTTATATCATCGTTGGAATTAAATTGAAATCATATTCAGTTTCTGCTTTGTGTTTCTGAAAGATTATTTCCTTATTAAATAATTAGCAGAAAAAAATTCTTCTATATAACTTGTAAAATTTGGAGATTTTTGAAAACAGAACTATACGCTTTGGAAATAGAGCAAAAAATGTTAATTTCATTGTGCATTTAGGAAACTAGAAGTTGTTAAAGAAACTCTGCATTAAAATTACTTAAACACAGAATATCATCCCCTCTTTGTAGTTTTCAATTTTAAAGATTATTTAATCTTTTAAATGCTTTAAGTGTTGACCATTTTCAAAACTGCCCACATTTAGAAGTTAGAATAATTTTTCATTGCAGTTTTTCTTCTGATGCCTGCTTGTCTCACCTTTCAAACAACCTTCAGTCTTGGATAAGTCTACTCTTAAATGAGATCTTAGTTTACCTGTTAATTTGGAATGGTAAACACTTATCTCTTTGATGTTCCTCTAGCCTTCCTGCCATTTTAGAACAATCACTCACTTCATAGAACTGTTCTAACTGTAATCAGATGCATTTTTAAGGAGGAATAAAGAAAGGAGGATAAGTAAAATAGCAAGAGGCCTACTTTTAGGGGCCTGGCATGTTAATGTTTATTTCTGTCTCTAGTAAAAATACTGTTTCCAAATCTTTGCTACTTGGATAAAAATGAATTTATTTAATTGCACTTGTGACTCTTGATGACAGATAAGTGTAATGAATTTTTTTTCCAGCTGCACAGAGCAAAATCCCCAGTCAAATAAATCCCAATGAATGGTGTCAAGAGAAAAGCCAATTCCTTTCATTTGGTAGAAAGACCAAGATACAGGTGGAGAGGCTACAAAAGAATGGTTGGAAAGAGTAGGTTAATTTTGGCCAAATTTTTTTCTCCTTAAATTGAAGTTTATATTGTATATTTCTGTTTATCAGGTTCAACAGATTCAGAACATTCCCAAAAGGCCAAATCTGAAGGTTCTTCAAAACGACGCCACTCACAATTTTATGCCTATCCCTCTCTTGACAGCACTTCAACATTGGACAGTCCAGGACATTTTTCCCATGAAGACAGTTGCAGTGCTGATCTTATGGAAGGTCAGTATTTTTTCCTTTGTACTTAATGTAATCCACTGGAAGGTAGTGTGTATATTTTTTTTTTTTAATCATTTCACCCCGAGCAAGGCAGAAATGCCACTGATGTGCAGGGGGTGACATAAAGGAACAATAGAAAGCTGAGAAAGCAGGTGCGATGACAGATACATAGGTGGAGAGAAAGGGAAGGGTATACGGGGGTGGGGAGAGAGCTAGAGTCCAGTGGTTAGTAGATGAGTATTGACTTTGCATTTAAATTTCTGGAGGTTGGAGCTGTCAGGAAAGCAAGGATACGGGAGCGAGTTCCACAGGCGGGAAGTGCAAGAGAAGAAGCTGTAGGAGTAGAATTGTCGTCTGCATTTGGCTAACCTGACTGTGAATAGGTGGGACCCAGTTGCCAGTTTGGTTGCACGAGTAAACGCCTGTTGAGGAGGCACCAGTGACTTAAGTTCGTCCGAGCAGAAGCCATGAAAGTATTTATAGAACAGACAAAGGGAGGCCACATTTCGACGATGGGGAAGTGGCTGCAGTCGAGCCACCAGATCAGTACCTATCACATTACAGACTCTCCTTTGGAGCCTGTCAAGAACACTGAGGAGAACGGCAGGGGCACTTGACCATAAATGGCAGCAGTACTCCATGCACGGACGGATGGTTGACTTGTATATATGCAGGATGGATTCAGGCGGAAAAAACATCCCGGATCGACATAGTGACCCAACCTTAGCAGTAGATTTTGCTATGGATTCAATATAGTGGTTCCATTTGAGGTCTGAGGACAGGGTAAGTCCAAGGAGGTGTAGTGTATTGCTCTCCGGGAGAATCGCTTGGTCCATGCTTATGGGAGGCAGGAGAGGTTGCCTGTAATGGTTGACAGACAACAGCTTGGTCTTAGATGAATTGAAGTTGGCAAGCCACTTCTTGCCCCAGTTCACCACAGAGTGTAGATCCCGTTCAAGGTCAGCAGCGAGATTATGTCTGTCCGCCACGGCAGGTTTCTTACTGGTGCGGGAGTATATTGTAGTGTCATTTGCGTAGATGCCTACTTGGGACTTGATCTCGTCTGGGAGGTCGTTGATGAAAATAAGGAAGAGCGTCGGGCCCAGGATAGAGCCCTGTGGGACACTAGCATTCGTGCTGTGGGACGAAGAGGCATGCCCATTCAGAACGACCTTCATTTTGCGGTTATTTAAGAAAGATTGGATTAGGTCAAGCAGGATGTGGAGAGGGTTTGTCACTTTGTTTGAGAACAACTTCTTGGTAAGAAGTGAAAGAGGTATTTAGGTGTGTTTTACATGAATTCAAATTTCAATTACTCTATAAAAGCTTGATTAGACCATCAAAGTCTACCAAAATGGCTTTTGGAGTCATTATTTTGCTATCTGAGTTGTGACACTTGGGGAGTTGATTGAAAATAATAGACCAGAATTTGTGTTCATATTTTCAATCAAATTATTTTGAAAGATAATAGTTTAAGAATCCAACAGAGAAATTTGCTTTTTGGTAGAGTAGTTTTGAGAAATGTGTATGAAATGTCCTGCCAGACACAAGAGACACTCAATAAAAAACTGAACATTATCAAACTTTTTGGTAGCATCTCATTTGTGTGTGTGTGTGTGTGTGTGCGTGTGCATGCGTGCATGCATGCTTAGGTGTTCGTATATGTATTTATTTTGTATTCCACATGTTTTTTTTACTGTAGTTCAAGTAACCTCTTTTGCACTAATCTTTCAGTTGTTCCATCTGACTGCTGACTAATAACTTGAAATGTACCCAAAACCTTCATCATATCTACCCCCCCCCCCCCAAACCTCTCCTCATACCCAGTAAGTGCTATAGTGCAGGATTGATATTGATTTTACAGAGGAATATGGCTAAATGGATCGTTTGTTTATAAAGCTTTTAATCACCATGTTTGGCAAAATAAGATAGGAAATGTAACCAGAAACTGTATAGAATGTAATTTGCTATTTTATTTAAATGGTGTTTTGTCTCAATCAGGCAATTGTTGAGTTTTGGGCTAATTTCTAGAAGGAATTAGTAAAATTAAGGCAAATGATAATGGAATGATGAAAATAATAGGTTTTGGTATATTATCCTGATATTCTCTTTAAGGAATGTCTTTTTCTGTTTTTGATTGTAGAAGAGAGTGAGGCTCCTCCAAGCAGCAAACGACATAACAAGAGGAGTAAAAACAATTCTTTCAGTGGTGAGTATCAATCAATCTTACCAAAATCTGCTACACCCAGACCCTTTCATATCAAACCCCCCCTCTAACACCTATTTTTATTCTTTAAATTTTGCCTTTTATTTGTTATAATAGAAATGTATGATTTGACATCAATATATTTGTCTGCTTTAAATTTTAGTGTCAAAGATGAACAGTGTGCACATGAACGCATTTTAATGTAGGAATGGCAAGGAATTGGTGATATCTGGGAAAGAAAAAAATGGTTGGGAAAACATTAAAGAAAATAAACCGTTTTGTTTCCCTGTTTATTTCAGCCTCTGAACGAAGCATTTTGGCTGATTCATTAGCAGATGAAACTCTGGAAATGGAAGAGGAAGATACAAGCAGTGAAGTGATACATTGTGTGTGCAACCAGGTGGAAGAAAAAGGCTTAATGATACAGGTAAGTGATAAACACACAATTCCCCTCTTCACATTTCCCATGGATTCTTTACTTCTCTCTGTTTTTATATATATATATATATATATATATATATATATATATTTCTTATAACATACAAACCTATTATATATATTCTGTCTTAATGCTGGCTGAGAATGATGCTTTGTACTGTAAGGGCCTTGCGCTGTATGTATGCATCTGATTTACTACACGTTTGATTAGGCAGCTATCGTTTTTTATGGCCTGTGGTGCTAACTAGTTAAGGAACTTGCTGTTCTTTCTTTGGACATGTGTAAAACCGAGAAGCAATTGGCCACATCAACATTATTCTGTGTTGAATATTTGAAAAGTCTTGAAAGCATGACAAAGAACTTATTTCAGTCATTATTTATTATTTTTTTATCATCATTTTAAAACGTTTTGGATTGGTAAAATCAAGATAGGTAGGCAGCCTTAGATTTTAACCTGTCAGATGGGTAAAGGCTAACTTGCTTATTTTTTTTTTTTTTTTAGTTAATCTTTGAGTATGAAACTTGCCCTGTCATGGTAGCTGTGAGTTTCTTGTGGAATGCTGTTTTTTTTTTCCTTTTCTTTTTTTTTTCTTTTTTTTAATCCGTGTTTTGTAGTTTCTTTCAACAAAGGGAGGAGATAACCTAAAAGTCTGTCTTATCATAATTTCTTTTCTTTTTTAAAAATCTTTCTACTACTATCTTGGTACTTGAAAACATGAAAGGTTTGGTAACTGACAGTCAATCATTATCAAAATATGGCATGCCTAGTGAAAATGTAGATTATGAAACACAGTTTTAATGTAACATTGAGAACTTTGTGTTTATCAATAACACGCAGTAAAGGTATGGTTTTAAACATGGTTATGCATGATGAATATTTATCTTCTTGTCTGTTAGATTAACAATGAATCAGTAAAATGAAATCGCTTCAAGACACATTGGAAAGCAAGTCATGTCTGTTCAAAATTAATATATGAATTGCTAAAAAAGAAGTTAAAAAAATAGGTTAATGAACAAGACATTGTTTCCTGGACGAACTGCAAACAATAACTGAATAATTAATTTATTTTTTTTAATTTTTTATTTTTTTTAATTTTTATTAGCATTCATTAGACTTTCCTCTAAACAAAACATTTTTCAGAATATATATATATTTTTAATCATTTTAGAAGTGGTGTTCTGTACATAATATAAATTCAGAATTAAATTGATGCCAGATTATATATTTTCTTTTTTTTTTTAAGAGTTATCTTCATCTTGCCTTTATTTCCAAATGTCAGATTTGAAACTGTATCTACATCATTGATAAATGTCTACTACTGTCTTTTTTTCCTTTATTTTTTTCCCTTCCATTTTCAAATACTATGAAATGAAATTCTCAACATTCCTCATTCATGTACATGTGTAGTCACACCAACATAACAAAGAAAGTCTGAAGTACTAAAGAATGAAGCGTGTCACTAGGAAATGTTTTTCACTTTGTCATTCCCCACCTCTGATATTGTTTTTGATTTATAAAAAAAAAATCTCATTAAGTGTGAAAGAATTAAAAATTAAAGAAAAAAAAACCGAAACAAACCAACCATTGGTGTTTCTGTTATGTCATTGGGAAAAGATTGTTTCTGCAGGGAGGAATTTAATTTTTGAGATTTGTACAAGCAAAATTTGTTTGTAAGGATGAAAAGATTCAGTTTGAAACTATAGTAAACATGAGAACACAATTTCTTTCTTTTTTTTTTTTTGCTTTGTGTGATAACAATAAAAACTGAATTTAAGATCTGTTAGGAAAATCCTAGTTTCTCCAACAGACATAAGAGAAATTTAATGGAGCGCGTGTTGTATTTTGTCACTTCAACTTCAACACCAGAAAGAAAATCATTTCCTTTGTTTTGTTATTTTCTCTCTCATTCACGTAAAGTGATATAATTTTTTTTTGTCTTTCTCTCCGCCAGTGTGAAGTGTGCATGTGTTGGCAACATGCAACTTGTATGAATCTTGATGAAGCAACCCTCCCCAAGAAATATATCTGTTCAGTTTGTCGGAATCCAAAAGGTGAGTGAACTGTTTTCAATCAAGCTCTTCTGATTGGTCACTTTTGACAACTTCTTCCTATAAAGTGGTGACTAGCACACGTTACTATTATGAACCATTATTCATAATGAGAATTTGTTTCTCACCGAGTGCTACTGTAGTGTGACTGTTGTCATTAATTACAATAGTTTTTTGTAGAGGAGTTGTGACTTTTGTTAAAACTATTTTTGTTTACTATGTAAAGGCTTAATTGGTTCCTGTAGGGGATATTAACACATTCAATATATTCCAGGCCTAATTAATTAAACAACTTTTAGACAAAATTTGACTTTATTCATCAACATAGTCTCCTTCTAGGGTGATACACTGATTTGAATGTTTCTCTTTTTTTTTTAGGATTTGTCTTTGGCCTCAAAATATGCCTTAGTTTCCGATATCACTTCTTCATTGGAGCCAAATCTCTTTCTCTGGAGCATTCTTTTGAGGTCTGCAAACAGCCAGCAGTTGCTGGGGGCCAGATCTGGAGAATAGAGTGGATGCAGAAGCAATTCGACCTGAAATTCATGTAGTTTTGCCATTGTTACAATCAACTTGTGACACAGTGAAAGATCACTTTCTTCTTCTTCATTTGTGGCTGTTTTTTGGCAATTTCTTCCTTCAAACACATCAATAATGCTATATATACATATATAACATTTGCTATTGATGGTTCTTCCTTTCTCAAGGCAATCAATGTACAAATACCTTTCACATCCCAAAATACAGAGACCAATTCCTTGCCTGCTGATGTTTGTGTCTTTGGTCACTTTGGATGGGTTCCATCTGCTGCTGTCCACTCAGCTGACTGCCGATTAGATTCAGGAGTGACGTGGTGGATCCATGTTTCATCCATTGTCACATTTATGCAAAAACTTGTTGCGTTGAAACAGTTGCAAACAATATTCTGAATTGTCGACACGTTTTTGATCAACTGTGAGTAAACGTGGCACCCACTTTGAACACAGCTTTTTTCATTGACAAATTTTCATGCAAAATGGTGAATACACTGCCTTCTGATATGTTCAACTCTTCTGCTATTACATGCAGCTGTAATTTACGATCAGCTAAAACGAGTTTGTGGATTTTTTTGGTATTTGTATTTTCCTGGATAACTACTGATTTTGGGTGACCTGAGCATTCAGCATCATTTGTGTCTCTACGACTACATTAGTCAGCATATCACCTTTTAATCATTGTTTCTGATGGAGCAGTGTCTGAATAATATTTATCAAGCCATTGCTTTGCTTGAACAGTATTTTTCCATTGTTTTGAAAATTTGCAACAGTAGCTTATATAACCATAATTTGTAATCTAATAATCCGATTTGGCCCAAATTTTGTCATGTGCCATCTGAAGGTTAGTAATTCATAAAAATCATGGATTTTTTATTACTGGAGCCATATATATATGTCAGGCTTGGGACTTATTGAGATGTGTTATATCATGTTTATGTAATAAACCAGGATTTCAAATGCTGTTTTGAAAAGCCACTCTCACTTGGAAAACTCTATTCCCAACACATTTGTCCTTAGTAAATATTTATAACTGAAAAGTGAAATTTTTGACTGCTTCACAGGTTTGCAAGTTGGTTTCAGAAACAATTACTACTGTAGTGAGTTTGATCTTCACAATATGCTTACTGCACATGTGGCTTTGTGCCAGGCTAAGCTTAATAAATAAGTAGGATGTTTTTTATTCTTTTAACCGATCATCATTATTACCACCACACTTATGATATATATGAGTAGGTACTGAAAAATGTTTGGTTATTTGTTCAGATTTTTTGAAGTAGTTTGGGAGAAGAACTTATCAGTTCTGTCTTGTGTAATTTCTCTGCTCTATAACGATATTCTCACTTAAAGTGTATGAATTTTTTATCTTTATTGGAAGTCTACCAAAAGTCTTTGATGTACATTGTGGTGCAGTGGATATTAGCTTGGAATGAGAAATCGGTGAACAGTTCGATTTCCAGTTGAATTTGTTGTATTCACTTATGACCTCTAGAAAAGGTATGAATCCATCTCTTCTCCCTGCAGCTATGGGTTAAATAGCAAAACAGATTGGGTTCTTCATTGGCAACTATTGTACTACAGAAAGTAATGGTAACCTACTGCAGGAAAATCTTCTGCCTAGTCAGTCACGTCTTGAAAGTGACATGATCGCCCAAGTGTGTATCACATATGGTACTTAACTGATTGATCAAAAGTCATGAATGGGTTTAAAAATCCATATTCTATGTGGCTGCCACATTGGTGACATTTTGTAAAAATGATTTAGAAATGTAATAGTTAAAAATGAACTCAAATTTTGCACGATTGCTGAAAAGTTTTGGAGTCAACACAGTTCCTCAAATTGGACTAAATAACCAAACATTAGATTTTTTTAAATTTTTTTTTTTAAGGTTTTTAATTAAGTTGAGACTTGCAGTATCTATCTTCATACTTAATATGTACAATAAAAAATTGAAGACCAATTTTAATTTTCTAGTTTTGGCTTTGGAGGCTTGAATAAAATTTTTCAGTTTCTCAGAGTATTTCAGATTATAAATTTTTAGAGGAGACGAGTGATGACTGTCTTTTGATGTAGTTGTTTGTTGTGTTCTTGTTAATGTTTTGTTGAGTTATTTTAAATTTCCAGTCGTCCACAACTATCTATCTTTTATTTTATACAGGTCTTCGTCCCAGTGCTCGATACATCTATGACCAAGATTGGATTAAATTGGGTCAGTTGCCTCGGTTCAGCTTTGTGGAGTCTGATGAGAATGACGATGAAATTGTGCGGAAGATCCTGGCCACAAATAATTTGGTCGGAGATTTGCACAACATTAAGGCTGTGCTGTATGGACTTCAGCAACAGATTAAAATTAATTTGTAAGTTGAAAACAAACAAAATACTTAGTTTACATTCTGTGCTTTTTTTCCTTTTCTTTAAACATTAAAGTTACAAAAGAAAAGGCCATATTGTAAACAATGCAGATTTTTAATGTCTCCAAAACTTTTTTAGAAAAAAATGTCTGCTAGGATCTAGAAAGTTTTAAAAAATTAATTTAAAATTGATTTTCAAAGCTGAAATGGAAAATAAAATTAACTTAGAAGTTAAAAAAAAATGAAACAAAAGTCTCTGGTGATGGTCAAAGACCTTGTTAGCAAGAAGAATTGTAAAACATTTGAAAATAAAACCTGTTTGAATAATGTGTACTTGGGCTGGTTACATAAAGTGTTTTTTTAATCAAAGGAGAAATTAATTCACAATGATGTAAATACCTAGCAAGTGCCTTAATCACAAGTTCATCCATGGTAAATTCTTACCCTGGCACTTACAGCATTTCACCCTTTCTGGCAGATCTAATATCACAATGTGCAATACTGACTCACAAAAGTGATGGAAAGTAAAAGAAAAAAAACTTTAAATGAACTTGGCTAGATAAAAAAAAAGTATTCTAATATTTCCTGCACACTTCTGTTGTGTGCATATGACAGATTATATTTATATATATATTTATTAAACAATAAATTTCGACTATTTACATTATTCGGACTATTGCCCTCGTCTTGTTTTGGCCATTGTATGCTCCGGCCTTCTTCAGGTGCTAGGAATTTCAAACTGAACCCTTTTTTTATGATCACTGGGGTATGTCATTCTCATTCCCTGTGCGAAGCCATGTCCTCAAAGAGACATGGCCTAGTGAATATAGATATTGGTTAGTTCCAGTGACTTGACCCAAAGAGTTGTGAGTTCAATACCAGGTTGCAGCAGTGGTGAACAAATAACTTAAGAGAGTTGAGTTCAAGGAAGATAACTCATAGCTACCAGAAGTGACTTTGCACAAGAAATGAGAAGAATATACTCCAGTGATCATAATAAAGGTTTCAGTTCGAAATTCGTAGCACCTGATGAAGGCTGCAGTGTACAAAAGCTGAAACATTCCGAAAATGGCAATAAAGATGACAATAGTCTGAATAATGTAAATAGTGTAAATACTACTTCCTCTCAGAAGTATAAACAAATAATAAATTTCAAATCATCTCATCTGTCCTTACAAACACACACATTTATACATTTAGCCATGATTTTTTCTATTCACATATTTAAAAAAAATTGTCCATTGTTTTCATACATTTGACATGTGCATTATTGCGCACGCACACACACACACACACACACACACACATATATATATATATATATATATATATACAGACGGGCATTCCTATGCATACATACTTACATTTTAAAATAAATGTTTATTGCATTATTACACATGACATGTATCTAACCATTGGAATCAAACTCCAATCATCATTCCAGTATACTGTTGCTTTACATTATTTACACTGTCCGGATTGTCGTAAACATGGCACCAAAGATGAGAACGACAGTCCCAACAGTGTAAATAATGTAAATACTACTTCATCTCAGAAGTATAGACAAATACTGTTTTTTCAAAAATTAGAAAAATAATCTTTAAATTCATGTCTTACAATTCTCTGAAGAAGTTTAATAAAGCAAAACATGAGGTTAAAGACACTTTTCCTACCTGCTCTTTACTTTTTCTACTATTTTTCGGATTTCAATCCATATATACAACACACACTCTCTCTCTCGATATATATATATATATATATCTCTATATATATATATTTGAAATTACTGCTAACTCTTTATACTTTGATCACTGCATAGGCAGAAAATTTAAAGAACTCTCATCAAATGGTTGATTTTAATAGGCTAATTCATGGTATTTATAAATGATGATATAAATTTTTATGTTTATTTGTGAATAAGTATTTTGCACATATATACATTTATCCAGATATATGTATGTACAAAGCAATAGTTCTGTGTTGTCTAAAGGATTTTGTAAATGTTATATTTATGATAAATAATAACCATTTAACTTGTATTCACTGTATTTGACTGGGATTATTTACAAGATGTTAGAAATGACTATTAATTTCTGAAGGTCATATGATCTCAATGAGAATAAAAATTAATCTTCTGTTGATTTGTGGGGCTGAGAACTTTTCAGCATTTCTTTGCACTTTGAATTTTGATTTGAATCTGGACATGATTGGAGTTTCATACCCCATCCTGGACATTTTTTACTGAATGCAGGCAGAAAGAAATCTAGTCATTTTCACCTTTGTGTTAATGTTTCAAATCCATGCCTTATGCTTAATTTGAATTAAAAAAAAATTCTTATAATCATATAGAAATAAAAATGGTTTTCTTTTTGTCTTTTTTCTTCTTGCACAGAAATAAAGATGGAGAAGGCCTTAGAATATGGACTAAAAACTGGTGTAACCTTTCAGAATCCATTTTCACTTCCATACCAAAAGTGAAGGAAGAATCGCGGAACAAGCTGTTGGCAGACTTGGATGACGAACCTTGTTTTGTTGATCCAGTTACTGTGGATCTGCAGGTGCCAGATGAGATCCTTGCTGATCAACAAGCTGATGATCCAGTCCCTGATGTTTCTGGTGAGGAATCTGTATTGCCTTCAAGTAATGGAATGAATCGTGGAAGGAGTAATAGCACTCAAGACATAAACAAAACCGAGTCGGCAGATTCTTTGGCATCTAACCAAACCAATTCAGGTTGTTTGATTTTATAACAATTTTTGGTTTGAAAAACCTGACATAATAATGTTTGAATAGTGATTATCAATCCAGTAAAATGCAATTTTACTTGCACAGTAATTCTAACCAGCTTTTAAATTAAATTTTGCTTCTGTTTTGGTGCTGGGTATAATTTCCTTTTAGATGTTTGGCAAATATTTTTATTTTTCCATGCATGACAGCTGTTCATTGCATTCAAAAATAAAAGAAATGCATTTATGATAAAGATAGCTGCTTATGCATTAAAGGAAAACAATCAAAGCATAGAAACTTTCTCCAGTTCTTTAACACAGATTAAAATATTGAGTTTTTAGAAAAAAATAATAATGTGTAAAAATAGTTTTGTAACACATTAAGGTCTTTAATACTCTGATTATTTTAATATAAAGCACAGGTTGTATTTGTATTTGTCTTCTGAGTCAAGTCAGATGTTAACATCAAATCCACAACAGAATAAGGAAACCAGCCAAGAGCTTTATAAAATAAACAAGAATTATATTTTTTGTAGACTATGTAGAAAGTTTTCAAGTTTTAAAGCTTTTTATTTTTGTCTCTGAACTCTGCAACATCATTATTAAACCAAGCTGAAATGAAAGATTATCACTCCTTGAGGAATGACAAGATTTGAAATAGGCCTTCAGTTCTGGCCCTCAGTTGCACTGTGATTTAGCCTGAAGTAATTACCATTGCCTCTTTTTTTTTTCTTCATGCATGGAATTTTGTATAAGTATGTCTGTGCATGTTTTTACTCATGAGGAATTAAAAAGACAAAACAAAAGAACCCCCCAATTTTCAAGTGTGAATCTGGTAAATGTTTCCTTTTCTTTTTATGCTTTTTCTAGGATCTCCAACTGAAGGTGCAAAAGAGAATGGCTTGTCAAAAGACAGTAATGAAGTTTCCCTATCTGCAAGTGCCCCAGTGTCTACTCCTGCAATGTCTAATGGTAATGGGGATGAAAGTCCTCTGCCTCGTGAAGAACAGCCTGCTCATTCACCACCATCCAACCAAAACCATTCAAGAGATGGAGAAGTAATGGGCAGCAAAGATGTTCGACCATCCCAAAACAAAGATAAAAGTGTCGGTGGATGGGGTAGAAGGTTGTCTTCGACAAATAAAGAAGGTTCAGTGGAAACGGCTGCTGGAGATCCTGCAACAGATAAGGTAAATTGGATTGTGAACTTTTTTAGTGCTGGAAGGATCTGTGTGTATGTGCATCCCACCTTCAAAATGTGGTCATATGGTGTGTATACCCCATGATATCTGCAACGGAGAGGGAATCGAGGCATGTGGGTGGAGATAATGTGTTGCATTTGTGTGGACAGGGAATAATAATGACTGGACTTTTCTAGAATCAAACAAGTTCAGCCTCCATTCAGATGTTATACTTGACAATCCCATCTCTTCCTCTCCATCCCAAAGAGGTAGAATTTAATATTTGGAATTTGTCTATTTTTACTTTGGCATGAAGTATTTATTTTGGATCTGCAACAGTAATGCTTTCAACAGACCCAGCCTATTTCTCTCCCTACATGTCTATCAAGATGTTGTCTACAGTGTTCTTGATGCCAAAAAGTAGAAAAATTATCATACCTGCGTGAATGTGATATTTGTCATGGTATCTTGAGAGATAATCACCCTCACAAAATTATACCTGCTCTGTTTATGAAAAATGGATTTCAAAAATTGTTCAATAGAATTTTACCATCATCAAATTTGACAAATTAAAAATAATAAAATGGAGTTATTATTTACAGTTGGACTAATATTGAATTAATTACAAGGATGCAAAATAATGATAAAAAAATTAAGAAAAAAAATTAATATTTAATTTCAAAAACTTAAACTCTTAAATTTATTTAAAAATTATCTTTGCATATGCAAAGATAAAAAATATTTTCTTGAAACCTTATTTGTTAACTTTCAGATTCAAAACTTTTAGTAAGCTGAAACTATTTTTCAAAATATATTTCAAAGGAGTGAAATATAAACAAAAAGTCAATGAAATCTTCTGAAAATCATCAATTCTAACATTCACTTTTTAAAAATTTATACATGACAATTCAATTGAGAATCACAGAATATTTGATTTGTGTTGACAATAAAAATTTACTTATACCAAATCAAAAAAAGTCTTTTAGTTGTTATTATGAAGAACTCTTCATCTCACTGAGTATAATAGGGTGGAGGTCAGAGTGCATTTCAGTGGGTAACCAAAATAACCTTAGATTGAAATCAATATTGAGAAAAAATGTTTTTTTTTTTCTTTCTTTTTTTTTTCAATTTTTTAAATGTCCATAGAGATTATGAACTGATTATAGGGGCAATTGTTTAACTGATCTTCTTGATTAAAGGCTACTCCAACTTGGCAGCTCATAGTAATTTCATGTTTCTCAATATATTTCTCCTTTCCTCTTTGAGAAGAGGCTTTGAGATTATTTTTGTTTTAAATATATACCCCCCCCCCCGGCCCAATGATTTTGTTTTGTCTACTTTTTTAAATCTTTCTCTTGCTCTCTGTGTGTCTCTTTTTCCTTCAGATGGTAGATTCTTTAAAAAGTGGCCTGAAAAGTGAAGTGAAATTGGAAGACTGTGAAAATGCTGACCTGGGCTGTGATGTGAAAACTGAAGAGGTCGATCCTCTTGGCCAGAAGCAGACTTACATGTTGCAATATGTGATGCAGATGCAGCAGGAAATTGATAACCGGCTGAACAAAATCAAGGAACAAGTAGACAGTAAGTGACCCTTCCCCACTCCCATATATTTCTTACCTGGAAGATTTGTGTGCAAAGACTCTTATTCAGGTTTTTTTTTTTTTTAATGGCAACATCAACGACAGCATCATTTATATCATTTTTAATTAATTGCTATATAAAAAAAAAGTGTGTATATGTATATATACTCACACATACAACTTATTTAAATTTTTTTATATTGTTATTCCTTATTGTCCTCATTTTGGTTGTTTTATTACTTTTTAGTTTAAATATTTGTTAGCTTTTCTGTCATTGTCTGAAGTTAAATCATATTTGTATTGCTATTCCTCAAATCATTTGCACTTCTGAAAAATTTGAACTCTTTAAGCCTTAGAAAGTTGTGGAAAGCCATGATCGCCCATGTCCCAAAAGGACATGGTATACAAGAAACCTTGCTACTATATAGCAAATTCAGTTCTAAGTACCTCATTATGGTTGACCTTATATCAAACTAAGCTATCTTACTTGTGTAGCTTATGGAACATTTTGTATAAAATGTATTTTTATTTTTAATTTATTTTCCTGTTTTGTATTTCTACTTTTTTTCCGCCCCCTAGTCCTGGAGGAACGCGAGAAACTGAACAGCCCACTGTCTGTGAGTTTACCTTTGCTGAAGAAATCACTTCGGAATATGATGCAGGATCTTGGTAAAGTACGAAGAATGGCAGCCTATCACTGACAATTAAGTCAGGGCACTTGGGGGAGTGGGGTGGGTGGGGGTAAAGACTACCCCCTCCTCTCCCCCAGCTCCTGTTCAGACACTTATGTGAAATATTAGCTGAGAGAAAAGATATTTATGACTGAGGTCTGTTTAAGAGGGGTGAGGGAAAGATGCTGAAAAGTTCTCTGCTTAACCAAGAAGGGAACCCCTAAAATAAATGTTTGGTCATTTAGTTTTTGGGAAGTGAATCAGGCCGAGAAATTTTCAGTACACCCCACCCCCTGTGTGTGTGTATGTGTGCGATATTTTTTTTTTTTTTTTTTGCTTTAGTTGGTTAAGAAAGAAAGAAAAATATTCTGCCCCCTATGTGAATTGTAAAAAAAAATTAAAAAAAAAAATTGCCCAATGACAACATATCAAATGTTCCGTCTTGAAAAACTGGATCTTCTCCATTGCAGGAAAAATAAAATAGAAAGAATTTTAAACATTTTAATGTTTTTGTAATTCATGGGACTTGATTGTATGCTACTCTGTTATGAAGATTTTTGTCCCTTGAAAAAATAGTATTTAATGAAACAATTGCATCCCAAAAACTGTTTTCTGAAACTGCTAGGTTAAAAGTATCAGGTTGATATATTTAAGAAAAAATCAAGTGACTTTTGTAAGTTACCATTGAGAGAATAAGACATTCCAAGAACCATTGATTTACAGGAAATAGGATTTCTTTTGGTTGGGGATTGAATTTCTCACTTTTATTTTTGATTGTTATTTATTTTTTTTCTGTAAATGTTCCCCAATTCTAAAATATCAGTAAGTTTACTAAATATTACCTCAGCTTATAACTTGGAAATCATATTTCCCACATGTCAACACCATTAAATTTATTTCTCTGAATATTTCCTATTGATAATGACAAAATTATACTTTATTTTGAGAATAAATATTCATTTTTATTGTTTATATTTTACCTTGCAGTGGCAGAAAAGAGTTCTTTCCTTCCATTGAAATAATTTAAATTACATTTATTTTGACCACTTTATATTTTTAGAAGTGTCTTTCTTCATTCCATCCTTACTTGAATTTCTTTTTTTTTTTTTTTTTAATCATATCACCCCAAGCAAGGCGGTGACGCCACTGATGCGCATGGGGCTACGTAAGAGTAGAATGATTGGAAAAGAGAAAGCCGGGAACCACATCCTAAACAGGGAACAAGAGATGAGCCTCTTCTTTTTACTTCTACATCTGACTGTTCTCAATATTGTGAGGACATTATAAATTCATATATTCAACTCCTGTAAGAAAATTAGATTTAAAAATAAAATTTCTGGTTTAATTCAATCATCACATAATGTGCATTAAAATTATAAAAAAAAAAAATTAAATTTATATTCATCTTTCATTTCATATTTTATCTAAGTTCTTCCCATTTTTAAGGCTGCGTAAAACATTTTTCTAGCCCAATTTTTTGTACTTATCTCTTAACTCTAATAGATAAGCTCTTGTAATCTATGTCGTAAACAATTTACCCCTTTTCTGTTGGTTAAAACTCAATGTATTGTTTGAGGGCAACTTCAGACCTTGTTGTTTAATTATTTGTTCTGGAGTCACAAAAAATGGCTCAAAAGTGAAAAGAGGCCAAATTGTTGCTAGATTCAATTTTCTTCTTGCAACTTTTGATAACATTTTTTCTGCAGCTTCAGACAGAAATACCATTCCAATTTGGTTAACATCAACATTATATATTTTAATTGGAAACTTAATTTTGATTTTGGGCTGTTAAATATAAAACTTTTCTTTGGAAAATAATTAGAAACTGTTAATATTTTTATTTGATAAAACACCTCCATGGATAAGGGTCAGAGCAAGAGATTGATGGTTGAGAGGTTTTATGTCACCCTCTCCAAGTATCCAAGCAAGTAGTCAGTATTGTACTTGCAAATCCTTGTGCACTTTTTTTATTCGTCTCAAACTCTTTTTGAGATTTACTTTTATATATTTTATCCATAATTTTCAAATTATTAAGTAACTTTGGATGAATTGGTTAGCATTATTTTCTTCTAGTCATTTGGGCAATATTAACCCCCCCCTCTTCACTAGTTGCTTGCATAGATTTTGATATTTGTCCTCACCTGCTTTTTAATATTGTTAAAAAAAATAATTATTAAAACAAAATGTAGTTCTGGGATGTTATAGGAATGTTTTTGTTTTTTTTTAAACTTTTCTTTACTGATTCTGTCTGGAGACGTTTTGCTTGCTTGCTTCATAAGAATCCAAAATGAAGTGTGGATTACTTGTCTTGCAAATCATTTCTTAAACTAATTCCTGTAGTAACTGCTGGTGGCTTAGCATAATGAACTGTTCTATTTTACACTTGTGAATGCCCTTGTCTGGATGGTGTTGATAAACTAGACAGACTTTTTTTTTCTTTTTCGTTTCTGTTTTAATCATTCTATTGGATAAAATTGGAAAAGCTACTGAAACTTGTTTTATTTTGGCAAATATTCAGGAGACGTTAAATTTAAACCACTAATCTGATCAAATATCAAAGGCAAGAACAATAGACTCATTCAATTTCTTTTTGTTCTGATTAACTATTCCAGTGTCTTTTCTTTTCTTGTAGGTAAAATTGGTATTGAAGACACAGACCTTGTCTCTCTTTTTCTCTCTCCAGATTGTATCTGATTTTGAACTCCTTTTGACATTCTATCTCCTCCTTACCAACTGTGTCACTCTTCAGATTAGTGGTTGGTAGTAAAGCCTGAGCAACTAATCATTGTACATCAAGGGAGGAGGCTGCTTCTTATCAAAGCCTCTTCTACTTTGTCTCACACAAGTTCATGCAGTTAGCATCTATGGTTTTGACCATTTTTCCTGCTGTGTGTTCTTTCTTTGAATATCAAATTTTAATTTTTTTTTTTATACAAAATGGCACAAAAGCCACTTGCCATTTTAAAATTTAAAACTTTTTTTTTTTTTTTAATGAGATATAAATATTTACATTAAATATTAATTTTATTATCCTGGAACTAATTGTGATGCTTTTCAGTGATTTTTTTTTTTTTTTTTTTTGGGTGTTCTCAAAACAACTTGTAAATGGAGCTGGTTCCAAAGATCTAGTTTCTGTTAAAATTTTATTTTTTGGTCTTATTTGTATAAACTTTTCAAGATAATCCCATAGATAAAACAATAAGATCTATTTTCAAATTTGGTGAGTACGGCAGCCAGTGAATTTCTTATTTATGTAAAATTAATCTGTCATTGAATATTCCATGAAGATCCAGTTTTGTTCTCAGGATGTAAAAAAAAACAAACTTCCTATCCTGCTCTGTAGTCACATTTAAAGCATTTATACCTTTAACAGCTTAAAAGGTAATTTGTTCTGATGAGACTGCACAAAATTGTTCATTTAAGGGGATGCAACTGTTGTTGGTGAGTAACTCTAATTTTGCTGTTGAAACTTGGAAATAGGATTCATCATCAGATATGGTAAGAGCCAGTAGACAAAACCGCTTTTCATTTCAGCAAAAACGTCTATTGGCTTTAATTCTTGCAGCATTTAATTCTGAGAGAGATAACTCTTTTGAAAAATGTCCAATAACCCAGAATGTCTTCAAGTTCTTGAAGTTCTTTATTCCAATTTCTTCTGAAATGTTACATATGCAGCATTCAACTGCTCAAGACAGTGGTTTTCCAGACCATGGCAATTTGGAAATGGTACTAGTGCTTGAAAGTGTTGTATTACACTTTGATTAGTGGATCTTCAATTGGTATTTCTGACTTTAAAAAGGCTACTGGTTGCTTACAAAAGTCCAATTGTCTACTGCTCTATGCTTAATGTTGCAAATCTTGCAGATTTTCATTAAGTTCCTGTAACAGAAAGAAATAAAATATTGTAATTTATGAACTTTTAAAATGGAAAGCTTTTTATCATGTTACTGATATTTATACATGTGAAGCAATTTAGAAGCAGTGTCCCTGCCAATGTCTCTAATTTTAACTTTCTCTTAACTATGCTTCTATCATGTCCCCCTTCTTATCACCAACAATTATCCATAATTTAAGTTCTTGGCTGACAGAGCAATGAGAGAAATCCACTTAGCAATGTTTCTTAACTGAAAAGTAAATATATAAAATGCAGTGTGTGTGTATATATATATATATATATATATATATATATATAAGCAAATTGCCTACATTTTGTACTTTTCTGTTGACCTTGAAATTTATAATGATGTAATAGTCAATAGAATTTGTCTTGCTTGATATTCAACAAGCCTTGAACATAATCAAGCAAATGCAAAGAATTTTATAAATTTATGTTTTGTGTCTAAAATTGTAAATGATAAAATTGCAATAGAAAAATCAACTGTAGTTCTTTATTATGAAAAGTTATCATTTATATCTGTTTTGTATGGGATGAGGGGGTTCTTGACTTGTATTTTCTAAAGTGCAAATTTCTAGTGTTCTCTAAATGAGAGAATCTTTACCAATATTTAACTTCTCTCTAGGTGAGGTATTTTTATTTTATGGATTTATATTAATCCCTTGAGAATTAGGTTCTTGGTTCAATTAGAAAGAATAACAATCTTCAAATTCTAGGAAGAAACAATGATGGAAAAAATGTAATCCTTTTGTTGTAATTTGTATCATAACTAAAAATGCTAGAAATCCATCATCATCATCATCATTATCAAATGACAATAATCTAGTGGAGAATATTAATGTAACATGAAACTATTTTGGCAATGATCTCAACCTAATTTCTTTTACTATGACACTTGCTCAAATGTTTCACCAACAATGTCCACTGACATAATGACACATTGTTGTTGCAGTCACTGCTGAACAAGTGTAAAGGCTAAAAAGAAACTAGATTTAGGAATGGACAATTAGTGATAAAAAACAAATAAAATAAAATTATTTTCTATCTCCACATATTTATTAATAGCTTGCAAGGTACAGATGAATTATTTTAATGGTTAATGGCATTGGTGGGAGACAAATTTTTTTTTTTAGAAATTTTGTTATTACTTTTCCATCTGGTATCAAATTTGATGAGATGTCTGAATTACTTCTCAGTTTTATTTTTATTTATTATTTTTTATTTAAAGAATTATTTATTTCTTTTAGTCAGATGGAGATTGTTGGAAACTGAGAAATTTCTTTCAATTGATATAAATTAGCTAATTTTTTCTCTTTACTCTCTTCATTTAAGCCACCTTTTTATCTTGTGTTTTTGGTAATGCACTCAGTCCTTGCACCCCTCTCCCAATTCCCATTTGAAAGCAACTGGCTATGACTTGGTTTGAAAAAAAAACAACCTTATACTTGCAGGCAAGTATAAAGTTAATGTGTGTGTGTGTGTGTGTGTTTCTGTTGTGGAAGATTTTCATTTCTCTTCACCTAAGCTCTTTGATTATTTTCCAAATTATTTTGATATTTTTATTGTTTCAGTCAATTTTCTGGGCTTCCTTCTGGGAATTGTTCATCTTGGACATTTCTTTCTCTCATGCAGAAGGGAGGAAGGAAAAAAAAAAGTTTATTAAATAAGAATTTCTGAAATTTTCTTCTAGAAAATTAAAAAAAATATATTTCCTGCTTTGGTGTAAACCAGTTTTTGAGATAGTCCCTCTTTTACTCCTTCATTTTTTTTTGTTTTTTATAATCTTTGGATTGTTAATTTTTGTGCATAGGAAATAAAGAAACTCTTACTCCCCAAGTTTTTACCCCTTTGTTTGTCCCAAGATGTTCATGTGTTCTGGTCATCAAAAGTTAACCATTTTTTTTTTTTTTGTTTTTTTTTTTTTAAATTACAAATTACCTTGTTTCCTGCCTTTTTCCATTTATGTTTGTCTGTTTTTTGAACCGTCAAGTGGAGTAATTGCGATCAGTTTGTCCGAATTGCATTGTAAAAATAATTTCTTTTCCCTCACACACACAAAATAAATCTTATTCTTTGTATTGTCTCTATTGGAGTCGAGAAAGATATTTTTACTTTCTCCTGCATATTTCTTGTTGGCTATTCAGAAACCAAATTTTAAAAAATTTTAAAATAAGAAATTTGAAAATGTTATCTTATAAAATCAAGCCCTTTCAATTTGCTCTCTGAACCAAAATATATTTTGATAATTATTTCTTTACACTATTTACATTGTTCAGACTGTTGTCTTCATGATGTTTTGACTTATGTACACTCCAGCCTTTTTCAGGTGATTGGAATTTAGAACCAAATTTTTATTTCATCCACCAGGATAGATTGTTCTAGTGTGCCATGCTCCTTAGTATCAGTTATCTCCCTTTTAACTCAACCCCTTTAAGTTTTTGTTCACTTCTGCCTTAGCCAGGTATTGAACTCACAAGTCTTTGGGTCAAGTCACTGTATTCAACCCATGCTTTTATTCACTGGGTCATCCTTGAGGACACATAGCCCAGTGGCTTGATCCAAAGATTGATGAGTTCAATATGTGGTTACAGAAAGGTGAACAAGAACTTGGAGAGTTGAGTTAAAAGGGAGATAACTAATATTAAGATATATGGAAGAGGCATGGCACTTAAAACTAGAACAATCTACCCTGGTGGACGAAATAAAAAATTTGGTTTTAAATTCCGACCACCTGAAGAAGGTTGGAGTATACAGCAGTCAAAACATCATGACTAAGACAACAAAGATTAGGACAACAATGTAAATAGTATAAATAATTGCAGTACCTCATCTCCAGAAATACAGATATAATTATTTTAATTTTTATTTTAACAAATTGTAAGCATTGCATACAATTTGATGCATCTTAATCAAACATCAGTTTCACAAAAAATAATCATTTTTTTTCTAAGATTCTTAAATGTTATTCCTTTAAGCAAGGAAAAAATATCTCAGCAAAGTTTACTAATTCCATTTTTTCTGTTTTGACGTTACATCAACAAGTAAATACTGATTAGAGATAGATAAACCATTATAAAATAAAAATGTTAAGTATGAAATTCTTTTTGTTTTCAGCATCATTAACGATGTTGAAATTTGTTAAAAGTTCAGTTAATAACATCTTATGAAAATGTGCCTCCATTTACCATGGAATCTTTTAATGCCAACTGATTGAATCTTTGGGTCAAGATTGTAATTCTTTATATTTGTCTGTGCTTTTATTTGTTCTTTTTAAAAGCAAACTAAAATATTTTGGCTCGGTGCTAAAAATTGAAAGTCTGAATAAAATTTCTGCATTTGTTTCTCAAGAAAAATCCAACATAAATTTAGGTGCCAATTATCTTCAGAACAATTCTTCAGTCATGCCTTTCTTCTTTTTTTTTTTTTTATTATTATTATTTGATCTTATTTTAAGATTTGGTTTGTACAGAACCAACTGTAAAGGAAGTTTATAAAAATGTCTCAGGATTTAAAATTTTCTGTTTTCAGCTTGTACAATGCAAGAGGTCAATTCTCAAATTCATTTTGTCCACTTGACGATTAAGATTCAGAGAGAGAGAGAGAGAGAGAGAGTAAATGAATGAAATGGTTATATATCCAATGTAGTTCAGTTTCATTAAACTTATTTTGTGTGAATGTATGTATATATATAATGTGTAAATACCTGTACAGGACATTTTCTTTTTCTTTCATTTTTGCAAATATCAAATAAAAATAAAATTAAAAAAAATCTCCCCCCCCAAAAAAAACAAACTTCACAACAAAAGTGAAATTACCACCATAACTTTTGTCTTTGTTTTTAAATCTTGAAAATGAATACTAATGATTATATGTTTGTGTTGTTGTTGTTGGGTAACATTATGAGAATGGAAAATGAAATTCAGAAAATTTGGGAAAGGGATGAAAATATTTGTCTGGAAGTTCTGTTCCTGTAACTTGGAAAAACTGTTGCACCACTGGTGGTTGGTTGCATAGGGGAGCAAACCATTCTCCTATTAACACTTTGTTACTCAAGTTGTATTAAAAGTAAAAAGCTTCTATGTTCATTTTCAGCCATTGATTTGGCTCAATATGTCAGAAAATCATAAATATGGCTGTAGAAGGTTTCATATTTAGCCTTTATCAGTGACAATCAATAAGGCCATGAAAACTGAAACAGTAAATCTAATTGCCACAGCCAGGATTTAGCCACAGACAAATTCACCATGTGAGACTTTAAAGTAACTAAATTAAGTACAGAATAATGGTCATGCCAATGAAGAGAAATATGTCTGAATTGAAAGAACTGAAATGATTTTCTGCAAAATTACTTGAACATGAATGCTAATTCTATCCATCTTTATGAAGCTGATATAAATTTTTGAATGGTTAAGTCACTTCAAAATTTTTTTTTTCCTATACCTTGTATTATTAAAGCCTATTTGTTTCTGGTTTCAAAGTGACATTGCAAACATTTTCAAATAGAAAGCAGTTGTAACATGAAATTTATAATGCTAAATATTGCACCATGGTAGGTGAACAAACTTTGTAGTCTATTTGGAATAACACCCAAATATAAGAACACTTTATACACACCCTCTCCAATAAATGCTGAAATTGCTAATTATTGTTCAATGGAGGAGGAGCCGACTCATTATCAAATTGTGGGAACTGTCAGAGCAAGAAGCTAACGACGCCAGTTTCATACACCAAACAAAGTGGTACATTACAAGGAGTGACAGAGAATGAAAAAAACTAGTGGAGAGGATTGAGGAAAGGACAAAAACAAAAGGAACCAGGTTCAAGAAGACAGAACATGGTGATTGACTTTGTATTTAAATGTTTGAAGGTTGTAGTTATCTGGGAAACATGAAATCGAAAGAAAGTGCTACAGGTGAAAAGTGCAAGAAAAGTAGCGCTTACTTCTAGCTAGTTCAGCCATAAAATGGTGTGACCTAGTTGCTAATCTAGTAGCAAGCTTAAATTCATAGAGTTGGGACACCAGGGAAAAGGCTTGTCAGAACAGTTGAAGATATTTGTAGAAAAGACAAGGAAGTCACATGATGTTGGTGGCCAACCAAACTTTGCCAATGTTTTTCAGTGACCTAGTCTTCTATGTTAAATGCGTTTAAGAATGCATAACCTCTTATTTATTTCTTGACATTCTTTGATCTGTCTTAAGGAAATGACAGTGCTCCTTATATCTCAAAGAGGTGATCTATGGTAACAAGTTGCGTAGGAATCCTCACCAGAAATCTACTTCCAATTGAAAGTAAAATGATCATCCTTTATTTAGCATAATTCAACATCCCCCACCCTTGCCACCAAAAAAAAAAAACAATCCTTGCATTTTTGAAGTTCTACAATTGAGCAAGATTTTTTTGGTATACAGATCTTTGGAAGGATGTGATCAATACCCTTTGATTTTTGCTTTGATTGGCCTAGCGTATTCATGTAGTTTTGGACTTTAAATGGTTTTTATATGGGCCTAAAGTGACTGGTGTTTTATAACTGCCAGCTGCATCACAAGTTATGATGTGAGGGCTTCAAACCAACCATCTGTTGTCTATAAGTATGGAAAAACAAATCTATTGGAGTCAAGTGACACTCAACCATAAGGTAGGGAGTTCCAGTCATAAGCTTTTAGTCAGGACTCATTCTAAATAACAGCCAGTCACTAGAAGATTAAGCAGATGAAGATTGTCTGCATAACAAGCCATTTTGATAGCAATTTCTCATAAGAGGAGACAAAGTGACCTAATTGTCATCTACATACCCCTAGAGAATGCTAGGCTGGATTTGAGAATTGGCCATTGAATAAAGAATCCACTGTATTGTAAACAGGAATTGTTTTCTTTTCTCGATGTACTGATTTTTCATTTTGCTGAACATACACTGTAACACAGTTTTGTTCATGCACAAGAAGATTGACATGATCGCAGATAATGGCAACTTGGTGCAGGTCTTTTTAATTCTAGTGCTTTGTTATAGGGGACAGTCGCTGCTTCTTCAGAGAACTCATTTGCTAAGGAATCATTGTGCGGTGCTAAATCCAAACATCCTGTGTGCTTTTAGAAGATATTTTTTCTATAATCATTTCACCTTAAGCAAGTGAGAAATGCCACTGGTGTGCAGGGAGTTATTGTGAAAAAAAAAAAAAAAGGTACAAATGATGTCAGAAATGGATGAGAATCAAGTAGACAAAAGATGGCAGTTGATGTTGCATTTAAACCTTTAGAAGTTGTAGTTAGCATGGAAGTGAGTTCTACAAATGGAAAGTGCAAGAAAATAAACAGTAGAAGAGTTGGTTACATTTAACTATTTTTATGGTAAAAGAGGAGGACCTAGAAGCCAATCTAGTAGCACCAGTAAATACATATACTGTATGTATGTACTGCATGTATGGTTTTCTGATGGGATGGAATCCATAATGAGATGATGGCTTTTCATGTGGTGCAGCATTCCATTGATCAAAGTTTGGGTTTGACAATACATGTGACATGCTCTACCTGATATTACATTGGTTGTGTGGATATTTTAACTACACACAGTTCAACACTGTATAGTATCTACTCTGTTGCTCTTCCCAATATTTTGGTTATGTTATTGATTGCAGTAGTAAGTGATAAGTTGTTTTTAGATGTTGCATTATTCCTGTACACCACCTCCGTTATTTAGTATTGCTACCTGACCAGTCAGTCATGTCACTTCGGAGACATGATCGCCTATGTGTCTATCATCTATGGCCCTTAACTGACTGACTGACTGACCTGGTGGCATCCTAGGATGGGTGTTGGGGTGCAGTGGATATCAGCTCAGAAAAAGAAATTGGAGAAATTCTACTCATGGGCTTTGGTCTTTTTGCCAAATCAGCTACGGTTGCAGTCAATTATTATCAAGTAGTATCTTCCTTTAGAGTGGGTAATTTTCAGTCTTAATCAAATCCATACATCATTCATATTCAGTTTACCTCATGGCTAATGTGTTGGGAGTGGGGTGACAGATTAACATTTCTTGCATTCCCTATCACTTTCAATACTATGAATTTGATTAATGAATTATGATGATATCTACACTTGATGTTTGGATACCTGCTTTGGCCATGTACAGCCTTTATTAACCTGGGGTCGAGGGGTGCATCTGCTGATGTAAGTTCAAAATTTTTTTATACTGCATTGAGTCACATTTCTCTGCCTGATTCTGGTTTGATCTCACCTGACCAACCTCATGACCACAGACAATTCAAACTCATGTAATAACTTCTCAAATCCACTTAGTTGTCTTCAGATGAGCATTTCATTCACAGCCTTTGGGTGTGTAATCTGGTGTCAGATATGCATTAATGGACACAATCCATAAACAGATACCTTGTCTTATATTTGTCAACACATTTCAAATGTGATGAAAAGGTAAGTGTATAACGATCATAATTGGTCAAATTTTTTCCCTGTAAGGGGGGAAAAACTCTAAAACACATGACCTTATAATGTACACAGAAATTACCATACCAAAAATACTTTAAACACACACACACACACACAATCACAGAAAATTAAAAATTATTTTAAAAATATGAAGGCACGGCGATTTTTATTAAACTTTTCAATTTTTGATTAGTAGATATAATCTTCACTTAATAAGTTAATAAACCAACGGCAACAAATTTTTGAAGGATTTTGAAAATATTTTCGAAACTTTTATAAATTATTATAATAAAAAAATAAAAACAATTCTTTTTAAATTTCTTTATGAATCGAAATTTGTTTTTTCTTCAGACTATAATTCTGACACCTTAACTTATCCTAGTCTTAAAACTATGTTACGTGCACTAACTGGCCATAAATTACTCGCACCAGAGTCTGCAGCTGTTCGCTTCTGTTCCGTGCCATGTGATCGAAGATGTCAAATAATCAGTCAAAGATCTTTCACTCTGTCAGGCTGTGATTTCTGATATCAGAGAAGTAAAAGACCTGGAGGAAAAGAGGCGGTAGAATCTTTGTGCTGTTTTTCTCAACTAGTGAAAACAAGAGGTGGTTGGATGCGCATGCAGAAATAAAAGGAAATTAGACAAGTACAAGAAAACAAAGCAGCAGTGAAGGCCAATCTATGTGAACGAAGGATTGTAATCCTCTGTCCATAAAAAGAGAGAATGATAAAAAATAAAATAAAAATATAAGAACTAAAAATAAAATTCAAACTAACTTTTTTTCAAAGTCCACAAATTACTTGCTGCTACTATGTCTATGTGTCTCTTGGGGGAAATACAGTCTTTGTGCTCCCCTGCCTATAAGCGATGTTTTGTGTAACTATCGTGAGAAAGAGAGGATTTTTTTCACGTCTTTCACTTCATGCGTTCTTCGTCTGTCTGACAACTTCTGTCGATGTCTCGGGTCTCTTCTGGTTGCTTTTCAAAATTTTCAAAAATTTGTTCCAGTACTTTCCTAACTGCTGAGAAGGACTTTATTAGGATGACAGTTGCCAAGAATGGGTATCCACTAGATATTTTGAGGTCCACTATATCTTTCGTCATCAATAATTTTTATAAGGTTAAGTCGTTAGATGTTAAGAAATGCCCAATTTATCTGCGACTACTTTTCATTGGCACAGATGTTAGCTAGGCGAATTTCTTCTTCCATTAGTAAATGTTATTTTGCTACAAATGTACGTGTAATATTTTCAACACGGACAATTTTCTCTTCTATTCGCAAGGATGTTTTGCCTCTTCAACATCAGTATAGTTGTGGATGCGACTACATAGGCAGAAATCTCAGCGTTTAGATCAGAGAATCAAGTAGCACTTACCTCTGAGAATTTTGGACTCCTTCGCTAACAGCAGTCACTTGGTGAATACATCCGGGTCTTCAATAAGTCAACATGTTATTAATAGCAGGAATTGTGTGAGTGGTTTGAGTGCTGACAATTTTTCGATTCTTGCCAAGTCGCACTCTATTTTCCATCTCAAGGTGCTAGAGTCCATATATATAAGGTCCCGGGGTCCTGCCCTCTGCAAGCAGAGAGAAGCCTCCTGGGACTTAGTATTATTGGGCTCTAGTATCCTTAAAAATAATCCCCACCTCATATCACCTTTCCATTTCATCTTTTAGCTATTTATTATAAAGATCCCAGTGTTTAGGCTTGATAAGTACTGGGCGAAACCTGTTGTCTAGTTTTAATAAGAAATGTAATTAAAACTCTGTTTCTTGCTAAAATACGTTTTTTTTTGTTTTTTTTGTTTAAAACCCTTCAGTATGGCGCGGGGCGAGGAAGACGTTGGGCTGTCTTCCCATTAAAATATAACGTCAACTTCATTTATCTGCTTCAGCTCAATTGCCCATATTTCCCGCCATGCCGGCTCCACGTCGTCGACTGTACACATTAACGTGACAGCGTTAATTACAATTACATTCTTCGTGGGTGATCTTTTACAAAATCTACAGATAATTTTACCAATCGTCGATCGTTTCCTTTCTTTCCTTCTCCGAGAGAGCGTAGGGGAGAGCAACACAAAGAAAGAACCAGGGTTCTCTCCCCTCGCTGGATATTGTCAAATTATAATAATATCAACATGCCATCCAACAATGTCCTGTGTTTCGCCTCTCTAGAGAAAAAAGATATACACAGGCATATTTTTCAAATATTTACTCCTGGGTTCGAATCCAGGGTACGTCGATATCTGTTTCAACGAGTGTGCAAAAGGGACACTTTCAGCGTTACATAATGTTCTTAATGTATACTATTTATTAAAGTAATTAAAACCTTAATAAATTAAATAATATAGTTTTATTGCATTTTCTATTTTACTATTGGGAACAGCTGTTCAAAAATAAAGGCAAAATGTTTAAAAAAAATAGATGATTTATATTCCCCAACGAGTCCTGCGTTTAACTTAAACCCAATTTTCCCAACAAAATTTAATGAATTTACGTGGAGGAGAGAAAATTTAAAAGAGAAAATTGCCAAAATTTTTTCAAAAATAATAATTAAAAAAAAATTGTACTCATTTGTAAATAAGTTCTGAAAATTTCATTACAGTTCTACAATTACTTGATTTTTACAAGAATTTCTAAATTAATGTGTTTCACCGGAAAAAAAAATGAGTTATATAATCTTACGTTTTCCATTGTGAGCTCTGGTAACGATTTGGTTACTTGTTAAATTAATTCTAAACAAGACATTTTACCAAAATTTTGAACGTGTTAGAAAGGAGTAAAAATTTTTTAAAAAATAAAGAAAAAATAATTTTATGTTTCCTTTTCATAATAACAATAACTTTTGATGGAAAAAGTTCGTGTTTATGAAGTATGGGGCTCTTTTTATTCATACTATGTTGTTTTTCAGTGATTTAGTGCGGTACCTAATATATATGTATGAGTGTGTGTATATATATATATATATATATATATATATATATGTATTATAGGTGCATATACATGTATATAAATATGTATATATGTATATATATATATATATATATATATATATGTATTATAGATGCATATACATGTATATAAATATGTATATATGTATGTATATATATATATTTACATGTATACGTGTATGCATGTATGTATATATATTTTGAGGCATATATATAAGTATATATATGTATACATATGTGTATGTATATGTATGTATATATGTATTGTTACGAACTGGTAGCATATAGTCGAACCGCAGGTTCAAAGAAAAGAAAATGTGGGATCCTTTCTCGGGCTTCACTCAGAAGGGGACGCAACACACGGAAGTCAACGAAGAACAGACGCAAAACGACGGATTTCAAAATAAAACATTTATTTATAACATATAAGAAGAAAAGGAAAAAGAAAGTTCATTTAGCAAAAGGGGGAGGGGACTATAAAGAAAACAGTAGGAGCAAGTGAATGCAAATACACATATAAAACAAAAGATCAAATCAAAGTATCATTTATCTGTCCGTCGTTTTCACAGAAAGAAATTGGGTCGCCGAAGCGAAAGTTCTGTTTTAAAATAATATTTTATGGAGACCGACTATTTTCTCTGGTTCCTTCTCCTTTAGGATTGTTCGGAGTTCACGATATCTCGTAGAGTCGTTTGGTCGGTCAGTCCAGCTTTATAGCAGTCGTTTTCATTTATAGCCGACAGACTTTGCGGCCTTCAATTCTGTGGGTAGTCATCCGAAGTCGGGACGAGTCTTTTCTTAGTGACGTTTATCTGTCACCGGGTGGACAGGAACTGAAATATCTAATTTGATTTCGGCTGTCCCCAAAACAGTCACGTGGGCTCTCCCACCGGAAACGGTGATGCGCGGGTCACGCGGCCTTTGCGTGACCGCCAAAGTTTTCACTTATGACCGACCTCCTGGTAACAGCAAGGTTTTGGAAACCAGATCATTCTTTGTCACGGTCGCTCCAAGTTCGCGGACTCGTAGCTTGTGTGGGGGAGTAGATAAGGAGGGAAAGGAAGTGTGAAGAGAGAGAAAGAGTATGGCTGATCGTAGGACATATTCGCTCGCCAGTTAAAGACATTAGATCTGATCTATTTTTATTTAATTATTTATTTTTCTTTTATATCTAACCGAGACTTTTCTTTGGGAGTACATTTTGGCCTTAGGCCTATATCGTTAATAAAAATCGTGGGTATGTCACAGTATGCATTATATGTATAAATAGAAAAGTATAGATATGTGTATATATGTATGCATTATATGTATATATGCGTGGCTAAAAGGCTTACGACCATATTGCAGCATGTTTTGGAATGGTATAATAAATTTTGTATTAAAGATTGGTTTGAGTTCTCCGACTTTATACAGCGTCATCCGTCAACCGACAAATGCGTTCTTATGACATTTTTAGCTTTTTTACCTGCATCCTTTCAACTGAAACTATTGATGTATGTGCTGATGCCTTGTATCGTAGTCAATTGTCACCTTCTGTTATTCCTGAGGAGGTATTTGTTGAATTGATGCAATTTATCACAATGTTTGTTGAATTTTATTTCGACAATATCATGCATAGGCAAATTGATGGGGTTTCAATGGGGTCTTCTTTAGGACACATTTTAGCAAATATCTTTGTTGGATTCCATGAGGCGAGTGTATTACCTGAATTTAATAGAGCTGATTTTTATTTCCGTTACGTAGATGACATATTTTGTCTCTTTAACGATGAAATTGAAGCGGAAGAATTCCTTATGTCCTTTAATAATATGCATCCAGCTTTAAAGTTTTACACAAGAGGAGGAGATTAATTCTTTCCTTCCATTTCTTGATGTTTTGGTGAGCAGATCTTTCTCTGGTTTTCTAATTTCAGTTGATTGAAAACCAACATTTACTGGTTTGTAAACCAGGTGAGACTTTTTTGTCCCCCAAAACGTATAATTAATTTAATTAAGACCCTTATCCATAGGGCCTTGATGATCTGCCCTAAAATTAAGTTGGATGACGAACCACTCTCTGTAATAATGCCTATCCATTGGATGTTGTTTAATCGGTGATTAGGAATAAGGTATTGGAATTCAATAACGTTAAACCAGCAACACTACCAAGATGTCCCGTGTACCCGCGCCTTCCTTGGTTGGGTTTCGGTTGCAGTTCGACAATGTTAATTTGCTGCCAATACTTGTGTGTTTTTTTTTCTAAATTTGTCTGTCCATCTGTACGGAAGGATGTTCATTTATATGTTTAAATGTGTGTGGATCGAACTAAATAGTGAGAGCTACACAAAGACTAGATTCTAGAATCAAACAGCACGCCCCCACAAAGATCCGGAATTTGGACTATTCATTACCCGATAGGCTGGTCAATACATCTTCTATTGCGGAACACCTTATTAATAACGATAATTGTGCTGATAGCTTTAGTGTGGACACATTTTCACTCTTAATCCGGTCTGACTCAAGTTGCCACCTCAAAGTTTTGGAGGCCATCTACTTTCAATCTTTACAACCCTCTCTGTGCAAACAGAGAGAGCATATATTTGACCTCCAATTCATATACATTTAGATATTTCCCCTTCCTACATATACTCCATTTTTTAAAAATGTTAATTACTTTACTCATCTCGATTTGACACTGTTGATCGACGTGCGAAACCGGTTGGCCAGCCTGTTTTTCAATTTTACTTTTTAAAGAAAATACCATCATTATGGGTGGTGACAAAAATATTTTTGTCGGTTTATAGCGGTAATATATATATATATATATATATATATATTCGCTTCTATTCCACCCCAGGTGATCAAAGATGTCAAATGATCAGTCGAAATCTTTCACCTCCCCTGCCACGTTGTGATTTATGATCTCACAGGAAATTACGGATCTGCGAAGAAAGGACGGCTGTCTTCGTACTGCCTTCTCAATAACTGAAATCGAGAGGTGATTGAGTGCACATGCAGAAATAAGGGAAACAAGCAAGAACAAAAGAGGAAGACAAACCAGTTACAGGAAATGTTGGAGAAAAGCCAAGAGGAGAATGGTAATACCAGTGTGAAGACAGTTGCGAGGGTAGAGTGAGAAAGGAAAAGAGTAAGATACACGAGATGGTGGGGAAAGGACGAGGGAAGGACTGGAGTCAAGTGGACAAGAGATGGGAATTGACATTGCATTTAAATTCTTGGAAATTGTAGCCGTCAGAGAAGTAAGTATGCGGAAGGGAGTTCCACAGACGGGAAGTGTGAGAAAGGAAGCTGATGGAGTAAAAGTGGGGGCTGCATTTAGTTGATTTAACTGTAAAATGGTTAGACCGTATTACCAGTCTGGTTGCTCCAGTAAATTCATGTGAAGGGGACTTCAGCGAGCTGAGCTCGTTGGGGAAGAAGCCATGGAAATATATGTAGAATAGACAGAGGGAAGCCACATCCCACCAGTGAGAAAGTGGCTGGAATGGAGTAGCCAGGTCGGGACCGATCACGCTACAGATTCTGCTTTGGACCCTGTCGAGAACACTGAGAGAAATGGCGGGGGCGTCCGACCAGATATGAAAACAGTATTTAATGCACGGTCGATGAGTTGATTTGTATATGTGAAAGATAGACTCAGGTGAGTAAAACAACATTTAGAAAAACATAGCCATATACGAAATATTAGATTTTAGTCGATAAAACAATAATACTCACATATACACACAGTGAAAAGGATCTTCAGATATTAGAGGCCATCTACATTAAATCAAAGCAACCCACACTCAAAATTCTTAACCGGACAAAATTTATAATAGCACGGAAAATATATAGATTCGATGGCATTTTATTAAGATCTAAAAATATAACTGGAGTGCTGACAATTTTTCTATTCTGGCTAGGTCACACTCTCTTTTCCATCTTAAGGTGCTAGAGTCTATTTACATAAGGTCCCGGAGGCCTGCTGTCTGCAAGCAGAGAGAAATTGGGACTAAGTATAACAATATTTTGGAACGGCGATAATTAATTTTATTAATTAATTAATAACCATAACCGGAAAATCTTCTAATTGCTATTATAGATCATAAGAGAACATACTAAGAGAAATTTTCCTTATCCTCCGAATATGAGCAAAGAAAAACGGAGGTGATTAATTTTATTAACTAATTATTAACTGTAGCTGGAAAATCTTTATCTTTAAAAAGAAAGCAGGGACGAAATATAACACCTGGTATTTCTCTATTATTGTAAACCCGGAAAGAAGAAGAAAGAAAAGAGAAATGGATTTGTTTAAATGTCATGGAGTCGATTTCGGCCCCCCCATAAAGACAAGTGTCATTCTTGAACCTACAAGAAAGATAGATTCAATTGTTATTTTTTTTCTTGCCGGCAAAAGGATAGAAAAAGAAGACCAGAGAAAGAAGGAAAAAAAAAAAAAAAAGAAAAGAAAGAAAAGACTTAAATTTGTTTCAGAGCCAGGAAACAATAGATTTAATTGTTATTCTTTTTCTGGAATAGGAAAGGGAGATTTCATTTTGGGTCCGATTGTCTCGCTAGCATGAATTGTGAAAAGAATTGAGATAACAAATGTTTTGATTCAGAGTTGAAGTAATTTAGAGAAAAGGTATTTTCACTGACATCAGGGTAGGACAGATAAGAAGGCATTCTTGTCGCTTGAAAATATAGGTGACTCAGAGAATGGATATTAAAAACAGGTACGAAGAAATTATTATTTGGGTAACAATGTCAATGGACCCATGTCAACTTGTTTTGGGCGAAGTCAGTTCAAAACGGTTAATACCTATTGTTTTAAGAAAAAAAAAATCCCCGAAATTGTTTCGTGAGAAAGAAAACATTTGAGAGAGAAAATTCGGTTAAGTCCAGCCCAGAAAAGGGGTATGGGAAGATGACGTCATAAGATCGAGAAGGATTCCATTGGTCCTGTGAACAAGCCCCGAAAGGGGGAGACAACTTACAATTGACGTCATGGAAAGAAGACTGATCCCATTGGGTAAACCAAAGGCAACAACGAGTAGCAGCTAAGCTCAGGATTTTATTGATCACCGAGACGGGGGCTTAGAAACCCAGAGACCGTCGGCCCCACACAATGGCATGGGCACAGGGTCCCGAGGGACCAAAATCAGTTGGATTCCAGTTGGCGTAGAGAAGGTTCCAGAAAAAGTTCCAGCGGCGGTTCGAGGCAGTTGAAGTTCAGTTCCAGTTACCGGCCTAAAAATGTAACGACGAAGATAGGCGCCATGTTGTTGGGCGCCATCCACAGAGCCTGCCGGCCAGCCTGAGTTAAAGACAGAAGAGAAGTGATTTTGCAGACAAAGTTGGATTCCAGTTGGCGTAGATTTGGATTGGAGTTGGATTGGAGTTGGGTCCCAGCAGCGGTTCGAGGCAGTGCAGTTTCAGTTCCAGTTACCGGCCTAAAAATGTAACGACGAAGATAAGTGCCATGTTGTTGGGCCCCAACCGCAGAGACTGCCGGTCAACCAGAGATAAAGACAGACAAGAGATTTTGCAGTCAAAGTTTTGAGTTGCAGAGAGCGACAGAGAAGTCAGAGTCGTAGTGGCAGAGATCGACAGAAGAGGCCTGATACTGGCCAACCAGAGTTAAAGACAGACAAGAAGTAATTTTGCAGACAAAGTTTTTGAGTTGCAGTTGAAGTCGGAGTTTGAAGTCGAAGTCGGAATGACAGAGATCGACAGAAGAGGCCTGATGCCGGCTAACCAGAGTTAAAGACAGAAGAGAACTTGCAGACAAAGTTTTGAGTGAAGTTGCAAAGATCGACAGAGTAGTTGCAGCTCGAGTGGCAGAGAGTTCGATTTCCCGGTCCAGAGACGTAATGACCAAAGACAGTTCCCAACCGAAGAAGTAAAGCGACAGAGAGATGATTGTCATGCCGTTGGAAGCCGACCGTAGAGAAGCCTGTCACCAATCAACCAACCAGTGTTAAGAGAATTTGCAGACAAGTCTGAAATTGCTAACTGAAAGAGAATAACCCAGCACTTCGGCAATTTCCGTAACATTCCGGAAAACAAGCAACAAGTTGACTAGACTTATAACGAACTTAGACTTCTGTTCGGAGCAGTGAACTGCGGCCAGCCAGATTCCTTGTTATTGCTTAGGAGAATAATTCGATTACCTAAGAAACGTCCGTTCCGCTACCAGTTGATAGAAGCAGGGATGGGAAATTATTCAAGAGACTATTGTGTATAATCTGTATATAAAGACGTTATTTTACAACACTTTTCAGCCGTCGGTCCACTTATTTTCCTTGATGCTATATTTCTTTCTTTTATTACTCAATTGTGTGCACACTTCCCGGTTTGGTTTAGTTCGGCAGAGAGACAGCTAGTGGAGAACTCACGTGACTACCTTGTGATTAATCAACACAACGTGGGACAAGGGAGAACACCGTGACAGAGTCAATCTACGACCAGCTGACTGGATCGAAACCAACAGCGACCAAGGGCCGGGGAGGTGCCACAGTGTTATTGGGTTCTAGTATCCTTAAATTATTTTTGCCCATTACACAATTTCCCATTTCCCCTTTTAAGCCTAAAATCCCAGAGTTAAGACTTGATAAAGTTCTGGGCAAAACCGGTTGTCTTTTTAGATCTTAACAAAATGCAATCGAATCTCTATATTTTCCTTGCTATTATAAAATCACATTTCAATCGAGTCACAACACGTTGCATTGCATTTAGACATATGGATCTGTTAACATTTCGGTCTCTCACGCGGCGTGAAGTCATAGAACCGCATTACAAATTTACGACCTGCGTCTGCTATTCAGTGAATGTTATCGTCGCAAAGCAAAGTTTTATGTCAGCACAAGATAATATCATCTTTGATGGTGGATGTCTTCATGCTAACGTCCTTGTAACCTCTGTGAAGATGGCTCATGTGAGCCGAAAGCTTAGAACCAGCAAAAAAAAAAAAAAATGTTGGACAATTTTGTCTTTATTTTCATCCGAAACTAAAGCCAAAATACGATGGTTAGAACGGCTCATGTTTAAACAAAATAGACATTCATTGTCTGTTATATTTAGCAATATATGTTTAGAAAATTATCTGCTGCATCGATCGACTAAATGTATATATATATACATACATATGAGAATATATATATGTTACACATGTATATATGTATATATGCATATATATGTGTATACGTTCATATATATTTATACGTTTATATATATATTTATGTATATATATATATATATATATGTATGAATGTATATACACATGTATACACATGTATGTACTTGTATATATATTTATCATAAATTATAGTTTAGAACATGTACAAATTAGCAATAAATATTCACAGCTCTGTTCTTTATCGAGCACTGTTTCAAATTAATGTTTTGTACGTTGTCAATTTTTTCTTTGTTGCTTATTCACTTGGATACTTGTATATATATATATATATATATATATATATATATATATATCTTTGTATATATATATATATATATTCATTTAGTGTATCGAGGCAGTAAATAATTTTCTAAACATATACTGTTAAATATAAGAGACAATGAATATCTATTATGTTTAATCATGATCCGTTCTAAACATCGTATTTTGGCTTTAATTTCAGTTGAAAATAAAGACAAAAATTCTCCAACATTTGGATAATTTTTTATAAATTTGGTTCTAAGCTTTCATTTAGAACGGCTTATGATTAAGCATAATATACATTCATTGTCTCTTATATTTAACAGTATATGTTTAGGAAATATATATTCATATATACGTACGTATATACATTTATATACATATATATGTTCATGTATATTTTTATACGTACATTCTTCCTCTTCTTATTTCGTTTGGGTAAAGGGAGCTCTGGGTAGAGTCAATACCTTTTATCTTTGGCAAGCTGCATCCGACCTGGTGTATCAGGCCTGCGTGTTCAGCACACTGCTCTACGGTAGCGAATCATGAACCTTCTATTCCCGCCAAGAGCACATGCTCAACACCTTCTACCTGTGCAACCTCAGAAGAATCCTGGGAAGCAGGACCGCATCTCAAATAAGAGCGTTTTGATTAGGCGGACATCCCAAGCATGTTCGCTCTGCTCACCCAGCGTCGACTTCGGTAACTTGGCCACGCCAGTCGAATGGACGACGGGAGGATCCCCAAAAACGTTCGTGAGCTCGCCAATGGCTCCAGACCTGAAGGATGTTTGCAAGTAAAACATGAGGTCAGGTGGCATCGACCGAGCAGTCGGTGACTGAAGAGCGCAACAGATGGAGAATGGTTGTGAAAGCATGCTCAAGGAGAAATGAGGAGAGGAAAAGCCAGAAGTGCAAGGAGAGGAGAGACTGCAAACGGCAAAGGGCGGCATCAGTGCTCACAGAACTAGGCGCTACCTACACTTGTGGCAACTGCAATAGAGACTGCCGATCCAGGATAGGCCTGTACAATCACAACAGACGTTGCAACTCAGCAACAGAACTCCATTGTCTCCTGAGACAGACGGATGCCAACTACTATAAATTTATATATATGTATGTATATATATATATATATATATATATATATATATATGTATGTATATATACGTATATAAATATATGAATATGTACATATATGTATATATTTATATATGTATATATACGTAGATATATCCACAGATATATATGTATACAAATATATACATATAAGTATATATATATATATATATATATATATATATATATGTGTGTGTGTGTGTGTGTGTGTGTGTGTATAGATGTACGAATATATTTTATGTATATACAGAGTGTTGCAGCAAAATCTGACACTTGACAAAAAGAAAATGAAATAGGTAATAAGAACAAAAGTTGTATATGCAGAGACCCGACAGTTTATTTACCAACAGTTAGAGTTACATACTACATTATTTTTCAACGTAACCGCCGGCGGCGGCGACGACGACCATTTCAAGCGCGAAATGAGTCACACGCTTTAACTAAAAATTGCTGCATTTTTCAGATCGGATATTGCTTTGTATCGATTGGTCCGTTCTGTCTATGTAACAACGCCTCCCTAATTAAGGGGGTTTGGCTAGTCTTGAACTTTTTGAAACCCTCCAACTTGAAATGGGATTCATCAGTTGATAAGACACGGATAGTGTCGAAGTAAAATGGCTACTTTTGTAGTGATATTATAACATATTTTTGTTAAAAATTGTAAATAAATATTATTCGCTCTACTTTGTATTGAGTACTTTTTTAAGAATAGTGTTTCTTTGGATACGGAATCTTATTCCATCCACCATACCTACCCTATACTTGTATATATATATACATACATACATACATACATATATATATATATATATATATATATATATATATATATATATATTGTATCGAGGTAGCAATCTTTTATGTCTACATAAGGTAATATCATTTTTGATGGCAAATGTCTTTATGTTAACGTCCCTGTAACCTCTCTGAAGATGGCCCATAATAAAAAGGAATACCCAAATGTTGGACAAATTCTGTCTTTATTTTCACCTGAAATTAAAGCCAAAATAACTTTCATGATTAAACATAATAGACATCATTGTCTCTTATATTAAGCAATATACGTTCAGAATTATATATATATATATATATATATATATATATATATATATATGTGTGTGTGTGTGTGTGTGTGTGTGTGTGTGTGTGTGTGTGTGAATAATATAATACATACAAATAAATGAAATAATTCCATCTTCTAACTTCACTGAAATATTCCGATCGAAAAAAAAAACCCGCTATTCCCAAATCATGACGACGATCTGTTGTAATATGTATATTAATGTCGGCTGTATTTTGAATGGTTCGATCAGAAATTTCTATAGAAATGTCTACACGTACACACATATACACTCATACACACTAACGTTATCGACCAGCATACACATACATGCACATAAACAAACATGCAGTTCTATTCACACATACACATACAAAATATTCGACTGACATACAGTTAAAAAATACTTTTCTATTTCTTTAATACGCGTCACATTTATCTGACCAATAATAAGAAACCCAAATAAATAATAAACCCAAATCCCAACATCCCAGATTGTTTCTTTTCATTTTTAATTCGATCTCTCAAAATTTATCATTTTCCATTTTACCTCGTTCTCAAGTGAAACATGTTAGGTTTAGAGACGTTTCCTCCTTTGTTCTTAAACTTTATTCTATCATATATATCTATGTGTATGTTTATATGTATGTTTATGTGTGTATATATGTCTATACTTACATGTAATATAAATATGTATGAATAGATATATTTTATAAACATATATTGTTAAATATAACTGAAAATGATTAGTATTTATTGCCAAATGAAAACAGAATGGTTCTTTTGTTATTCTTACTTTGCAAAATTCATACTATTTTTTAGTATTTCTTGCTAAGTGGATAATTTTAAATTAAAATAGAATGTTTCTTTTGTTATTATTACTTTGTAAAATTTTAGAAGGCAAGGAAGCAAAGATGAACTCGTTCGAATCACCCTAAATTTTCTTTTCATTGATGAAACTGCAATATAGGTAATTATTAAATATTTATAAATTCATTTGATGCACATGTTATTGTGCAATATTAACAAAAGAACCATTCTATTTTCATTTACAATTAATCACTTTGCAATAAATGCTAAAAAATAGTATGAAACACATCATTTTTTTAAACGCTGTGGCGGCCTAATAATTATGGCCGGTAGTGTAAATGTCTACGAACGTGGGTTGTTCAAGAACACAGTTTTTCAAAGGACATATAAATTCGTAAACGACACTGGTTCTTCTCCATGCAGCCTAGCCCTCTTGAAAACTCCTATCATGCTGTCGTTTCCATTAAAATCTCTCTCTACTCCCACTCACAGCAGGGATCTCCTACCAACAGAATTTCTTACTGCTACGAAAGAGCACACTGGGATTCGTCCCGCGATTTCCTGCGTAACGTCACATGGGAAAGAGTGTTTAACCTCCTCGTTGAGGATTGCGCCTCTGAGGTTTCCTCCTGGGTGAAAGCTGGCATCGCCGCCTTCATCCTGGCCAGGAAGTTCCGTCTTAAACCTCATCCGTCCCCCTAGTTATCTCCTGCCAGCTCGGTCACCATTACCCACAAGAATCACTTCTCCCGGCTGTATCGAAGCTACGCGTCTGACCAGAATAGGCGCCTATTTACCTCTGCTCGTAATAAATGTAAGAAAATCGTAAATGATTCTAAGCAGTTGTTTGATGATAGAATGAAGTAGCGTATAGCATCCCGTAAATTTGTCTCCAAAGACTACTGGCGACTCTGCAAAAGAGTGTTGAACAACAGTAAACTCTTCATCCCTCCTTCAATCAATAAATTTAAGGTCCACACAGCCACAGCGGACAAGGCTAAGTGCTTTGCTCGCAGATTCTCCTTCAATTCCACATTTGACTCGTCTGGAGTATCCACACCCGACTTTCCTCATAGAACTGAGGCTGAACTGTGGGACGTTTACATAACCCAATCTCTGGTCTCTAACATAATTCCAACGCTCGACCACCATAAGTCGAGCTGTGGTGACAAAATCCCGGTCATTGTCTCGAAAAAATGTGGCCCTGAACTCGCCTGTGCCCTCTCCAAATTCTATAATTACTGCTTCTTTGCTTTCTGTTTTCTTACCTACTCGAAGTATTCCTCTGTGGTACCTGTGTTTATGAATTCCAGAGAATTCTCGGACCTCTCTAATTATCGCTCCATCAGCCTCCTATCGATTTTCGGCAAAGTGTTCGAGGCTATCATCAATGCTGAAATAGTTCAACATCTCACCGCCCATAACCTATTCTCCGACAGACAGTACGGCTTCCGCTTTACAAAGTTTACTCCTGATATGCTAACAACCACCACCGAGCTCTCGAACGGCGAAGTTCGAGCTGTTGACCTGGATATTTCCAAAGCACTTATTAGAGTCTGGCACGCTGGCCTTCTGCTCAAGCTACAAGGCTATGGTATCTTGTTGATGCTTGTTTGATTTGGTACAACCGTTGCTTTCAAACCGCGTAATGAAGGTTGTTTTCAACGGACATGCCTCTAGATCCTATTACACGTACGCAGGTGTCCCCCAGAGCTCTATCTTAGGTCCGACGCTCTTTCTGATCTTCATCAACGATCACCCTGATGTGATCAAATGCCAAGTAGGCATTTACGCTGTTGACACAACCATTCACTCTCGTCTCAGTAAAAATCTGCTAAGGTGAACAAAAATAATCTTGCTGCTGATCTTGAGAAGGACATCCAATCTGTGGTGTACTGGGGTAAGGAATGGCACGTAGATTTTAATGCTTCCAAAACGAAGCTGCTATCGGTTAACCACCATAAACAGTCCCTCCTGCACCCCATAACCATGGATCCAGCCAGTCTCCCCGAAAACAATACCGTTGTCATATTTGGTCGGGTGCCCCTGTTATTCATCTCGGGATTCTCGACAGTATCTAAAGGAGAATCTGCAATGTAATCGATCCTGACCTGGCAGATTGACAGTAGTCACTTTCTCACCGACAGAATATGACTTCTCTCTGTCTTTTCTATAAATATTTTCACGGCTTTTGCTCCGGCGAACTTAGCTCTCTGGTGCCCGTCTACATGAAATTAATCGAGCAACCAGACTGGTATCAAGGTCCAACGCTTTTACAGTCAAAACAACCAAATGCATCCACCACTTTTACTCCGCCAGTTTCTTTGCACGCATTTCCCGTATATTTCCTTCCATGATAGCTATAATCTCTAAAAATTCAAATGCAACGTCAATTTCCATTTCGTATCCCCTTGACTCCCATTCTTCTCTTATCCTTTGCTCTAGCAGCCCTTTTAACTTGTTATTCTCCTTTTTCACTCTACTCTCACGCAACTCACTGCACACCAATATTTCCATCCGTCTCTTACCCATTCCCTGAAACTCTTTCTGTTTTATTTCCTCTTATGTAACCTTTAACTCCCCTCTTACGCAGCTCCTTGCGCACCAGTCGCAGTACGGCCTTGTTTGGGGTGGTGAAATGATTAATATATATATATATAGAATAAGTAAAGAACAGGTAAGAAAAATCTAATGTTTTCACTTTAACATGTTTCATTTTAACAATTTTCAGAAATTTTTAAAAGACGAGTTTTTTTCGACTAAAAAGTCTCTGAAGAAGATTGTTAAAGTGAAACATGTTAAAGTGAAAACGTTAGATTTTTCCTAGCTGTTCTTTACTTATTCTATTCATATATATATATATATATATATATATATATATATATATATATATATATACGAGTTAAATAAAATGGATCGAAATCCGACAAGATGAATAGAATAAGTAAAGAACAGGTAGGAAAAAAGTGTTTTAATCTAACATGATTCACTTTAACAAGCTTCTTCAGAGATTTTTTAAAGTCGAAAAAATTCGTCTTTTAAAAATGTCTGAAGATTATTAAAATGAAACATGTTAAATTAAAACACTTTTTTCCTACCTGTTCTTTACTTATTCTATTCATCTTGTCGGATTTCGATCCATTTTATTTAACTCGTATATATATATATATATATATATATATATATATATATATATATATATATATAAAATGGGGAAAATGGGGATTACAGTGATTCCAATGAGAAAAAAGCGTATATTTAAAATAAAAGGGAAATTGCAAGTGTCCTTTTATAAAATATTTCTTCTACCCGGTTTTCTGGTCAGGCAGAGAGTGGTTACCAGCCATTGTCTTGTTTGTTTGGGGTAGTAGTTCAAATCTTATACTCTTATTATGAGGGAATCGCTTTCCGCTTTAAGGGGTATAAAATAATTTAGGCTGGTTCAAATATCACGCGGTGGAAGGTTTTGTTTTTATTTATTGCTTTTTAATTTGTACACACACACACACACACACACACACACACACACACACACACACACACATATATGCGTATATACGCACTTCCTGTGTCGTGTAGGATTTAGTGTGCGTGTCACTGCGTTCGTTCTTACTAGTATGTGAACATACTTGTGTGTGCGCGCGCACGCGGTTTGATTTGTGTATTTGGTCCTTCTCTGCGCGTGTTGTGTGTCTGTATGTGTCCGAGCAGTTATGATCAATTAAGTGCTGGTTTAAATTTGTTTATGTAGGTTTTTCTTGTATTTGTAGATAAGAATAATTGTTTTTCTGATATAATGGCATAACTTTATATTTGTTTTGAAAGCATTGGAAGATGTGTTGTGACAGAAAGAGTCTTTTTGTTGTTTGAAAGTTTGATGTTGCTTTTGCGAGAGGAAATTCTGTTGATTAGTGCTTGACCGATTCCAATATAATATATATAATATATTACATTTTGTCCACTTGAGTGCATATACCACAGTTTTGGAGTTGCAGTTCAATTTTTGTTCATTGTAAATGTCTTTGTGGGGTTTTCAAAAGTGTAGGTGTTTCCTTCTATGATGATATCACAAATCCCACATCTTTTTTTTGTTACATTTTGTAACCTCTGTATCGTGTGTTGGTTAAATTAGGATGAGTTTAATATGTGTTTCAGGCTTTTTGGTTGGCATTTGCTCGATGTTATTTTGTTCGTTTTTCATTTTATCATTTTTGTTTAGTAGGTCAAAATTATTTTTAATTTCTGTGAATAATTCAGGGTTGCTCCTGTTGTATGTTGAGTCTGTTCGATGTTGCGTTTGTTTGAGTTTTGTAGTTCTTCGAAATGTATTTTTTCTCCCCCTTCAAAACTTGTGTTTATAAGTGTTGTTGTTGGGTAGCCTCGTTTTTTAGAAGTTCAAGTAATTCTTCTAGACGCGTTTTCGGATGCGTTTGTCAGCCACTATAGTGCAAACACAACGTGCTAGGGAATAGGGAGTGGATTTTAGGGAGCTAAAATGAAGATATTGTTGAGTGTCTGTAGGTTTGTGGTAGATATCTGTGATTATGTTGTTGTTCCTATTTATAATGAGTGTGTGTCTAAAAAGGGTAATTCATGGAAACTATATTCTTGGGTGAATTTCATTTTCGGATATAAGTTCTGTTGAATTGGTTAATATCGCCCCATGAGGATTTCCAGAAAATGAAACAATCATCTAACTATAATTTTCCAAGACTTAGTGAAGTGGATTTTCATATTATCCCTAGTGTTGACTGGTTCGTGGTTGTGTCCCGGTTACATTCTATATATCATCTCAAAGTGCCGAAGACTTCTTATATCGGGTCCCACAAACCTTTCCTGTGTAATCAGCGCGAATGCTTGTTAGGACTAATTTGTCTGTAATTATTTGTTTTCCATTCATAGTTTTTTTCCTACATTTGTGTTTTTTTCTTTCCATCACTCATTTCATGGTGTATTTTATTCTAAGTTTGAATCTCCCGATGAAGCCTGAAGAGCGGAAGCGAAACCGGTAAGGATGTGTCTTTTCACCGGATCTGTTCCACTTGTACAGCGAGATTATTTTGAGGACCCTAGAAGTCATGCCTGGATTTGTCATCGGAGGCCACAATTTAAACAATCTAAGGTATGCAGATGAAACAGTGCTGACAGCAGACACAGAAAGGAAACTACAAGACCTCCTACAGAAGGTAGCTGAAGAGGGTAACAAGAAAAGACTACAAATAAACTGTAAGAAAACCGAATGCATGGTCATCAGTAAAAAGGGCAGATCAGTATGCCAAATACAGGTCGGGGATACTAGAATCAAGCAGGAACAAAAATTTAAATACATGGGAAGTGTAACAGAAGACGGAAAGTGCGACACAGAGATCCGAAGGTGAATTGGCATGGCGAAGGAAGCATTCCAGAAGTTGAGTAAAGTATTAAGAAACAGGATAATTTCGCTAGAAACAAGGAAGAGAGTACTGGATTGCTATGTGTTGTCCGTTCTTCAATACGGCAGTAAATGCTGGACAATATCATCAAAGATGAAGGAAAAACTTGAAGCAACTGGAATGTGGCTATACAGAAGGATGCTGCGAATATAATGGATCGAGCATGTGAGCGATGATGAGATCTTAGAAATGATGGAAACAAAAAGGAAATTAATAGTGAGCATCAGGAAGAGACAGCTGAGGTTCCTGGGACATGCAATGAGGAAGGAGGACTTGGAGAACCTGATACTAACAGGCCATATAGAGGGAAAAAGACACATGGGAAAGCAACGGATAACATATTTGAAGGACCTAATCAGGTGGATGACGGAACGAGGGTTGCATGGTGTAACAGGGGAATGCGTGCTCAGAGCCACCAGGGATAGGGAGACGTGGAAAGCTATGATCGTCTACGCCCTGAAGGAACAGGGCACATAGAAGAAGAAGAAGTAATATTAAGCTACATACTTTTATTTCGATAATTAAATTTCGTACCTATAAAAATATCTTTAAATACACACACACACACACACACACACACACACACACACACACACACACACACACACACACACAAACGCACACACACACACACACATACGCATACATATATGTATATGGTGCGATGGATAAATTTTAGTCTAAATTACGCAAAAAATGAAAATCTCATTCTGACGTATATTTACTAAAATTACTTAAAAACATATTGAAATACTAAAGAGTAAATTTATTCAATAAATCGCGGTTGGCTTTAACAACGGTCTCAAGATGACTTCAAAATCTCCTTCAAATCGTCTGGACGGTCTCTTTGTTTAAGTTGGTGAATGCAGCCATAATCCTTATCTTTTATATATGAAAAAGATTCTGGGTATCTGACAACCTTCATCGGTTCATCAGTTCTCAGACAATCCTACAGAGATTGATGAGAAGAACTTGAAGTATGTGAAGTCATTTACATATTTAGGAAGAAAGAAATGCATCCGTTGGTGACGAAATAACAATTCGATCAGAAAAGCTACAAGTGCATTTGGTAAACTTGGCCATTACCTATGGGATGAGGTAAGTATTAAATTGGACACTAAAATATGTCTTTGTAGAGCCGCCGTTTTGACCACATTGTTATACGACCCAGAATCGTGAGTCCCATATACGTCCCACATCAATCAGCTGGATGTCTTGAAATGATAAACAAAGGAGTGTTAGACAGACGTAGCTCAGCTATGAAGATAAGTTAAAGAGTAACCGCTCAGCTGTCAATATGCCTTATACTAACTTTGAGCGAAGTTCTCTCGATAGAAATAACTAGAGATAATTGTGCCAGAGTGGTATCAGAAATTTCGAAATAAGTCGTACATATATGTAAGTAACAAATTTGCTTTTATGTATATTAGTTGTGTTATTTGTTACATTAGAGTCTCTTGTAGGACTGTAACCATAACAACCCCTTATTGATTTTTTTAAAAATCGTATCACCCCGAGCAAGGAATTTCTTGCAAAAATAAAATAATTGCCAGATTTTAATGAAACTTTCAGGACATATTTACAAATGAAATTTATTGGCATTTTTTTTTTACTCTCACACATGTTACCCTTCTACTTACTTAATGTTATAAAACTTCAAGAAATTAAATTTTCAGCCACAGATATTTATAATAACTAAAAGCAAAACTCTTTGGAGAATTTAAATGTTTTTCTTTTGTAAAACAAACAAAAGAAAAAATGCAATAAAACTATAACATTATTTAATTTGAAAGCTTTTATTTTAATTAGAATAATTGATATTCTTAAAAATCTCTTAAATGCATTACTTTGACTCCATTCAATGATACTGTTAAGTAAAAACGACTTAATAATCATAAATCAAAAAGTTTAGTACAAACGATCCAACACCAATATCTTTAAAAGTATTGCGAATATGTTTTGTATGCGTATCAACGAACTGATTTTCGTAGATGTAGTTGTTTATACACAACATTATCAGAAAATAAAGCAAAGCAAAAGTGTTTAAAATGAAATAAGACACTAAATTACAAAGAATATTTTCCCCAACTTTCAAGATCACAGTTGAGATTTCGATTGCTAATCAAGACAGCGAGAAAAAAAAAGGATATAAAAACATAGCAATAGTTTCATATTCCGTTTAATAAGAAGGATTCAAGATCGAAAGTTTGTAACGAATCTATTTTTACTTTGATCTGTTGAAAGTTCATTACAATTCTTCAGCTAAAATTCTGGTTGGTATTCTTGTATTTTTCAATTCAAATATTCTAAAGATATTTTCAGTATTTTTTTTTAAAGAGTCATTATTTTTCGAAGAGTTGTTTAAGGTAATTGAACTCATTCCTGTATCACTTTTGTTGCCAATCTTAGGTTTTGGTCGATTCATTTTTAGGCCTTCTTCATGTGTACAACTCAGAATGAAAAAAAAAAGGGAATCTCTCTTATTTTTTAAACAAAAAGTTGTTGCGAGAAAATATGCAGTTATGTCATCAAACAAGTAGCATAGAGAACGAAGGAAAGATTGTGTAGCATCAATTTTCTAACTGATAAAAACTAAGAACAATGTGGAAAGGCATAAACATCGGTCTAAATCAAAGAGCAGACTTTCGCTTACATTGTCTTTATCAGTTTTTCTTTGCATCTACTGGCTAAAAAAAATCTGAATTTGATATCTTGTGTACTTACCTGGACATGAGCACTGATTACTGGTACCAGCATTAAATTGCTCGCTTGTTGTATTAGTTTGTATAGATCCAATATTATTTTTTCGTGAGCATCAAAATAAAATGACTCATATATATTTGCTAACTAAAATGAAAACCTGGTTTGGTAAAATTTGGTTGGTAACATAAGAAGTAGGTGATGTCTATTAACAATGGATGGTGATTAATGCAATAGTTATTGGGTGATTAATGCAATTATTAGTTATTGGGTCTAGAAGGAAATTGCGAGCCGAGTTCACATTCCAGCCTAGGTTATTACTAATGCCTTCGAGAAAGGAAGGAAATATTCTCCCCACTTATAAATTAAAAGCAAAGACTGAGCTCTATAGACTTTGATAGAAACCAATCCTGGAAAAGGAAAACTCTGAATTTCAAACCGGAAAAAGTAGACGGAATATCACGTTTTTGCCAAGAAACCATGGCAATTCAAAAATAATAAAGAAAACAAAACAATGGAGGGCGATGATCGCCTACGCCCTGAAGGTACATGACATTTAAAAGATATTAACATAAGATGCAAAAAGAAGGGTTAATCACAGGATTTGAAGACCATTCCAATAATACTTTGAAGCTATTGGAAGATGGTTAATGTTTCTTGGTTCGGCCTTGTGTCAGACATTATCGAACTCCCTCCGGCTTACAAGTTTTATGGAGAATTGTCACTAACATTATCAGAAGATTTTCATCAGAAGGTTGGTTGTCGGCAGGTAGGAATGTGTGGAATAGTGTGGAATAATGTAAGAATAAAATATACATTTTTAATTTTAAAATAGAGATTTATTAAAAGAAGGAATAACAATAATTCGTAGAAATTAATGTTCATTTATAAAGGTAAGGGTATCAAGAGTTGAAGAAAATGTTCATAGTAGTAATTGTTGAAAGAGTATATGCGTGCGTACGTATGTATGTGTTTGTTTGGTAGGAATGTCTTTGGTGGGAGAAGAAGAAGTAAAATGAATCAGTACACGAGAAAGAAGGAGAAAGAGAACAAGGTGCGACCTCCGGGTCGATTGAAGTTACATTTTAGTTTCGTCTTTCTTGCTGCTTCCATCTGACTGACTTGACGCCGATCGAGGCCTTTTATAGTAATTTAGATTTTCGGACTGACTCGCGAAGTCCTTTTAGTCTTGCAAGTCAAAAATAAATTTAACACCTACTTGCAAAATCTGGTTTCGACATTTTCTTTAAGCACATGGTCAATCCTTTTTCTATTTGGGAAAAAACCAGGATTTCACACGTCATTGTGAATTTTTGTAAAAGTGAAGAAGAAGGTTGATTTTATTTCTGAATTTCTTATCACACTACAACGGACGATACTGCTATGAATCTGGAGGAAAACAACAGCTCCAATCAACTTGTTCCTGGGAAAACGACCGTTATCGACTTTTATTGCCAACAATTTAAACATATCAAGGGAGGCATTAAATTTGAAGCGTGTAGTATAGTCGAGTAGAAAGCATTTGAATGATAACCCCATGTTAACCATTCTATTTCTCCGAACATTTTCGGATAATCATTTCTTTCGATTAACTGATCATTTTTTTCCGTGCCAAGATATTAATGAATAAGGAAGATGTCACTTTAGGTCTCCCAGGAATCGTAGAATTTGAACAGCAGAAAATATTAAACAATATTATTTTTCCGTTGAACTCTTCTTAAGGGTGGTGATGATAATTATGATGATGATGTCACCGACTGAAAACGAGGCACAAACAAAATATAAGTGGGGCACGTGCGTGCGTCATCGAATGACACAACAGAAAAAAACTTTTAGGCAACGCATTTTTTTACGAAAAAGAAAGAAAAACATTAGAAAGTAAATGAAATCGGTTAAGTTATGCTACACTTAGGTGATTAGGAGATTCAAACAAGAGTCCATTAATTAGCGACACACGTGTTATTTACGACTTAGCAATTGAAAACCCGAAAGTCATCAGGGAATATGAGGATATCAGTGTTTTCTTTTTCCTTTTTTTTAGTATAAGAAAGACACTTTGATGACTATCATTAGAAGATTGAAACGAAAAATATCAAGCTAATTTTTTTTATGGAGATGAAAGAAAAATGGTGTCTAGAAACTGCAGAGAGTTGTCCATCTTTTTGCAGAATTTGGTCCTTGAGGGCAGAAAGCTTTTACCCTTTTCTCATGAGACCCTGATTGATCTCAATATTTCCTCTTTTACCAAAACTTGAAATGTTCAAGTAATTCGGAGATCGATAGCAGAGCACCGTTTCAATGAATAAACCCCAGAATTTGCAGGAATCGGTTAAAAGAACCCGAGAAACGATCTATAAAAGGTAGTCAAGTGTTGGGTAGATCTCAGATATAACTGGTAGGTTTTGAGGCGCTGAAATTACTCTTCAGGAGATACACGCATGTACATATATGAAGATGATGAAGTAAAATAGAAAATTTATTAACAACGTGTTTCTCTCTATTTCGCTCCCATTTCCATATGCATGTACATATCTGTACGACTAT